>JADRCH010000152.1:104449-189449 GCA_019843965.1 Rhynchomys soricoides
TATTATTATTATTATTATTATTATTATTATTATTATTATTATTATTAGTTTTTCAAGACAGGGTTTCTCTGTATAGCCCTGGCTGTCCTGGAACTCATTCTGTAGACCAGGCTGGCCTCCAACTCAGAAATCCGCCTGCCTCTGCCTCCCAAGTGCTGGGATTAAAGTCATGCGCCACCACTGCCTGGCCGAGAAAGGAAATCTTGAAAAATAACCTAGAAATACCTAGCAGTAGAAAAGTTCTAAGCGTATTTTTAAATGTGTGTTACCCTCTGAGTATCCACATGGAAACTGTTCTATATGTGAGTACACATATGCCTATCAGCCTTAGTTCACAATTATTTCTTTGAGTGTGTGTGTGTGTGCTGTCTTTTTTCTTTTTATTGGTTATTTTATTTATTTATATTTCAAATGTTATCCTCCTTTCCAGTTTCCCCTCCAGAAACCCCCTCTCCCTCCCCTCTCCCCATAATTATTTAAAAATCACAAGACTGTGTGAGTTTGTTTATTTCTATGGCGCAGGGCTCTGATAAAGTCTTTCTCTTGTATACTGAGGCTGGACACTTTTAATTCTGGTTTCCAGTGCTTTCTGTCAAAGAAAGTAGTACTGTATTTTGCCTGCATAAACTACCCTGTTGCCATATAGCACGTTAACATATGTATTTTACACCATGTCCAGTTTATCCCCATTTATTACTCTTTTCATATATGTGTATATATGCCTACTTATATGAGTCAAGGAAGTTTGTAAAATTTAATCCTGTGCTCATTTGTTTGTGAGAAGATTTTAAAAAAATGAAAACTCTAGAGTACTACAGTAGGGAAAAATGGCAGGTCCTGTAACTACTTAGTGTGAGCAGATCATGAGAAGCCTATCTCTCTAGTAACAAAGGCTCAGGTGCTATGGTAGAGGTCGAGGGAGTTTGTACATGCATAGTTCTCAGAGTTGGGATTTCCTGGACCCATATATTCCAACATGATTCTCATAATACAAAGTGATAACCAATTTAATTTAATCATAGTAGTCATGGTATCCACTTTGTTCAGTGAATATCTTTGTACCAAAATTAATAACAAGCAATAAGCATATATTGTGAATGAGGTTCACCCTTACATTTCTGTCCCAGCTGGGAAACGTCCACATTTCTTAACCTCCTGTGAAGTCAGTTATTACCACTTCTCTTTCTCATTGACCTCACACTGGCTCTTGTATGGTGATGAATATCTGAAAAAAATCACCTACTTCAGGGCCTTTTTTTTCCTGGTTACTATTTCTGACAGGAGAAAATTTCTGAGAAAATTTCCTGTCTCTTGCATCTCCTCCTCTTCCTTCTCCTCCTCTTCCTCCTCCTCTTCATCTCCCCCAACACAATCCTACCCTCCTCCTTTTTCTTCAATCATCATCATCATCATCGTCATCATCATCATCGTCACTTCCTCCTCCTCCTTCTAATTACTATCTGCATATTGTGTAATATGACGGATTTTATTATGATTTATTTGTATATCATAAATTTTTTAAATCATTTTAACCAATTTTTTATTTGGAGGGATGGAGATATGGCTCAGCTAATAAAGACTAGAATCACAACCAAAAATATTTGGAATGTTCTCAGAGATCAGAAAACAACTTGAGGGGGTGCTTTTCTCCTTCTATCATGTTGGTTGAGCCATTGCTATTAGCCTCAGATTATCAGGCTTTGGGGTCTCTGCTTAGATTATCTTCTCTGCCAGAAATGTCTGGTTATCTATAAAAATTAGTATTTCTGGGTTGGTGATATGAATTATTGAGAATGTGCTCTGTATGTCCATGTCTATACCCCAGTGCCTCACATACACCTCTGTGTGCTCACTCCATTATACACACTTTTATTCATAAAATCTCCAGCATCTTTGTCATATTATTACTTATTTTAAAATAATTTTACTGACGTATAATTACTTTTTATACAGACCAGAAATATTTAATGCATATAATATAGTTAAATGGTTTATATAAAATATTTTATACATAAAAATAATATACAGCTAATTTCTTTATCTGGATGTCTTTGTGTGTCATTGATGTGTGGAGACTTTTGTTTCTCAGCAACCTCCGATCACTGTGGAAAATCATTTGAAACAGGGTCAGCACTCAATACACATTTTTCAACCTTAAGAAACAATTTCTAATTAAATTTGTTGGATATATAACTTCTTGGGAGAAAAAGTCAGTGGAAGACAGGGATTCCTAATCAGTAATAGCACTAGAGATGCCCTTTGAGGTAGTAAACCCATGAATAAGATTAGGATATTTGTTTGCTGTAGAATACAAATTATATTGTTTATTCCTTTCAGCAACATCAATTTTCATGAATATTTCTCATGTTATTTTCTGTCATAGTTATATAAAGCACATGGAGTCAAGAAACAATACGCATATTTTAGAATTTGTTCTGTTGGGATTTTCACAGGACCCAAACCTGCAGCCTGTTATATATGGCCTTTTCCTCTCCATGTACTTGACCACTGTTGTTGGAAACTTGCTCATTATTCTCACCATCATCTCAGATGTCAACTTGCACACACCCATGTACTTTTTTCTCTCTAACCTGTCATTTGTGGATATCTGCTTTACTTCCACCACTGTCCCAAAGATGCTTGTGAATATACAAACACAGAGAAAATCCATTAGCTATGCAGATTGCATCACTCAGATGTACTTTTTCCTGATTTTTGTGGAATTGGACAACTTCCTCCTGGCTGTAATGGCCTATGACCGTTATGTGGCAATCTGTCATCCACTGCATTACACTGGCATCATGAACCGCAGACTCTGTGGATTTTTGGTTCTTGTATGCTGGATTGTGAGTGTTCTTCATGCTTTGTTACAAAGCATGATGGTGTTGCGGCTGTCTTTCTGCACAGACTTGGAAATCCCACACTTCTTCTGTGAATTGAATCAGGTGGCACAGCTAACCTGTTCTGACACCTTTCTCAATGATGTAATCATGTATTTTGCACTTGTGCTATTGGCCATTGTTCCTCTGTTTGGCATCCTTTACTCTTACTCTAAGATAGTGTCCTCCATACGTGCAATCTCCACAGTTCAGGGGAAGTACAAAGCATTTTCCACCTGTGCATCTCATCTCTCTATTGTCTCCTTATTTTACTGCACAGGTCTAGGAGTATACCTCAGTTCAGCAGTAAGCCACAGCTCACAAGCAAGCGCAACAGCCTCTGTGATGTACACAGTGGTGACTCCCATGCTAAACCCTTTCATCTACAGCTTGAGGAATAAAGATGTAAAAGGAGCCCTGAAGAGGCTCTTGGGGGTAAAACTATGAGTGATTTTTTTTTACCCTGGGATTGAATAATTTACTTTTTTTTTAGTCATCAAAGTTTCAAAGACAGAAGCTTGCATTCTGGGATTTGATGGTAGAAGCTGAATGTGTTTCATTTATTTTCTGGAGTTTGCTTTACCTTAGTCCAACCTTAGTACTCTATATGGACCTTTATTAAGTGTTTACTCTGTCAGCATTTGTTCCATCCATTGTCACAAATTCCCAGTTATTCCAAATACCAAACCAGAACTATTTGGAAATGCATTTTCCTCATCTGAAACTTGCATTTTAAGATATAAGCCAAATATATCTTAAAAATACTTTCTTCTAATGTGAAATATATTTTCATAATTATTTATTTTGTTTTACAGAAAATACTCATGAGTCTTACTGTATATTAACAATAAAAGGTACATTTAGTACTTAATGTAATTTATAAGCTTTTTTGTAGAGGAAATTCTGAGAATATAGCTCTTTATGCATGTCAAATTTTGTACATAACTGAATAGATTTTATAATATGGGCTTTAATATATCAGTGTGTTTTATAATCGAAGATTGTGGCCTTTAACAGTTCATTCATTTCATTTACATTGAAACATAGTATTTGCATCTATTTGTGGGCTATAATTTGATGTTTTAATCCATGTATACAATGAGTGGTTGTCAAGTCAGGGTAGCTAGCATATCCATCACATTAAATATTAATCAAATTGTGAGAGTGAGTATATTCAAAAGTCCTCTGTTTTCAGAATTTTGACACATACCATGCATCATTGTTAACCATGTTCACTTTACTGTGCACCGAGTGCCATATTTTCTTCTACATAATAGTAATATCCTCTATAGGATCTTTTTTTTCAGCTTGCTGCCCAAAGCCAGAAGCAGAAGAGGATATGAAGCCACCCACTCTACTATGAATTTCATGGCAGACTTTCCTTTTTAAAAAATATAAACAATAAGACCTTTAAAACTCACACAAAATTCCTATTGCCTGAGAAAGTTTTCTGTGACCAAATACCTAGTTATACAATGTAGAAATACAAATCAAATATTAAGTGAAAATGAATCATAAAGAAATTTATTTTAAAACAATTCTCTGAGAAAGATATAACTTCACCAATTATTGAAGATGAAAACACATTCCACATTAATGAAGTGGATGTGCTTGTTTGTTTGATATATCCAATTGAAAGACATTACAAGTTGGTATTATACTGTGAGGTATGGAGTTAGGAGTATATAAAGTCTTTATTTTTATAAGTAAAACATGACTTTCTATAACATTGGAAATAATATCTATAAAGTAAAATCACTGCAATCCATAATATAATTCATCTATCATCTGGGAAAATGGTTTCAGAAAGTTCTTTTGAAGAGTGTGTGGTATGACACCATGCATAATACAAAATGGCTGCATGCTATGTAAAGACCAAGGGTGCAGTGAAGTTACATATTGTATCATGGCCATTCACTGCTGTAAGCATTTCAGATTCATTCCATGTTTGATTTTTAATTATTTTGTAGTAACTATGTATTCAGAAACATTTTATTGTTGCAACTTTTTTCAAGCTAAACAGGGTTTTTCTTAATTCACAGAACGTATTTTGATCATAAGCTTTCTTCCCCCCAGTCCTCCCATGCCCCTTTACTCTTCTTCCCTATACCTCTCTCTCTTTAAAAACCAAAATTAACATGAAGCCAAAACAAAAATCTCAGACACACACTCAGAAAGGACAATTTTGTATTGGCTAGCTACTCTTGAGCATGAGGCCTGACTTGGAATATGATATATATACCCATTACTGATTTTTCCAGGTTTCAGCAGCTATCAATTGCAAATAACTTGGCTGGGGGAAGGACTTTGTGTCTGTTTGCTCTTGTCTGTGCTGGAATTTTGTATTACTTGAGCCTATTTAGATCTTATGCATGTTGTCATAGTCTCTGTGAATTCCTATGAGCACCAGACCTGTTGTGCCTGGAAAATACTATTTCCTTAAAGTTGTATGTCACTTCTGGCTCTTTCAATCATTCTGCTTCCTCTTCAGCATAGATACTTAGCCTTGAGAATGAGGTTATAATAAAGACATACTTTTTTGGAATTAATGCATGAAATTAATCTCACTCTCTGCTCATTGTTCAGTTGTGGGTATCTGTGTTTACTAAGCTTCTCTGGTAAAGGTTGAGAAATGCACTCTTATGTGGGTATAAACATTTTAGGAATATTTCATTAAGAGTTATTTTATTGAAAAGTTCCTTTAATAGAATAATAGTACTAGATTTTCCCTTAGTACTTATGTTATCAAATGTGGAAAAAGTAAGCTGGTGCTCAAGTAGAAACTTCATCTCTATTGACCATTATTCACAAGTACTGGAAAGTACTATACACAGTAATAATAGAGAAAAAGAAATTATCAGTCTTATCTATGATTCCTACAAGCTAAAACTTGGGCCTGCAAGATATATACACACTGGTGCAACAGTGAAATGGTGTTATGAGAGTAACTATAACATAAAAAATTGGATTTAAAGCCCACTTTATGAGATAGAACCTATACATGACACTGTTACTATGCCAAGAACCCCAGTCTAGATAGATATGGGCACTGGGGGGAAAAGGTTTTTAGTGATAGGAATAAAACACCAGGTTAATATATTAAATGTTCTAAATGGCTACAGACTGGAAAAGTAATAAAAATTATTACAGCATTAAAAGAACAACACTAGTGATGTTGTTTTGATCTAACTTTTCTTACATTAACTATTTCCTATATAAATATCTTAAGCATGATACTATATTAGAATTTTCTTAGATGTAGACACTGAGATGGAGATGGCTCAATGGCTAAATCTAGATTTAATTCCTAGCACCCATGTTGTGGCACTCAACCATCTACAATTGTATTGCCAGGGGACCTGATACCTTCTTCTAGCCTTATACATATGTACAGGCAAAATAATATCTACACAAAATAAAATTTGAAATGAGATATCACTATTGTGGAAAGTGTTCATGGCTCTCTCTCTCTCTCTCTCTCTCTCTCTCTCTTTCCTTTTAGTTCTCCTCTCTGCCCCTTCTCTCTCATTTTTCTACTATTCTATATGCTTTTTTACTTTACTTTAAAAGGATTGTATTATACAGCCCAAACTGAACTAAAGCTTATGACCCTCTTGCCTTTTCCTTCCAAGTTCTACAATGTGTGCACCTCTTTGCCAGACTGTTATTTTTTATTCATCCATACTAATCTATGATTACTTCTAAATAAAAGATTATTTAAAATTAAATTAAGAAGTTAAAGGTACAAAATTTTTTTTAATATTCTTATTTTGTTTTTATCTAGAAAATGAGGTGTATGTACATTCAGTAACAAACCAAATAAAGTTTAAATAATCATCATCTGGTTAAGTAAAATGTGTGAAATTTATAGAGGCAATTACATGTTTCCTGTGATACATGGAATTTAGAAAAAAATATGAAAATAAAAAGCTTTGATGATAAAATATCATGACAAGATCAAAAAAAAAAAATCAGGGTAGTGGCGCACGCCTTTAATTCCAGCACTTGGGAGGCAGAGGCAGGCGGATTTCTGAGTTCGAGGCCAGCCTAATCTACAGAGTGAGTTTCCAGGACAGCCAGGGTTACACAGGGCTGTCTCAACCCCCCCCCCAAAAAAAATCATGACAAGAAACTAATAGAAAAAAGAGTTTATCTTGGATTATATTTCCAGAAGAAGAGTGCATAACAACACAGAAAAATGTGGAAACCAGGGACCTGAGTAGGAATCTGAAAGAGAGATAAGCAAGAGGGCCACATCTATAAACTCCTAAGCCAATTCCAAATGATAGATCAATAGGGATCAATGTCCTAACTAACAGAGAGAGAGAGAGAGAGAGAGAGAGAGAGAGAGAGAAATACTTTTTATAAATTATTTCATTTATTTACATTTCAAATGTTGCCCCCTTCCAGTTCTCCCCTCTACGAAATCCCCCCTTCCACTTTGACTCTAAGACAGTACACCCCACACCCCCACTCTCACCTCACCCCTCTAGCATCCCCCGTCTCTGGGGCATCAAGGCTCCGTAAGACCAAGCACCTCCCCTCCCACAGATGCCAGATAAGGCAGTCCTCTGCTACATATGTAGCAGGAGCTACAGCCCAGCCAATGAATACTCTTTGTTAGGCAGTTTAGACCATGGGAGCTCTGAGGGTACCAGTGAATTGATACTGTTTTTCTTCCTGTGGGATTACAATTCCCTTTAGCTCCTTCAGTCCTTCCATAACTCTTCCATTGGGGTCCCTGGGATCAGTCCAATGGTAGGCTGTGAGTAACTGCATCTGTCTTAGTCAGGTGCTGGCAGAGACTCTCAGAGGATAGCCATATCAAGCTCTTGTCTGCAAGTACATCTTGGCATCAGCAAGTGTCAGGGTTTGGTGTGGATAGCCTTTCATTCAGGCTCTGCTCCATTTTTTTTTTTTTTTTTTTTTTTTTTTGTCTTTGCATTCCCTTTAGATGGGAACAATTCTGAGTTAAAAAGTTTGAGATGGGTGGGTGGCCCAATCCCTCAACTAGAGGCCATGTTTATCTACAGGAGGTGATCTCTTCAGGTTCCTGCTGTTGAGAATTTCTGCTAATAATATCTTCACTGGGTCTTAGAAACCTCTTGAATCCCTAGCTTATGGTACTTTCTAGTGGTTCCTCTATTCCCTACCCCCCACTGCTACATATTTCTATTCATTCTCCTGGCTCCCTGGACTTCTGTCTCCTCCCATACCTGATTCTGTTCCCTATTTTGCCCCCCTCCACTCCCCTCCTGCTCCCCTCACCCTTCTCTCTCCCACTGAGGTCTACCCCTCCCTGTGCCTCCAGTGAGTATTTTGTTCCCTTTCTAAGAGGCATCCACACTTGTGCCTTCCTTCTTGTTAAGGTTCATATGGTCTTTGAGTAGTATTGTGGGTATTCTGAGCTTTGAGGCTAATATCTATTAATCAAGTGAATACATATCATGTGTGTCCTTTTGAATCTGGGTTAACACAGTCAGGATGATCCTTTCTAGATCCATTCATTTGCCTGAAAAATTCCCCGAAGTCCTCGTTTTTAACAGGTGAATCATATTCCATTGTGTAAATGTAACACATTTTCTGTATCCATTCTTTTGTTTAGGGATATCTGAGTTGTTTCTGGCTTCTTGTTTTAATAATTATGGCTGCTATGAAAATCATGTAGTATGTATCATTGTGATATGGTGGAGCATCTTTTTGGTATATTCCCAGAAGTGGTATAGCTGGATCTTCAGGTAGAGCTATTTCCAATTTTCTGAGGTACTGCTGAATTGATTTCCAAAGTGGTTGTAACAGCTTGCACTTCCATCAGCAATCAAAGAGTGTTTCTTTACCTCCACATCCTCCCCAACATCTGTTGTCACCTGAATTCTTTGTTTAGCTTTGTATCCCATTTTTAAATTGGGTTATTTGATTTTCTAGAGTTTAACTTCTTGAGTTCTTTCTACATTTCGGATATTAGCCCTATCTCAGTTGTCAGGTTGGTAAAGATCTTTTCCCAATCTGTAGGTTGCAGTTTTGTCCTATAGACAGTGTCCTTTATCTTACAGAACCTTTTCAGTTTCATGAGGTCCCATTTGCCAATTGTTTATCTTAGAGCCTGAGCCATTAGTGTTCTGCTCAGGAAATTTATCCCTATGCCAATGTGTTTGAGGCTATTTTCCACTTTTTCTTCTATTAGATTCAGCGTATCTAGTTTTATGTGAAATTCCTTGACCCGCTTGGACTTAAGCTATGTCCAAGGAGAGAAAAATGGATAATTTGTATTCTTTTACATACAGACTGCCAGTTAGATTAACACCATTTGTTAAAATATGCTGTCTTTTTTCCACTGTATGATTTTGGCTTCTTTGTCAAAGAGCAAGTGACCATAGGTATGTGGATTCATTTCTACATCTTCAGTTCTATTCCATTGATCTACCTGTCTGTCTGTGTACAAATACCATGCAGTTTTTCTTTTAAAACACTATTGTTATGTAGTACAGCTTAAGGTCAGGCTGTGATTCTCTTAGAAGTTCTTTTATTGTTGAGAAGAATTGTTTTTGCTATCCTGTTTTCTTTTTGTATTCCATAGGAAGTTGAGAATTGCTCTTTCTATCTCTGTGAAGAACTGAATTCGAATTTTGGTGGGGATTGCATTGAATATGTAGATTTTTGGTAAGATGGCCGTTTTTACTATGTTAATACTACTGATTCTTGAGTATGTGAGATCTCTCTATTTTCTGAATTCTTCTTAGATCTCTTTCTTCAGACACTTGAAGTTCTTCTCATATGGTTCTTTCACTTGCTTGGTTAGAGTTACATCAATATGTTTTATGTTATTTGTGACTATTGTGAAGGGTGTTGTTTCCCTAATTTCTTTTTAAAGCCTGTTTATCCTTTATGTAGATTTGTTTGAGTTAATTTTATATCCAGCCACTTTGCACTGTTTAATTAGCTGTAGGAGTTCTCTGGTAGAATTTTGGGGGTCGCTTATATATACTATCATGTCATCTTCACAGAGTGATACCTGAATTATTTCTTTCCAATTTGTATCCCTTTGACCTCTTTTTGTTGCCTAATTGCTCTAGCTAGAACTTCAAGTACTATACTGAATAAATAGAAAGAGAGTGCACAGCCTTGTCTGGTCCCTGATTTTAGTGGGATTGCTTCAAGTATCTCTCCATTTAATTTGATATTGGCTGTTGGTTTGCTGAGTATTACTCTTACTGTATTTAGTTATGTGGCTTGAATTCTCCAATTATTGAATTTCTCCAAGACCTAACATGAATGGGTGTTGAATTTTGTCAAAGGCTTTTTCAGCATCTAATGAGATGATCATGTGACACAACTGTCAAAGAAAATGAAAAATGCAAAAAGCTCCTAACCCAAAACATAGCACTAAATAAAATAAAAAAGTTTTCATATCAGCAATTTAAAGGTACACCTAAACGCTGTAGAAAAGAGAAACAAGCACACCAATTAGTAACAGAAGGAAGGAAATAATCACAATCAAGATTGAAATTAATCAAATCAAAACAAAGAAAACAATTCAAAGATCAACAAAACCAAGAGCTAGTTCTTTGAGAAAAATCGGCAAGATAGACAAACCCTTAGTCAAACTAACCAAGAGACACAAAGTATCCAAACAAACAAAATCAGAAATGAATAGGAAGACATAACAACAGACAATGAGGAATTTCAAAGAGTCATTAGGTCTTTCTTCAAAAGCTTGTTTTCCACACAATTGAAAAATCTTAATGAAATGTAGAACTTCTTGACCTATATCCCTTACCAAATATAAATACAGATCAAGTAAGCTATTTAAACATCCATACCCACCCCCAAAGAAATAGAAACAGTCATTAAAACTCTTCTAACAAAAGAAAGCCAAAGCCAAGTTGAGATGGTTCTACTGCATAATTCTACCAGACTTTCAAGAAGAGCTAATACTAATACACATACTATTCCACAAAATAGAAACAAAAGGAATGCTGCCAAACTGATTGTATAAATCCAAAGTCACCCTGATAACTAAACCACACAAAAATTCAACAACAACAAAAGAGAAATTCAGACCAATCTCTCTTATGAACATTGATGCAAACATAATCCATAAAATATTCACAAACCAAATCCAGAAACACACCAAAATCATCATCTGCCATGATTAAGTAAGCTTCAATCCATGACTGCAAAGACATTTCAGTATATGAACGTCCATCATTGTAATCTACCATATAAACCAACTGAAAGAGAAAAATCATATGATCATCTCATTATTGCTAAAAAACCGTTTGACAAAATCCAACACCCTTTCATGTTAAAAGTATTAGAGAGATGAGGAATGCAAGGCACATATCTAATCATAATCAAAGTGATACACAACAAATCAATAGCCAACATCAAATTAACTGTAGAGAAACTTGAAACAATCTCACTAAAATCAGCAACAAGACAAAGCTGTCAACTTTCCCTATCTATGCAATACAGGACTTGAAGTTTCTGCTAGACCAGTAAGACAACTGTACCCAGGCAAGGACCCTAGTGGAGCAATAGGGGTACAAACCCTCCCCCAAAGCTTTCAACTCCTGGAAAGAGTGGATGTATCTTGAGTGAACTCATGATTTAATTTGAGTACATAAATACAAATGAGTCAGGGAAGTTGTATATAGGGCATGCAGTATTCAGGAGGCAAAGGCGGACGGGTCGCTGTTAAAGCAAGGCCACCCTAGTCTAAATAGCAAACTGCAAGCCAGCTAGAGACACACAGTGGGACCTTGTCTCAGACTGGTCTATGTGTCCCTCCAGGAGACAGGGTAATCAGCTGCTATCTTAATGAATTGTCTCAAGGCATCCATAGGGTAGTAAAGATAGTGGTGTCAAAAGGGTAGATTGATGGGCTATTAGAATGAACCAAAAGTTCATTGCACAATGCAGCCAGGGAAACAAAGGAGAATACATCATCTACTAATTATATAGTCAAATTATCTCATATTCTGAGACTATATTTACAGAAAAAAATGAATTTCAAAACAGTGTTCTAAATAGAAAGTTTGATAACAATAATTGTAATTTTCACCGTGTTTAACATTTCTCCAGTGTTATAGGAGAGAATAGTTATCCATCTGTCTCATTGTTACATAGTTCAGCTTGGCTTTGTGATCTTCCTACCTCAGGTTATTGAGTGTTTAGATTCCAGTTCTGTATATCACCAAACACAGTTCTTATATTAATGATAGCAAGTCACACATTCAGCACATCATATTTTTGGTTTATTTACCACTTTGTGTGGTGATATTGATTCACAGTTTCAAAGTGATTTTCTGATTGACTGTAGAAAGTTTTTTGGCTGGGGATGGAGAAATAGCAGTTTAAAGGAGGGAACTGCTCTTTCAGAGGACCTGAATGTCATTTCTAATACCCTTGTTAAGCTTGCTTGTGATCTCTGGTAACTGTGACAACAAAGGATTGGAGTTGCATTCCTGTGGAGATCAGCATTTGCATGCATAGACACAATGACAAATGTGCATATAAATATTTGCATCTTAAAACAAAACATTATTTAGATTTACAGAGAGGCACATACACACTATCTATCTATCTATCTATCTACACAATAATATATAGTTTGCATAATGTACTGTTACCATTTTCCATTATTCAGAAATTTGTCAGGGCAATAATCTAAGTCTGTCACAGTAGTTACTAATTTATGTAAATATACCCAAAGGTACAAGATTCCCTGGGCAGTCAAGGTGATACTAAAACAAATGAAATATAAGTGTGTGTGTGTGTGTGTGTGTGTGTGTGTGTTAAGTAACAGTGTTGCAATGACTGTCTAACATTATTGACTCATGACTTCACCTAATGTGGGTGAAGGATTTTGCTGGCATCTCATGAAAAATTGTTTAGATAGCATTTTGTACTGATTTCTTCATCCCTGGGAAAACTCACGAGTCTCACAAAATTGGGAGAGCAAAATCATGAACTTTCTGCTTCTGGAATTTTCTAAGAAGTAATGCTGGAGGTCCCCCTATTTGGATTCTGTGTCCACATACATGGTTGTGGGCATGTGGAATCTGTTCCAATTAGCCTAGCCATCTGAACAGATTTTCTTTTCTTAACTCCCATGTATTTCTACTCATCTGTTGCTGACATTTTTCACCTACATCTTCTTCCCAAAGACTTCATGGAAAACTGAGGCAAGCAAACAATTATTGCAGTCATATATTACATTTTGATTGTGTTTGGGTGTCTTCATGATTTATTCAAATGGCTCATGAAAGTACTAGGGTCATTTCAAGTGTGAAGTCACTAGAGGAAAACTTAAATAAAATAGTTCAAGATGTAAGCATTGGTAATGACTTTCTAAATAGACTGTAATATCCTGAAATAAGTAGCAATAATTGATATATGGACTTGCAACAGATAAAAGGCTTGCACACAGTAAAGGAAAAGAAAGAAACACCATAAAAATGCACTTTATAGAACAGAAGAAAATATTCGTCAGCTTCTTTTGTGATTAATATCCAGATGTATACAAAACTATATTAAAAAATTTAAGGCCACAGCTCTGCCTGCATCCCTGGAGGCCTGTTGACACCTGGGACACCAAGGTGAGATTCCCCACATCACAAACACTTGCCTGCTGGGTCACCCAGAAATCCCATGACCTGTTAGCTTTGCCCCATATACTCTATGCTCTATCTTCCTGTCCACACCTCTACCTGCAATCCTGGATCTATACTCCATTCCCCAAGCCACAGCTCAGCTTATGATCCTGGAGGCCTGGTGCCACCCAGGACAATAAGCTCTGATTGCATCCCTGGAGGACAGATGCCACCCAAAACAAACAGAAGCCTGAAGGAAGCAGGGAATACCAGCTCTGCCTGTATCCCAGGAAACCTGTTCTCACCTGAGACAAACAGCTCTATCTGCAATCATACATTCCTGCTGGCATCAGGGATTACCAGCTCTATTTGCAGTCCCAGAGGCCTACTGCCATCAGGCCAGCAAACACAAGGGACAACCAGATGGCTAAAGGCCAGTGTAATAACACAATCAGGACAGGGCAATATGGCACCACCAGAAGAAAACTTCCCTAATGTAAAGAAAGAGATGCTGGTAAACATACAAGAAGCCTACAGAACTCCAAATAGATTGGACCAGAAAAGAAATTCCTCCCATCACATAATAATCAAAAACACCAAATGCACAAAACAAAGAAAAATAATAAAAGCAGTAAGGGAAAAAGGTCAAGTAACATATAAAGGTAGACCAATCAGAATTACACCGGACTTCTCAATACTCTAAAAGCCAGAAGATCCTGAGCAGATATCATACAGACCCTAAGAGAACAAAAATGCCAGTCCAGGCTACTATGCCCAGCAAAACTCTCAATTACCATAGATGGTGAAGCCAATATATTCCAGGAAAAAAAGACAAATTTAAACAATATATTTCCATAAATCCATCCCTAAAAATGATAATGAATGCAAAAGTCCAACAAAAGGAGGGAAACTACTCCCAAGAAAAAGCAGTAAATTAATCTTCTTTCAACAAATGACAAAGAAAAGAGCCACACAGACTTAGTTCCACTCTGACAACAAAAACAACAGGAAGCAAACAACACTGATCTTTAATATTTCTTAATATTAATGGACTCATTTGTACAATAAAAAGACACAGACTAACAGACTGGATACATAAACAGGACCCAGAATTTTGCTGCCTACAGGAAACTCACCTTAGTGACAAAGATAGATACTACCTCAGAATAAAATACTAGAAAAATATTTTCCAAGAAAATCATCACAAGAAACAAGCTGGTATAGCCATTTTAATATTGAATAAAATTGACATCCAACCAAAAGTTATCAAAAAATGTGAGGAAGGACACTTCATCCTCATCAAAGAAAAAATCTAGCAAGATGAACTCTCAGTTCTAAACATCAATGCCCCAAATGTTAGGGCACCCATATTTATAAAAGAAGCTTTGTTAAAGCTCAAAGTACACATTGAAACTCACATAATAATAGTAAGAGACTTCAACACCAAACTCTCCTCAATGGACAGATCATGGAAAAGAAACTAAACAGAGATACAGTGAAACTAACAGAAGTTAAGAACCACATGGATTTAACAGATATCCATAGAGTATTTCACCCTGAAATAAAAGAATATACCTTCTTCTCAGCACATCATGGTGCCTTCTCCAAAATTTACTGTATAGTCAGATACAAAGCAAGTCTCAAAAGATAAAAGATGATTGAAATAATCCCATTCATACTATCAGATCACCACAGACTAAAGATGTTCTTCAAAAACAACAGAAAACCAACATCCACATAGAAGCTGAACAACGATCTACTCAAGTATAGCTTGGCCAGGGAAGAAATAAAGAAATTAAAGTCTTTTTAGAACTTAATTAAAATGAAGGTACAACATACCCAAACTTATGGGACAAAATGAAAGCAGTGCTAAGAGGAAAACTCATAGCTCTGAGTGCCTCCAAAAAGAAATTGTAGAGAGCATACACTAGCAGCTTTACAGCACATCTGAATGCTCTAGAACAAAAAGAAGCAAATACAATCCAGAGCAGTAGATGGCAGAAAATAATCAAAAGCAGGACTGAAATCAACCAAGTAGAAACAAAGAGAATTATAGAAAGAATCAACAAAACCAGGAGCTGGTTCTTTGAGAAAATCAACAAGATAAATAAACCCTTAGCCAGCCTAATCAGAGTACACAGAGACGGTATCCAAATCAGCAAAATCAGAACTGCAAAGGGAGACATAACAACTCCTATCTAAAGGAAATATGAGGACAAAGTGTGGAGCAGTGACTGAAGGAAAGGCCATGACTGCCCAACCCAGGACCCATCGATTATACAGTCACAAAATCCAGACACTATTGTAGATGCAGAGAAGTGCTTGCTAACAGGAGCCTGATATAGCTGTCTCCTGAGAGGCTCTGCCAGAGCCTGACAAATACAGAGGCAGATGCTCACATCTAACCATTGGACTGAGCACAGGGTCCCCAAATGAATTAGTTAGAGAAAGAACTAAAGGAGCTGACAGGGTTTGCAACCCCATAGGAACAACAACATCAACCAATCAGACCCACCAGAGCTCCCAGGGACTAAACCACCAACCAAAGAGTACACATAGACAGACCAATGGCTCCAGCCACATATGGAGCAGAGGACAGCCTTGTCAGGTATCAATGGAAGTAGAGGCCCTTGGTCCTGTGAAAGCTCTATGCCCCAGTATAGGGGGATATCAGGACAGGGAGGTGGGAGTAGGTAGGTGGATGAGGGAATACTCTCACAGAAGCAGGGGGATGGAGGGTGGGATAGGTCATTTCTGGTGGGAAAACCAGTAAAGGAGATAACATTTGAAATGTAAATAAACAAAATATTCAATAAAAAATTCTTGCAAACCATATCCAAGAACACTGCAAAATGATCACTCACCATGATCAAGTAGGCTTCATCCCCAGGATGCAGAGATGGTTCAATATACTGAAATCCATCAATGTAATCCACAATATAAATAAACTGAAAGAAAAAATTATATTATCATCTCTTTAGATGCTGAAAAAGTATTTGACAAAATACAACACCCCTTCAAGTTAAAAGTCTTGCATAGAACAGCAATTCAAGGCCCATATCTAAATATAGTGAAAGCAATATACAGCAAACCAGTAGCCAACACCAAAGTAAATGGAGAGAAACTTGAAGCAATCCCACTAAAATCAGGGAATTGACAAGGTTGCCCACTCTCTTCTTATCTATTCAGTATATTACTCAAAGTTCTATCCAGAGCAATTAAACAGAAAAGGAGGTCAAAGGAATATAAATTGGAAAGGAAGAGTTGTATATATCACTATTTGTAATTGATATAATATACTTAAGTGATCCTTAATATTACACAAGGTAACTCCTACGGCTGATAAACAACTTCAGCATAGTGGCAGGATATAAAATTAATGGAAACAAATCAGTAGCCTTCCTCTACTCAAAGGATAAACAGGCTGAGAAAGAAGTTAGGGAAATGACACTCTTCACAAAAGTCACAAATAGTATAAAATATCTTGGCATGATTCTAACCAAGCTAGTGAAAGACCTTTATGATAAGAACTTCAAGTCTCTGAAGGAAGAAATTGAAGAAGACCTCAGAAGATAGAAAGATCTCTAATGCTCATGGTTCGGCAGGATTAACATAGTGAAAATGGATGGCCATCTTACCAAAGCAATTTACAGACATAATCTAATACCATCAAAATTCCAACTCAGTTATTCAGAGAGAGAGAGAGAGAGAGAGAGAGAGAGAGAGAGAGAGATATCAAACTCAGAAAGGAAAATGGAAACATAACTACAGACACACTGTAGACATTTTTAAATATTCTTAGGTCTTACTTCAAGAGCCTGTGTAATGGCTGATTTAATGGATGATTTTCTAAATTGATACCACTTACCAAAGTTAAATCAAGGTCAGATAAACAATTTAAATAGTCCTATAACCCCTAAGGAAATAGAAGCAATGATTAAAAGCCCCCCTACACGCACAGCCCAGGGCCATATAGTTTTAACACAGATTTCTACCAGACTTTCAATGAAGAGTTAATAAAATACTCCTTAAACTATTCCACAAAGTAGCAAAAGTAGAAACATTGACAAAGTATTTCTATGATGCCACAGTCATCTTAATACCTAAACCACAGTCTCAAATAAGAAAGAGAAATTGAGACCAATTTCCCATATGAATACTGATGCAAAAGTACTCAATAAAATACTTCTAAACCCAATCTAAGAACATATTAATAGTGCCAACTATCATGATCAAGTAGTTTTAATCCCATGGATGAAGGTATGGTTCGATATATGAAAATCTATCAACATAATCTACCATATAAAGAAACTGAAAGGGAAAAAGAACATATGATCATCTCATTAGATACTGAAAAAAACTATTGAAACAATTCAACACCCCTTCAAGTAAAACACCATAGAGAGATCAGGGATAGGCACATGCCTAAACACAATAAAGGAAATTTACAGCAACCAATAGCCAACATCAAATTAAATAGAAAGAAAGTTCTTGCAATTCCACTGAAATCAGGGAGAAGGCAAGGCTGTCCCCTGTCCTCATATCTCTTTAATATAGTACTTCAAGTTCTGGCTACAGCAATAAGATAACTAGAGGAGATCAAGGGGATACAAATTGGAAAAGAAAAAGTCAAAGTATCACCATTCATAGATAATATGATAATATACATACGTGACCAAAAATTTTACTAGAGAACTCTTGCAGCTCATAAACACCTTCTGCAAAGTGGCTGTATCCAAAATTAACGTTAAAAAAGTCAGTAGACCACCTTTATACAAATGATAAATGGGATGAAGGAAAAGTCAGGGACACAACACCCTTCAACAAGATAGATAAACCCTTAGCAAGACTAACCAGAGTACATAGAGAAAGTATCCAAACTAACAAAATTAGAATAAAAAGGGAGACATAATAGAAACTGAAGAAATTCAAAAACATGATCAGATCCTACTACAAAAGCCTATACAAAACAAAACAAAAAAACCCCAAAACCAAAAAAAACCACCCCAAAACCCTGGAAATTCTAGATGAAATGGATGAATTTTTTAGACAGATACTAGATACCAAAGTTAAATAAGGATAAGATAAACCATCTGGACAGTCCCGTATCCTTTAAGAAAATAGAAACAGTCATTGAAAGTCTCTCAACAATAACAACAACAACAACAAAATGCTCAGGATCCAATGGTTTTAGTGCAGAATTCTATTAGACCTCCAAAGAAGACCTAATACCAATACTCTTCAAACTATTCCACAAAATAGAGAGAAAGAACACTATTTAATTCATTCTATGAAGCCACAATTACTCTGATACCTAAACTATACAAAGACCCAACCAAAAAAGAGAAATTTTACTTATGAATATCAATGTAGAAATATTCAATAAAATTCTCACAAAATGAATCCAAGAGCTAGGTTTCATCCAGGGATGAAGGGATGATGAAATACAAGGAAATCCATCAATGTAATCCACTATATAAACAAACTCAAAGAACAAAAACCGCATGATCATCTCATTAGATGTGGAAAAGCCTTTGACAAAATACAACACCCATTCATGTTAAAAGTATTGGAGAGATCAGGAATTCAAGACCCTTACCTAAATATAATAAAAGCAAAATACAGAAAACCAATAGCCAACATTAAACTAAATGGAGAGAAACTTGAAGCAATCCCACTCAAATTAGGGAATAGACAATGCTGCCCACTCTCTCCTTATTTATTCAAAATAGTACTCAATGTTCTAGCCAGAGCAACTAGACATAAAAGGAGGTAAAAAGAATACAAATTGAAAAGGAAGAGTTGAATACATCACTGTTTGTAGATAATATTATAATATACTTAAGTGATCCCCAAAATTTCACAAGAGAACTCCTACAGCTGATAAACAACTTCAGCAAAGTGACTGGCTATATAATTAACTCAAACAAATCAGTAGCCTTCCTATACTCAAAGGATAAATGGGCTGAGAAAGAACTAGAGAAATGATACCCTTCCCAATAGCCACAAATAATAGAAAAGATCTTGGTGAGACTCTATCCAAGCAAGTGTAAGATCTGTATGACCATAACTCAAGTCTGTAAAGAAAGAAATTGAAGAAGACCTCAGAAGATTGAAAGACTTCCCAGGCTCATAGATTGGCAGGATTAACATAGTGAAATGGGCATTTTACGAAAAGCAATCTACATATTTAATGGAATCCCCATAAAAATTCCAACTCAGTTCTTTACAGAGATAGAACAATTCTCAAATTCATCTGGAATAAAGAAATACCCAGGATAGTAAAAACTATTCTCAACAATAAAAGAATATCTTGGGGAATCACCATTCCTGATCTCAAGCTATAATACAGAGCAATCATGACAAGAATGGCATGGGAATGGGAGACAGACAGGTAGACCAATGGAATAGAATTTAAGACCCAGAAATAAATCCACAACCTATGAACACCTGATATTTGACAAAGAAGCCAAAACCATCCAGTGGAAAAAAGACAGCATATTCAACAAATGGTGCTGGTTCAACTGGTGGTCAGCATGTTGAAGAATGCAAATTGATCCATTCTTATCTCTTTGTACAAAGCTCAAATCCAAATGGATTAAGGACCTCTACATAAAACCAGATACACTGAATCTAATAGACTAGAAAGTGGAAAATAGCCCCAAACACATTGGCACAAGGGAAAATTTCCTGAACAGCATACCAATGGCTCATTCTCTAAGATCAACTATTGATCAATAGGATTTCATAAAATTGAAAAGCTTCTATAAGGCAAAGCACACTGTCAATAGGATGAAATGGCATCCTGCAAATTGGGAAAAGATCTTATCTACCCTACATCTGATAGAGGGCTGATATCCAATATATACAAATAACTCAAGAGGTTATACTCCAGAGAACCAAATAACACCATGAAAAATGGTATACAAAGCTAAACAAAGAATTCTCAACTGAGGAATCTCGAGTGGCTGAGAAGCATCTAAAGAAATAAGAGTAATATTTATTTTCTCTGAATTTAGTCAGGTGTTGTCAACTTATTTCTAGCCAAGTGTGACAGTAATAAGGTTTTCAAAACCTGCTGAAAACAAGTAACATTAAACATGTGATTTATGAGATTAGGCTGTGTGCTATTTTGACTGTAGTCAACTTTCCTTTTTCATTTTAAAGGAGAAAAAATGAATGGCCTATAAAACAGTGAGAGTTGATCTGTCCGTAATAATTTCCAATTGTATAATGTTTTTACAAAATTATTTAATTTATTTTAATCATATTTATAATGTGAAATTATAAGATGATGATAATATTGGTTTCTAAAGTTTTAGCCTAGAAAATAGCATTTTAATTATTATAGAAATGTCTACAAGTAATTTCATAATTTATTACTTCTGTATTTAATTTTGATGTGTTTCTCATAATCCACCATTATATATAATACTGTGATAGATATCTCACAGTATACATCTATTTTTGTCAATATAAATTCCTAAAAATGTTTACTAGATAAAATTTTATGCACAATTTAAAAAAATAGATAAGTTAAGCACCCTTATTCATAACTTCAACTCTTCCCATTGATTCTCTGTTCTCACAAAGAGAACTGAGAATTTACCAACCTTTGGCTAGAGAGTATCAATCAGTAAAAAGTTATCAATTTGTCAACAGGAATGTAATTACCATTAGAATGCATTAAGCAAAATATTAAGTATTTGATGTTTAACGGATTATATTCTTACCTCAGACAACTAGATGAAGAAAAAAAAACTTTCACAATAAGCTGAGATCTAGTTCAAAGATCACTGACAAGTTTTTTGTTGTTTCTCTGTTTTTTTTTCTTTTTTTGGTTTGGTTGTTTTTTTGTTTTTGTTTTTGTTTTGTTTTTGCTAAATCTAATGGATAGTTTTCACTTAAACTCAATAAAACTACTCTTTGAAGAAGAAGAAGAAAAAAAAGAAATGTTCAACATCCTTAGTCATCAGGGAAATGCAGAATGGCTAAGATCAAAAACTCAGACGACAGTAGTTGTTGGTGAGGATGTGGAGAAATGGGAACACTTCTCCATTATTGGTAGGAATGCACACAGGTACAATCACTCTGGAAAGCAATCTGGCGGCTCCACAGAAAGTTGGAAATAGTTTTACCTGAGGACTCAGCTCTACCACTCCTGGGCATATACCCAAATGTAGCTCCAACATATAAAAAGGACACATGCTCCACTACGTTTATAGCAGCCTTATTTATAATATCCAGAAGCTGGAAACAATCCAGATGCCCCTCAACTGAGGCATGGATGCAGAAAATTTGGTACATTTTCACAGTGGACTACAACTCAGTTACTAAAAACAATGCCTGTTAGAGGCTCTGCCAGAGCCTGACAGCAGATGCTCTCAGTCAACCTTCGGACTGAGCACAGGGACAAGAGTTGAGGGGAGGACTGAAGGAGCTGAAGGGGATTGCAACCACATAGGAAGAACAACAATATCAACTAACTGGACCCCCATGACTCCCAGGGACTAAACTACCAACCAAAGAACACACATGTTGGGTCCCCATTGCTTTAGCTCCAAATGTAGCATAGGATTGCCTTATCTGGCATCAATGGGGGGGAGGCCCTTGGTCCTGTGGAGGCTCCTTGCCCCAGCATAAGGGTAGTGAGGTGGGAGTGGGTGGGTGGGTGGAGCACCGTCATAGAGTCAGAGGAGGGAGATGGGATAGGGAGCTTACAGAGGGGGAACAACATTTAAAATGTAAACAAATAAAATAGTAATAACAATAATAATAATAAAAAAAAAACAATGACAACATGAAATTTGCAGGCAAGGATCAAACTAGAACTTATATCATCCTGAGTGAGGTAACCCAGACCCAAACGGACATTCATGGTGTGTACTCACTTTAAGTAGATATTAGCCATAAAGTACAGGATATGCAGGCTACAATCCACAGACCCAAAGACACTATATAACAAGGAGGGCCCAAGATAAGATGTTTGAATCTTACTCTGAAGACAAAATAAAATATTTATCAGAGGCAAGTGGAAGGAGGGAATTGGTTAGGAGAGAGATTGGGGGGGCAGGATGTGGGAGATAAAATGTAAAGACTCATGGAGAGAGGGCCTGGAGAGTGAACTGAAATAAGTGGCAGGTGACAGAGGGTATAGGGGAACGTCTGCACCATGCCAGGACCTGAGATAGGGTAGGATTTCGGTTTCAGGATTCTATCGGGTGACTCTAGCTCAGACTCCTACGTGTGGAAGATATGGAGCCTAAAGTGGCCACCTCCTCTTGTGAGACAGGACTCCCAATTGAGGGATAAGGACACCAACCCACCCATAAAACCTTCGACCCAAAATTTGTCCAGCAACAAGAAGTGCAGGGAGAAAGTAGAGCCGTGACTGAGGAATTGGTTCAATTTGAAACCATCTTATGGCAAAGATTCGATCCATGGATCAATTAGTGATACTCTGTTATGCTTGCATTCAGGAGCCTAGATCAACTGTCTTCTGAGAGGCTCCACTCAGCAGCTGACTGAAACAGATGCAGAGACCTACAGCCAAGCCTTGGATGTAGCTCAGGGAGTCTTGAGGAAGAGTTAGAAGAAGGATTGCTGGACCCAGAGGGGATAGGATCTCCACAGAAAGAGCAACAGTCAACTAACCAGGGCCATTTGGGGTTCTGAGAGACTGAGCAACATGCCTAAGAAATGGGCTGCACCTAGTCCCCCAATCCCTGAATATATGTAGTAGATGTGCAACTTGGTCTTCATGCAGGTTCCCTACTGGAGTGAGGGCTGTCTCTGACTGGAGCCTGTCTGTGGATCCTATTCCCATAACTTGGCTGCCTTGTCTGGCCTCAGTGAGAGATGTGCTGGTCTTGCAGTGACTTGATGTGCCAGAATGGGTTGACAGGGTGGGACCTCCCCCTTCTCAGAGGAGAAGGAGAGAGGCTATGTGTATGTGGGGATGGTCTTCTAGGAGAGCAGAGTCTGCAATAAAGATGTAAAGTGAATACATTAACTAATTAATGGAGAAAAATTTAAGCACAAATGGAAATGGAAGAGGTAGCTCAGCAGGAAAAATGTTTGCCTTGCCAGAGTAAAGCATAGATTTGGATATGCAACAAACACATAAAATTCTGGGTGAGTATGACTGTCCTGCTGAAATTCCAGTTCTCAGATAGCAGAGAGAGAGTACACACAGATCTGGCTAGCTAAATTAGTTCTATATCTGAGCTCTGGGTTCAACTTAGAGACATTTACTAAATTAATGACTGGAATTAACTAAGGAAGGCACTTGACATCAGTAACTGGTCTACACCCATCCCCCTATACAAATATACAACATAAATATGTTTACACATATGCAAAGATGCTTATACATACATACTGCATACACAGATACAATTTTAAAATTAAACACTAAAACAAATAGCCAAGACAACAAAGAAGCAGCTGTTTACAGAGTTCTCAAAAAAAGAAATACAATTAGAAAATTAATGCAAGAAACATATGTACAACATCTTTAGCCACAAAACAAACACAAATAGAAACTAAACTTAGATTCCACAACACAGTTTAAATGATCATTTTGAAGAAAGAAAGGGAAAAAAACCAACCAAACAAACAAACCATAGACTGTCCAAATATAGAGGAGAAAGGCACTTATACATAGAGATGGGGATATATACTAATGCAGGTTTCTCTGAAAATTTAAGAATGATCTTGTTATTCCATTCTTGGTGATAAACCATAAGGAAACCAAGTCAATATACAGTACATGCATGTCCAATTTATGGTGTCAGCCTAGATGCCCATCAATGGATGAATGCTTAAATAAATTGTGGAAAAGCATTTGTCACAAAAAGAAATTTTATTCACCTATGAAAAAATGAAACTATGCCATTTGCAGAACAGTAGAATTGAAGATCATTACAGTAAGCAGAACAAACACAGAAAATTTACTGACACATTTTCTCCCATATAGTAAATATTATAGATTAAAAACACATAGAAGTAGAAGAAATGTTATTTAGAGGTTGGATATTAGGAGATACAGGGAAAACAAGATGATAGAGGTGAAAATGACCTCCATTTTAAATTTAACTATGATCAATGTGCTTTCTATGTATGTATAAAAGTATTATAAGAAGCCTGTTGTCTTTAACAGCTGAGTAGTATGCCATTGTGTAAATGTACCACATTTTCTGTATCCATTCCTCCCTTGAAGGACATCTGTATTCTTTCCAGCTTCTGGCTGTTATAAATAACATAGTGTTTCTGGCTGTTATTAACATAGTGGATCATGTGTCCTTGTTGTATGTTGGAGAATCTTTTGTGTATATGCCCAGGGGTGGTATAGCTGGGTCTTCAGGTAGTACTAAGTCCAATTTTCTGAGGAACTGCCAGACAGATTTCCAGAGTGGTTATACAAGCTTGCAATCCTACCAACAATGGAGGAGTGTTCCTCTTTTTACACATCCTCACCAGCATCTGCTGTCACCTGAGTTTTTGATCTTAGCCATTCTGACTAGTGTGAGGTGGAATCTCAGGGTGGTTTTGATTTGCATTTCCCTGATGACTAAGGATGTTGAACATTTCTTTAGGTGCTTCTCAGCCATTTGAGATTCCTCAGTTGAGAATTCTTTGTTTAGCTCTGCATCCCATTTTTAAATAGGGTTATTTGCTTCTCTGTAGTCTAACTTCTTGAGTTCTTTGTATATATTGGATATTAGCCCCCTATCGGATGTTGGATTTGTACTGATCTTTTCCCAATCTGTTAGTTGCTGTTTTGTCCTATATACAGTATCCTTTGCCTTACAGAAGCTTTGCAGTTTTATGAGGTCCCATTTGTCTATTGTTGATCTTAGAGCATAAGCCATTGGTTCAGGAAAATTTCCCTTATGCCCATGTGTTTGAGGCTCTTACCCACTTGCGACCTTATAGGAAGAACAACGATATCAATCAACCAGATCCTACCAGAGCTTCCAGAAACTAAACCACCAAGCAAAGAGTACACACGGAGCGACCCAAGGCTCCAGCCGCATGTGTAGCAGAGGATGGCTTTCTTGGCATCAATAGGAGGAGCGGCCCTTGGTCCTGTGAGGCTCTATGCCACAGTGTAGGGAACTGCCAGGGCACGGAGGTGGGAGTGGATGGGTTGTTAGGGAATACCCTCATAGAAGCAGGAGAAAGGGGGTTAGGGGGATAGGGGTTTTCCAAAGGGAAAACTGGGAAAATTTGAATTGTAAATAAAGAAAATATCCAATAAAAGAAAAAAAAGAAGCCTGTTGTCTTATACAAAAAATATGTGCTAAAAGAGGAAAATAAAAGGAAATTAGAGTGAGGCATAGAGGATGAAAATAACTAAAAATCATTAATAAATGCATAAAATTGTCAAACAATAGACATTTAGTTTAAAAATTATATTAGAAAAATGCTTCAACTCAATAGAGATACAATCCCCTACACAAAACTATATACAAAATTTATCCTATCTACAAGAAATGCAGGCATGAGTGATGGAGCAGAGACTGAGGAAATAGCCAACCAATAACCTGCCCAACTTGAGACTCTTCCCATGGGCAAGCACCAATCCCTGCCACTATTAATGATACTCTGATATACTTGCAGACAGGACCATGTTGTCCTCTGAGAGGCTCTATCCTGCAGCTGACTCACACTGATACAGACACCCACAGTCAAACAGTGGAAGAAGCTTAGAGATTCTTATGGAAGAATAAGAGTAAAGATTGTGGGACCCAAAGGGAATACCACATGAGACCAACAGAGTCAACTAAACTGGATCCTTGGTGCTCTCAGAGTCTGAACAACCAACCAAAGAGCATACACAGGCTAGACCTAGGCATCCCCTCATATGTGTGTGAGATGTGCACTCTGACCTTCATGTGGTTCCTGAACAACTGGAACAGGGGCTACCCCAAAAACTGTTGCCTGTATATGGGATATGCTTTTCTAGCCCTGTGGGACCTCAGTGGCAGAGGAAATATCTAGCCTTGCAAAGATTTGAAGTGCCAAGGTAGGTGGATACCCAGGGAGGCCTCCACAACTCAGGGGAGAATTGGAGGGGGATGGGGAATGGATTGTGGAAGGGGATGACCAGGAAGGGAGCAGTGAGCAGGGTATAAAGTGAATAAGTAAAAAATTAAATTTAAAAAGAAAATGCTCCAACCAATCAAAATTGAGATTTATAAGGCAAAACCTATAATGTTCTGTAAAATATTGATTCCTTCCAGGAAAGTCTGAGGCCATATGCACTCTGTGTCTTTCTTGCTTTCTGGCAGCTGTCCTCTTTTCTTGGAGTATCATTATTTATCCTTCTGCCATCTCTAAACAGCAACTATAGATAGAGGCTTTTGAACATAACTCTTCAATACTGCAGGATAATGATGGTTAGCTTCCATTGTCAAAAACACAGGACCAAGAATGACTAGTAAGAGACACCCAGTGACAGATTAGCTACAGTGAGTTGGCCTATTGCTCTTTCTATGATAGAGTCTTAATTGGCATGGGAAGAAACAGTAAATTGTAGGCAGTGCCAATCTATAGGCAGGGGTCATAGAACTGTGTAAGAGTGGAAACATTCACTAAGCACTATCAAGGAAGCAGATACACATGTATTTATTTCCTTCTGCTTTTGGTTCTGGGTGTCATCTGACGAGTTTTTTCAAGTTCCTACTGTTCTTACTTCCAATTAGACCAGAAATTGTGAACTAAATTGCTTTTAGTCAAGATATTTTATCACAGAAATAGAAATAATATTAGAGTGAAGACTTGTGTGATTACCCTGTGTCTTCTTGGATAATCCAGGGCAATCTCCTTGTCTACACTCAACTTCTTAGGAGTCTTCATTCAATTTTCTACATATTTGGCCTTTTGCAGTGCAGCCTATCAATGCCTCAGATTATAGATATTGTCATCATTGGGAGCACATTGTTCTACATGTCATGGCATGTCAAATAATTTCCATAGAACAGGTGTAATGTAAAGTTTATGGTGCAGATATCTTTCCAATTGGTAATAAAATATTTATGAATATATTGTATCCATAGCTGGAACATTTTGTGTATGAAAATATCATTGAGTCCATGAAGAGCCCTATGTATTCTACATGTGTATTCATGTTTCACTAACACTTTGTTGTTTTATAAAGTGCTAGTCTCCATTTTGTCTCATCTATAATTTACCCTCATAGAACCAGTCACAAGTGCAGAATCCTCAGGCTCAGCCTAGACTTGGTAAGTCAAAACATTCATTTCAGCAAATATCCTCATGAAACATCATCAAAAAACTAGAATAGTCTTTATCAGGACAGAATTCCTCACTCTCTAAGTGTTCACTAGTGAATTGCCACCACCCCCCACCCCCGTTTCACCTTTACCCCATCCTATTAAAATATAGGAATAAAATCCATATCTGATCAAAGATAGGTCTAAAAACAGCAAATATGGGCTAGTAAAATAGTTGATAGGTTGCTTGCTAATAAGCTTGAGAACCTGAGTTCAGTCCTCAGGGCCCACATTGTAAAGAGTGAGAGCTGCATCTTGAAAGTAACCTCTGAACTCCATATGTATGTTATAGTGAGGACATGCACATATACAAACATGCAGAACTAAATAAATAATATGTCATTTTAAAATTTGATTTAAAAATTGGGAAGTAGGAAAGTCTTAATGGAGTTCTAATCAAAGTCCATCAAAATTTTACTGGTAACTTTGGACAAAACACACAACTTTCAGATGCTATTGCTACACTTAGAAAATAGTACAACTTACTCAAGTCAACATAAAAATTATTAAGATTCTTGGTAAGTGGCTAATCTCAACATCATAACTACCAGATGACTTATGAATAATAGCATAAATTTCTTTTTTTCTACTTTTCTCATTAGAAATATACACCTCATTGTTTTGGAAAAACAAAATAAAGTCAATTAGTATAGGATCCATGGTCTCACATCAAGGGGAAAGAGTTCTTCTTGTGGTTGCACATAAGTATTGTGTTTCTGAAGCTACCAAGACAATGGTTTGGTGACTTGAGGACATATTTAAGACATCTTTTAATAGCTTTAGACATTGGTTAAAACCTTAAATCAGGATGGAAGAGAAACTGGGGGGAGGTTAAAGCAAGAAAGTTCATTGGGAAGGAAAAATAACTCGTTACCTGGGTTTTTATCCTATTCTTTTGAGAACAGGGAATCTTTAGGAACAATTATCTTTTTGTGTGGAACAATGCCCCATAGGGAAATCATGTGCTTAGGACTTGGAATAACAGGAGGAAAATATTCTCATGGTAGCAGCAGCTGTCATCTTTGAGTGTCTCCCCAGTGTAGTCCTTCTGATTTGCAAATTTGAACTACACATTAATTTTTCTTATTTTGAAGTCCTGGTCCTGGCTTGGGATTAATGCCTTTCTTTGTACATCTTCATGAGTCAGTCACAGCTTCATTCTCTAACAATAGCTATTCAGAGGGGAGTTTATGCATAGAGACACAGACACACCTTTCAGAGATTCATTCAGCTGAGTCCAGGAGCCCTGCTGGTATTGCAGCAACAGTTCAGAAAACAGAACAGAAAATGTACCTGAAAGCAAAGTTAACTTAAACAAGACTGGGAGATGCAAGGGAGATTTTCTGGGTTGGCCATGGAATTCACTGATTCATGAAGCTGAAAAGAAAAGAATGCATTGAAGTTAATAATTAGGGTGAGAACTAATCTTTAACCGATAATTTTGGAAAGATAATCATAAAATTATGGCTTTATGAACTCATAAATGGTAAACATAAAACTCATAATGAACTCATTATGAACTCATAAAAGGAAGTAAACAAGTTGTTTACTTCCTTTATTGCAAATGTTGTATATTCCTTGCATTCATTGAGTAGAAATAGTGTGTGTTTACTTCATGTTTAGAAAATAGAACTCTTTTCACCTTTTCGAGTTGATATTCTAGTGTGTATATTTGTGTGTGTGTGTGTGTTGTGTGTGTGCGTGTTTGTTTATTTGTGTTTGTGGGAGATTTGTACATTTTGGAGGCCTGATCTAATAGACATATTTTTTCCTTCTAATTGTTCCAACATTTTTGACAAATATTAATTATATAATATACTGGGTCCCCCTGTGATGTGTGTATAGGTGTGTAGAATGCACTGAATCATGTACATCATTCTTTTATAAATACACCACCACTTTTGATGGTCCCCTTCTTTCTCCCAAGTGTTCTTTCAATTTTCCTGTCATTTAAAATTCTTTATTATATACATAAATGAATGAAAATGTGTTACTTGTATTTGTTCCTGGATTATTTCATTGTTCTGAATGGTTCACATGTTCAAAGTATGTCTGCCTCAGTGGAATTATTGAACAGCCTGTTACACATCCTCGTTTCATCTCTGTGAGTCTTTTTCCTTGCCGTACCTCTGGCCTTTTATAGTTTTCTGCCTGGTGTTAAGTTCAAGGCCTCAAATATCCCAGACAATTGTCCCACCAGTAAATTATAAAACTCTTTGAGACAGTTTCACTAAACCATTAAGGCTGGACTTGACCTCACTTTACAGACAGGAATGATTTAACAAATGATTAGCTTAATGTTACAAAGTGAGAAGAACAGAACTGAAGAAGATATTCATACTTCCCAATAACATATTCTTTAAATATGTAGTCTTCTGTCTCAGTCTTCCTGGTAGTTCTGCTTGTATGTCTAGTACCAACCCTGGCCTTTGGCCTCTCTGGACAGGTCTGTTTCTACAAGACTTATGACTTTTGGTTCTCATTAAGCCATGATTTATGTTTAAGTGAAGTTTAGGTTTCATAAACATATATGATTTATGTATTTTCATGTGACACATAATGATAAATACATGTCTCTAAGTCAATTATACTCTACTAAAGATAATGTGATACCTTGATCCAGAACTGTCATCAGAGCTGTATGCCATAATGTTACTTGGTGTCCACAGGGAGTGATTAGAGGATATGTTTGTGTAAGATATGTTTGTCTTAGTGTCCTAGTGGAGGATTCTATATGGCAATACTGAGGATACCCTTTTTATTGATAAAATGAGTTCGTTGACAATTTCATGTGTATAGTGTTTACTCTCTCTCATGCAGTTCTGTCTTCCTTCTTCTGTCAGTGTCTGCCCTTCTTACTAGGAGTAATTTCCCCTACAACTATATCTTTTTGTTTTGTTTTATGACCAAATATCTTTAAGCATAGCAATCTGTTTTATCGTGGGTTTGGAATTATTCATTGTCTTCAGTTGGGTTCAGCAGGTACACATTTGAATACCATTTTACACTTCAAAATTCAATCCTACTCCATAGTTTAGCAGGAAAGGGTAGGAGTCTGTAATTCCCTTTATAATAAATAAATTTGCATATTAATTATTAGAAAAAAATGACTTGATTGTACAAAAAAATTTACAAAGCCCAATCTCTAATAATAAGAAAAATGTGTTACAAGAGAAATGGGAGGCATCAAATATCCTGCCCCTATATCAGACTGCATCAAAAAGTAGCTCAAAAGACATAAAAGAGAAGAGCAGAAAATAAGCCTTTCACTGTTTCATAGGGAAAAAAAACAGTTCAGCAGCTTTGCCCCTATTTTATATAAATATTTATTTATCCACCTGTTTACATATATGCCACAGCATGTAACTGGAGGTCGGAATATAACTTTTGAGAATTAGTTCTCTCCTTTTATATTGTGTGACCTAGTGATACAGCTCAAGTTGTGAGGCTTGGTGGCAGGGGCTTTTATCCATGGGACCATCATGCTGACCATGCTCCTCCTTTTGAAATGTGTGTTTGTTCTCATGAGTAGTTTTCTCATTTTAGAGTATGCACTATAAAATGTTACTTTTGGTTTTAGGTAAATAATTTTTCTAATTTACTGCATTTCCTGGAGGTGGGGGATGTCACAAAATAGAATAGGAAGCAAAGCATTCCCATCACCAAGGAAGCTATTTTTCCTTTCAATGTCATGAGAACCAGCTCATTTCATTGTTTTTGTCTGTCAAATCTATTTACTTCTGCTCCTCTTTACTTGTATAATGGCTATGGATATCTCTCTTATGTATGTAAACTCCTTTTGTAAATGTCATGATATTGGGCTATAAAGTTGGCTTGACAGGTGATGCTATGGCTCATGATCTGAAAAGTAGGTATGTATAGCACTTCTCACCATCTGATAAATTACACGCTTAAACTTTGCTCCTCCTGCTTCCCATTAATTACACTGCAAGTATTTTGTTTTTCTTCACTGTGTGATATTAAACCAAATAGTGTTTCAACAGGGGCTGTTTTCAGTGTTCATTTCATAAGTGTCTGTAAGAGCTTTTTATTTTTTTTATTTTTTTTAAATATGAGGCCTATAAGCATAGATTGAGCATGGAACAGAAATTTGTTCTCAGAGATAACAGGATTCTCTTCATAGGCTTACAGGGTTCCTTAGTAGTAGATGCTTGCCTAATATATCAGTTATCTGGCCAGGAACCCATTATTGAGCTTATAGAACCTAGGGGAGAATCCACAGCTATTATTTTTCTAAAAGTTCATAGGATCAAAGTAAGCCTAAATATTTATATCTATGTTGAGAGATAAATGATACTTTCAGTCCTTACAGAGAAGCTTCTTTTTTAGTGGTTGGAGGATAGATAGTATGGGAACTGATAACTTGTCAAAGTGTATAGAATAGATTTTTATGAGGTGTTCAATCCAAAATGAGATCTCTAAATCAAAACATTCAGGGAATAGCATGAAAACAGGGATGGGAAGAGTAAGAGCCAGACGTTTTAAGGGGGTTTCCTGTGATGTGTCTTTTGAAGACAGCAGTTCCTTATAAATTCACAGAATCTGTGATTGTCTGTACAAGATGTTCACAAGTTCAAACCAGTCAATACCCAGTCATAGAGGAGAAAAGGCCTCAACTTTGACTGAACGGCCATTGACAATCAATTGCTGCAGGGCGAGGGAGAATCCAGTTGTTTAAAGGTGTGGACTCTAGAAGGTTGCTAATGATCTTGTCCTAGTGAGTAACCTATATAACCAAAGCTAATTAACCTAAGAAGAGTATGAAAGAGAGATGGGTGAGGGAGAGGATGAGAGAGAGAAGGAAGGAAGGAAAGGAAGAAGCAGTTATATCAGGTTATCGATGGGTGACTGAGTCCTTCAAATTTCTTCTTTTTGTAGGCATATCAAACACATGGAACCAGAAAATGACACTCAGCTTTCAGAATTCTTTCTTCTGGGATTCTCAGAGAATCAACCCCAAATTCAACCTCTCATATTTGGACTGTTCCTCTCCATGTATCTAGTGACTGTCTCTGGGAACCTACTCATCATCATGGCCATCATTGTTGACTCCCACCTACACACACCCATGTACATCTTCCTTTCTAATCTGTCCTTTGTGGACATTTGCTTCACTTCTACCACTGTCCCACAGATGCTGGTGAACATTCACACACAGAGCAAGGTCATCACCTATGTAAACTGCATCACTCAGGTATACTTCTTACTACTTTTTTCAGTACTGGACATCTTTTTGCTGACTGTGATGGCTTATGACCGCTATGTGGCCATCTGTCACCCCTTGCATTATATGATCATTATGAACACAAGACGCTGTGTATTGCTGATTCTGACATGCTGGATTATAAGTGTTATAAATTCCTTGTTACACAGCTTTTTAGTGTTACGTCTGTCATTCTGCACAGACCTGGAGATCCCTCACTTTTACTGTGAACTTAATCAGATAGTACATCATGCTTGTTCTGACATCTCTCTTAATGACATGGTGATTTACATTGCAGCTCTGCTACTGGTTGTGGGCCCCCTCTCTGGTATCCTTTACTCTTACTCTAAGATAGTGTCCTCCATTTGTGCAATCTCCTCAGCACAGGGGAAGTATAAAGCATTTTCCACCTGTGCATCTCACCTCTCAGTTGTCTCTTTATTTTATTGCACACTCCTGGGAGTGTATCTCAGTTCTGCTATGACCCAAAATGCACATGCCACTGCAATGGCTTCATTGATGTATACTGTGGTAACCCCTATGCTGAACCCATTCATCTATAGTTTAAGGAACAATGACATGAAGAAGGCTCTGAAAATAGTTTTAGGGAGAGTAACTAGAAGCAGACCAATGGATTTACCTTCTTAATTATGTACTTATGTTCACAGAACTTAGGGTTATGAAATTCAAAATTGTGATCCATTGGTCATATATTGTGACAAAACTTAGTTCCTCTATTTTTTCTATTTTTTCTGTCCATTATGTTAGCTTCCAAATAAAATTCCTTTCTCTACAAGACTTAGTGTTTGTTCTGGTATCTGCATTTTAGTTTGTCATTTTTATTTTTGTAAATAAACACCCATCCTTGAATCATATCCTCTAGAAACTTGCACTCTAACCAGGAAACAACTGAGACTTCTTAAAAATAATTCATTTTGGAAGAACAAGTGTTAAGTTATTTTTCTTTTCTTTTACTAAACAGTATCCCTAAGTTATGCTCTTTCTATGGATAGAATTCTATTTGACAGATAGGATACATAATTCTATAGCAGTTAATAATTTGAACAACACTCCTGAGTCAGAGGTCAAATAAAAAATTGTAAGAAGAGGTTGGGGGAGATGCATAGAAACTATCTTCCAGGTTTAACAGTGCTGTTACATTTATGAAATCACAACAGCTGTGGTTGCATATACAAGATCTGCATAAGTTCTCATTGTGTAGAACTTTTCTCCAAGAATAGAACCTTCCATATTGGAGGAAAGGCTATTAAGCACAGGATGTTTGCAGGGAGGTGAATACACAGGCTGTTCTAAGGGAAGGGGAAAAATTCTATCCTGCATGAAACACCTTAAATTTAGAAAGTAAATAACTTAAAATAGCTTCAGGAAGTCCATGGAACTGACTGGGTTCATTATACCTTCTCATATGTAATCATGTTTTTAGCAGAAAGGTCTGCTAAGAGACACTTGCAGACCAAATGTGATGTCTAGAAGACTCTCAGACAAGCTAAGCTGCCTAGAAGGAGCTCAGACCAGCTGAGAATCCTAGAAGAAGAGACCAGCAGAGCTGACTTTGAGAGTCTCAGAACCAATTAGATGCCTACAAAGGACACTCATCAGCCTGTTGAGCTGCCTACAGTTTAAGAAGTATGCTTCATGTTTTCACTTGTGTTGAGTTGTGGTGGGTTGGTTGATACACCTGTCTTTGATTCATTTCTCCTCCTGTAAGTAACCCCTTACCCATAATTCTATAAGTAATACCAATAAAAACCATTGGCTCACCAAGTTTGAAGTTAGTGGTATCCTTACTTTGATCTCTCCTTGATTCTTTATCAAGTGGGTGAATATCTGTCCACATCTCATTAGCAAGAGTGTCAAACAACACATAGCATGCAACATTCCAGAATAGGGGAAGAAATTATTGGTTTCACTCCTGGCTGAGGAGCTTTAGGTAGCTAATGGCAGCTAATGGAGGAATGGTCTTTATATTTTGGATAGGTGGACCCTAGTAGGTTGACCATGCACTGGTGCAAATCTCCCCACGTAATCATATGGGAAGTCATAATTCAGCTTAGTATGTTATAACTAATTTATCAAAGAAGATGTAGAGTTAAGAAGGGCATACAGTAAGGGGGTATGAGAGGAAAAATGGTCATGATCAAAATACATTATCTATCTATCTATCTGTCTATCTATCTATCTATGCATGTGTGTGTCAAAATCTCAAAGAGTACATAAAAATATTTTTTTAAAAAAAATGGACCTACATTTTTATGTATTCTTTGATCGTTCTTTCTTCTTCACCATTACTGAAAGCTGTCTTACAATGGCACCAACAGCTGTCTTATGATATCAGAAATGGTCGTGTAGAAATTTGGATTCTTCAAAATGTCCTGCAGCATTTCAGCTTTTATACCACAATAATGTAACCTTTATTTGTGGACTATTGGAGAAGCCAATGGAGTCATTCATAACTCAAAATACATCCTTGATATTTTGCTAAAATTTCTAATAATTCTAAAAAGGTATCTTTCTTCCCAGATGAAATAAATTGGTATTTCCTTTTTGGAGTGAATATACTTTGGTAGTAAATAGAAATAATACAGCCTCACAACTGGCCAACCTGCAGAAAATCAACCTGCAGAAAAATCACTCTTAAATACTACCTCTACATCATACTACATACTCACAAGCTTTGGGTATCATTGCAGAAGAGAGAGGATGTGAAGACTAAGAGGCAGAGGTATTTCCACAAGGAAAAAGTATTTTCCAGCTACAGAAGAGCCATTTCACATTTGAAACCACAGTAGTGGAAACATAATGCATAAGACATGAGCAAATTGAAGCCAGAAAAAAATCCAAAAATATGTAAGGAAAGTTGTTACATACTCCAATCTTTTTTTTTCTATTTTATTAATTGTTTCATTTACATCTCAAATGATATCCTACTTCCCGGTTACCCCTCCACAAACCTCAATCCCACTTCTGCCCTCTCTTCCCTCTCCCTTGCCTCTCTAAGGGTGCTCACCCACCCACCCACCCTCTCCCACCTTACCACTCCAGCATCCCCCTATGCTGGGGCATCAAACCTCCACAGGACCCCCCTACCCCCATTGAGGTCATACAAGGCCATCCTCTGCTACATATGAATCTGGAGCCATGGATCCCACCCTGTACACTCCTTGGTTGGTGGTCTAGTCCCTTGAAGCATTGGGTGGTCTGGCCAGCCTATTTTCTTACTATGGGGTTGCAATCCCCTTCCACTCTTCCAGTCCTTCCACCAGCTCCACTACTGGGGTCTCTGAGCTCAGTCTGATGGTTGTCTCTAAGCATCCATATCTGCATTAGTCTGTCGTCTAAAATTCCCAAGGAACAGCCACACGAGGTTCCTGTCAGCAAGCACCTCTTGGCAACATCAACAGTGTTGGGTTTGGTGTCTGCAGATAGGATGGATCCCCAGGTGGGGCAGTCCCTGGATGGCCCTACCTTCAGTCTCCACTCAATTTTTTGTCCCTGTTCTTACTTTGGATCCAAGACACCAGAATCAGTGACATACAGAGCTGAGGTGTCATAATGCTTGTATAGCACAGGGGGTGACAGATGGCCACAAACTGGTCATAAGCCATTACAGCTAGGGGGAAGTTATCCAGCTCTACAAATAATGTAAAAAATAAATTTGCATAATGCAGCCTTCATAAGTTATGGCCTTATGGTGTACATGAACATTTACCAGCATCTTCAGGATAGTAATAGAGGTTAGGCAGATGTCCACAGATTGCAAAGGAAGAAGTACATGGCTGTATGCAGGTGGAAGTCTGAGTTTGTGGTCAGGATAATGATATGATTCCCCAAAACAGTCACAAGGTACATGGAAAAGAAGAGCCAATATATGAGGGGCTGCAGTTCTGTGTTCTCTGAAAGTCCCAGGAGGAGAAACTGTAAATTCTGAATATCATTTTGTTGTTTCATGTGCTAAAAGTGACTCCTGGAAAAGACAGAAATATCATGACTGCTTCTTGGCATGCACAATAATTCCAAATGTAACAAACATAATGGAATAAATTCACATAAACAATAAAGTTCCTAAGTGTTAAACATAAGAAAGGAAAGGGTCACAATGGCTGAAGAATTCAGAGATGATTACAGAATGACCCTCTTTGTCACCAAAAGCACAGAACTAATATATTCAAAGTAATGTTTGTAATGTTCTATTGTATTTATTTGTCTATGGTCACGATAATATATTATTTGTGAGATGTATGTATACGTATATAGATATGTCATGGTGCTGTGTCTGTAGCATAAGTCACAATGATTGGACTGTGAGAGTCTGCGATATATCTCACCTTATCTCACTGCACATATTACAAATACAGGTTTTTACACTCCAGTAGAGCTGCTGATAGCGGAGCAAAAGAGGTAGCACAAACTTGAAGAATCCTCTGTACCCGAAAAATCTTAACATTTCAGCATCACACAATTTTCTCACTTGTCCCTTATAATAAGTTTTGTACCCACTGTAGAAAGATAGAACATTTATAAATACAATGAAAACTTGTAGGCCTATAAAAATATGGGCACAGGAACCAGATTGGCTGCATGTACTCAGTGCTAAGGAAGTTAAGTCAAGAATATTGTGAGTCTGAGAGCAGTTTAGGCTACATAGTGGTATTGTACTACAAAAAAACATTTCTGAAGAAAATATGAACTTTAGTTGAATGAAAAAGAATATGTTGTGAACATGCCTTATTGGGAACCCTTCTTTCTCTCAGCAGTTCTTTCTCGTGTTTTGTCAATACAGCTATGCTTGGGCTTGCTCAAAAGAAAAGACTATGGTGTAGAAAATGCCAAGAGAGAATTTCTATAAAAGGAGATTAGATCAACCACAAAAGGCAAAACTAGTTTTAAAGAAAAAAAATCAAGGAAAAAAAGCTACTAAAAGCACAAAGAGCTGTTATTACCAATAACATAGTAGAGCTCCCCAGGTTAAGAAGTTTCAGGGTAGTCAGTGTTGATATGAATTGCCAAGAGAGTGCATTAGCCGAGATTTAGAACATTCCATGTACCTGCCTTAAACCCATACATTTATATGTATACCCAAAATACCCTAGTCAGGACTCATCAAACAGCAAGAGAAACAAAACAAAACAAAACAAAAAGCAAACCTCTACCTCTCAATTCTCTGAAAGAATGAAAAGACAAAAAATACTTGGTCTCTATACAATCAGAGGATTTGTGCAAACTGTTAGAACTTTACAAATATGGGTAAGGATGCCAACAAATCCCCAAATCTATCTAGTGCCAGTGGTAAGGGAAGAATTAAAGTATCAAGTCCTTGCATTGTCCCTCTTATCTATCACAAGGAATGTTACATGTGAATTCCTAGTATGACAGAAGACACTGTGTCTCACAGATGTCTGTGTTTCAAAGTAGTATTTGCAAACAATAACTCAATAGTCTGATGTTTGTACTCAATATGGCAATAGGTTAATCCATGAAGCATGTTTCAAAAAAACTTTTAAAATATTCTTCATTTCACTGAACACACATCTACACCCAGTGGTCACAGTTCCTCCTTCACAACTGTAAAAGCCTTCTTTCCATGTAGTCTATCATAATTGTATGGGAAATACTTTCTACTACATCTCCATTCATTCTGATGTAATCATTTTCTCCATTTACATCAAATAATCAAAAGTTACCCATGTATTAAAGAATCTAAACAATACTTGTTTCTTAATACATCAAATAAGTTTCCAATCAGTTATTGAAGTAAGCAAGACAAAGCAAGATAAAACAAATTGCCAACCTCTTAGCCCCACACTAGGCTGGCTGGCATTTTGGGGGCATCAGGTACATTTTGTCATCTTCCATTCTTCATCTATCATTCCTGATTCACCTACTAGGTCTCAAACTCAGGTGGATTCATTCTCTGTGAAGGTCCCTGTATAGAGGTCTTGATTCACTGTTTAATGGCTTTCTGAAACTATGCTCCAGAAAAAACTTTGAGAATGAATAAATTATTAGTCTCTAAGCCACTGTTAGATTGCAAATGGAAATAGTTTAACCTGTCCATCTGAGAATTGTCTCCTATGAAGACAATGGGAAATGCTGTTATTGTTTCCTATATGCTCATTGTGTGCAATTCTAACCTCAAAGCAAGTAACTAAGTTCCCTGTGGAACACTGGCCTTAGCATAAAAGAATATTTTCTGTTCATGTCCTGTTCCCATGAGACCGGTTGAGAAACTGGTGAGTCCAGTCCTTATTACTACTCCTTCTCAAGTCTGCCTTTCTGAAAGCAAACCCCTTGAGCACATCTCCCCAACTGCCAATTTGTCTTCAAATTGCCTTTCAGGTTGAACTTCTTGGATTTGGTAGGTTTTCTGGAATTCTCAAGTGTAGATAATACACATTCTCATAGACTATCTTTATCTAGGGAAAGAAACATTATTAAATGAGAAGCTGCTACAATGTTCGGGTCTCTCATTCTCTGTACAATGTCTGGCTTTGGTTCTCTGTACTTTTTTATATCTGCTGCAGGAGGAAGGTTTTCGAATGATGGCTGAGCAAGGCACTCATCTACATGTACAACAAAACATCCTTAGAAGTCATTTTATTGCTAAACTCCTTTGGCAGAACAGTATTGTATACATGGTGATACCCTGGGTTGTATGGGTGTTCACTTGGGAACCTTTTGGCTGACAACGTTATTAGATGTAACCCAGTATTAGTACTGGAAGTGTCATTTGGTCACAAGAAATGTCCAGTTTGGGCTCTGTCTCTCCTGTTCTCCTGTTATTTGGCGATTTCATTCAGATTAACTTCCTGATTAAGTATTTTAATAAGTTTCTACTGCATCAGGTTTCCACATATGGGCCTCAAATAGCTCTTAGTTTTAGATATTTCTCCCTATATTACCTCCCTTGCTGCCTCTTTTCTACCTGTCTGATATAAGAGCTCCAGTCCTACCCTTCATCCACCCATAGCTAACTACTCTAATCCTTCTCCAAAAGGAAATCCCTCCTTCCCCAATAATTTTTTTACTCTACACTTAACTTCTCTGATTTTACAAACTGAGACTTAGCAGCTAATATCCATATATAAACAAATATAAACCATAAATATATTTCTGGGCCTGGGTTACCTCACTCATGCTGGTTATTTCTAGCTCCATCCATTTAACTGACAATTTTATTTTTTAAGACTGTTGAGTAATATTCCTTTGTGTAAATTGCCACATTTCCTTTATCCATAAATCCACTGATGGAAATCTAGATTGTTTCCAATCTCTGACTATTACAAATACAGCAATGATGAGCATAGTGGAGCAAATGTCTCTGTATGTTGTTGTATCTTTTGAGCATATGCTTAAGTGTAGTACAGCTGGATCTTGAGGTAAATCCATTCTCATCTTCCTGAGGAATAAACACACTGATTTCTACAATGGCGGAACAAGTTTTCAGTCCCACCATTAATGGACAAATTTCCCTTACTACATATCTTTGCCAGCATGAACTGTCACTTATTTGATCTCAGCCATTCTGACTATGTAAGATGAAATTTCAAGTACTTTTGATTTGCATTTTCATTCTAAGAATGTTAAACATTTCTTTAAGTACTTCTCATTCTTTTTGGGTTCCTCTTCAGAGAAACTTTGTACACTCATGAAGTCCAGTTTTGTTCTTGTTTTTGTTTGTTTGGTGGTTGTTTTTGTTGTTTTTGAGATTTTTTAATATATTTTGGTTATTACCCCTCTATTTGTTGTGGAGTTGATAAAAAATATTTTTTTTTAAATAGGGCCCAGAGCTTATCCTGTGCCACAGCACTCCATATCCAAATAGGGCCAGGAGAAAGCTGGACTCCCAAGAGTGCAAGACAAGCTTGTGAGTGCAGGTAAGACCACCATTTCTGCTTAGAGGGACCTGCCTGGAACCCTCAGGACACAGAAAACAAGGAGCAGCCTGAGACAGGAGTCTTCTTGTTTCTGTCTGCACAAAGAGCTGATCCTGTGCCACAGTGCTAAATACCCAAATACCACCAGGAGAGAGCTGGTCTCCCAGGAGTGCCAACACACCTGTGAGCAGAGGTAAGACCACCACTTCTGTTCAAATTCCTGTCAGAAGAGGGACTCACCAAAAGCCAACAGGATACAGGAACCAAGGAACAGCCAGGGACAGTATACACCTGGTTTCCATCTGTACCCCAGAGCTGACCCCGTGCCACAGCTCTCAATACCCAAATTCCACCCAGAGAGAACTGGTCTCCCAGGAGTACTGACACACAGGCTTGTGGGAGGAACAAGCCACAGTCAGAGACAGCAAGACCAGCTAATACCATAGATAACCAGATGGCAAGAGGCAGGGCAAGAACATAAGCAACAGAAACCAAGGCTACTTGGTATCATCAGAATCCAGTTCTCCCACTACAGCAAGTGCTGGATAATCCAACACACCGGAAAAGAAAGACTCTTATTTAAAATCACATCTCATGATGATGATGATAGAGGACTTTAAGAAAGACATAAATAAACCCCTTAAAGAAATACAGGAGAACAAAAGTAAACAAGAAGAAGCACTTAAAGAGGGAGCACAAATATCCCTTAAAGAATTACAGGAAAAAACAACCAAATAGGTGAAAGGATTGAAGAAAAATATCCAGGATCTAAAAATGGAAATAGAAACAAGAAAGAAATCACAAAGGGAGACAACCATGGAGATGAAAAACCTAGGAAAGAGATCAGGACTCATAGATGCAAGCATCACCAACAGAATTCAAGAGATAGAAGAGAGAATCTCAGGTGAAGAGGATACCATAGAAATCATTGACACACCAGTCAAACAAACAAAAAAAAATGCAAAAAGTTCTTAACCCAAATCAACCAGGAAATCCAAGACACAATGAGTAGACCAAACCTAAAGGTAATAGGTATAGAAGAGAATGAAGATTCTCAACTTAAATGACCAGTAAATTTCTTCAACAAAATTATAGAGGAAAAGTTCCCTAACCTAAAGAAAAAGATGCCCACGAACATACAAGGAGCCTACCAAACTCCAAATAGATTGGACCAGAAAAGAAATTCCTCCCGTCACATAATAGTCAAAACATCAAATGCACAAAACAAAGAATATTAAAAGCAGTAAGGGAAAAAGGCCAAGTAACATGTAAAGACAGACTTATCAGAATTACACCATGCTTCTCACCAGAGACTATGAAAGCTAGAAATTCCTGGGCAGATGTCATACAGACCTTAAGAGAACACAAATGCCAGTTCAGGCTGCTGTACCCAACAAAGCTCTCAATTATCAGAGATGGACCAAGTTATTCCATGATAAAACCAAATTTACACAATATCTTTCCGCAAATACAGCCCTCCCTACAAAGGATACTTGGTGGAAAACACTAACACAAGAAGGCAAAATATACCCTAGAAGAAGCAAGAAAGTAATCTTGCAATGAACCCAAAAGAAGATGGCCACACAAACATAAAAATAGCATAAAAAATAACAGGAAGCAAAAATACTACTGCTTATTATATCTTAAAAACAATGAATTCAATTCTCCAATAAAAAGACATAGATTAACAAACTAGATACATATACAGGACCCAGCATTTTGCTGCATACAGGAAACACATCTTAGTGTCAAAGACAGACACTACCTCAGAGTAAAGGGCTGGAAAACAATTTTCCAGGCAAATGGTCTCAAGAAACAAGCTGGAGTTGCCTTTCTAATATCAGACAAAATTGACTTTTAACTAAAAGTTATCAAAAAGGACAAGGAAGGACACTTCATACTCATCAAAGGAAAAATATACCAAGAAGAACTCTAAATTCAGAACATCTAGGCTTCAAATGCAAGGGCACCCACATTCATAAAAGAAACTCTAAAGGACAAAGCACACATTACAGCTCAAAAAACAATAGTGGGAGACTTCAACACCCCACTCACATCAATGGACAGATCATGGAAACACAAACGAAACAGAGACACAGTGAAACTAACAGAAGTTATGGCCCAAATGGATTTAGCAGGTATCTATAGAAGATTTCATCTTAAATCAAACGATATACATTATCCTCAGCACCTCATGGTACCTACTCCAAAATTGACCGTATAATTGGTCACAAAACAGACCTCAACAGATATAAGAAGACTGGAATAATCCCATGCATCCTATAAGATCACTAAGGACTAAAGCTGGTCCTCAATAGCAACAAAAACAGAAAGCCCACATACACATGGAAGCCAAACAATGCTGTACTCAATGATAATTCAGTCAAGTAAGAAATAAGGAAATTAAAGAGTTTTTAGAATTTAATGAAAATGAAGGCACAGCATACCAAAACTTAAGGGACACAAAGAAAGCAGTGCTAAGTGGAAAACCCATAGCTCTGAGTGCCTCCACAAAGAAACTGTAGAGAGCGTACACTAGCATCTTGACAGCACAATTGAAAGCACTAAAACAAAAAGAAGCAAATACACCTAAGAGGAGTAGGCAGTATTAAATAATCAAATTCAGGGCTAAAATTAACCAAGTAGAAACAAAAATAACTAGAAAAAGACTCAACAAAACCAGGAGCTTGTTCTTTCAGAAAATCAATAAGACAGATAAACTCTTAGCCAAACTAACCAAAAGGCACAGAGACAGTATCCAAATTAACAAAATCAGAAATCAAAAGGGAGATATAAGAACAGAAACTGAGAAAATTCAAAAAATCATTGGATTCTACTACAAAAGCCTATACTCAACAAAATTGGAAAATCTTTTCTGGACAGATACCACATACCAAAGTTAAGTCAGGAACAGATAAACCATCTAAACAGTCCCATAACCCAGAAAGAAATAGAGGCAGACATTAAAAGTCTCCCAAACCAAAAAAACCACAGGACTAGATGGGTTTAGTGCAGAATTCTATCAGATCTTCAAAGAAGGCCTAAAACCAATACTCTTCAAACTATTCCACAAAATAGAAACAGAAGGAACACTAACCAATTCATTCTATGAAGACACAGTTACACTGATACCAAAACCACACAAAGACACAGCAAAAAAATGAGAAATTGAGAATAATTTTCCTTATAAATAATTGATGCAACAATACTCAATAAAATTCTCACAAACCTAATCTAGGTAAACATCAAAATAATCATCCACCAAGACCAATTAGGCTTCATTTCAGGGATGCAGGGATGGTTCAATATATGGAAATCCATCAATATAATCCACTATAGAAACAAACTGAAAGAAAAAAAACCCACATGGTCATTTCATTAGATGCTGTAAAAGCATTTGACAAAATTCAACATCCCTTCATGATAAAAGTCTTGGAACAATCAGGAATTCAAGGCCCATACCTAAACATAGTAAAAGCAATATACAGCAAACCAGTAGCCAACATCAAACTAAATGGAGAGAAACTTGAAGCAATCCAATTAAAATCAGGGACTAGACAAGGCTGCCCTCTCTCTCCCTATCTATTCAATATAATACTCGAAACTCTAATTAGAGCAATTAGACAACAAAAGGAGGTAAACAGGATACAAATTGGAAAGGAAGAAGTCAAAATATCACTATATACAGAAGATATGATAGTATACTTAAGTAATCCGAAAAATTTCACAGAACTCCTATAGCTGATAAACAACTTAAACAAAGTGGCCAGATATAAAATTAACTCAAACAAATCAGTGCCCTTCCTATATTCAAAAGTTAAACAGGCTGAGAAAGAAATTAGGGAAATGACACCCTTCACAAAGTAACAAACAATATAAAATATCTTGATGTGACTCTAATCAAACAAGTGAAAGATCTGTATGACAAGAACTTCAAGTCTCTCAAGAAAGAAATCAAAGAAGTCCTCAGAATATGGAAAGATCTCCCAAGTTTGTGGATTGGCAGGATTAATATAGTAAAAATGGCCATCTTGACAAAAGCAATCTACAGATTCAATGCAATCCCCATCAAAATTCCAACTCAATTCTTCCTAGAGTTAGAAAGAGCAATTATCAAATTCATTTGGAATAAAAAAAAAATCCCAGGATACCAAAAAACAAAACAAAACAAAACAAAAACAAAAACTATTATTAACAATAAAAGAACTTCTGGGGCAATCACCATGCCTGACCTCAATATATACTACAGAGCACTAGTGATAAGACCTGCATGGTATTGGTACAGAGACAGGCATGTAAATCAATGGAATAGAATTGAAGACCCAGAAATGAACTCACACCCCTCTGGTCACTTGATCTTTGACAAAGGAGCTAAAGCCATCCAGTGGAAAGTAGACAGCATTTTCCAAAAATGGTGCTGATTCAATTGGTGGTCAACCTGTAGAAGAATGCAAATTGATCCATTCTTATCTCCCTGTACAAAGCTTAAGTCCAAATAGATCAAGGACCTCCACATAAAACCAGATACACTGAATCTAATAGAAGAGACAGTGGGGAAAATCTTGAACACAGGGGCACAAGGGAAAAGTTCCTGAGCAGAACACCAATGACTTATGCTCTAAGATCAAGAATTGAAGATTGGGACTTCATAAAATTGCAAAACTTCTGTAAGTCAAACAACACTGTCAATAGGACAAACAACAACCAACAGATTAGGAAGAGATCGTTACCAATTTATATCCAATAGAGGTCTAATATCCAATATATAGAAAGAACTCAATATGTTAGACTCCAGAGAACCAAATAACCCTATTAAAAATGAGAAACAGAGCTAAACAAAGAATACTCAACTTAGGAAACGCTAATGGCTGAAAAGCACCTAACATAATGTTCAACATCCTTAGTCATCAGGGAAATGAAAATCAAAACAACCCTGAGATTTCACTTCACACCAGTCAGAATGGCTAAGATCAAAATCTCAGGTGACATTAGATGCTGGTGAGGATGTGGAGAAAGAGAAACACTCATCCCTTGCTGGTGGGATTGCAAGCTGGTACAACCACTCTGGAAATCTGTCTGGCAGTCCCTCAGAAAATTGTACATAGTACTACCTGAGGACCCAGCTATTCCACTCCTGGGCATATACACAGAAGATGATCCAACATGTATTAAGGACACATGCTCCACTATGTTCATAGCAGTCATATTTATAACAGCCAGAAGCTGGAAACAACCCAGATGTCCCTCAACAGAGGAACGGATCCAGAAAATGTGGTACATTACACAATGAAATACTACTCAGCTATTAAAAACAATGACTTCATGAAATTTGCAGGCAAATGGATGGAACTTGAAAATATCATCCTGAGTGAAATAACTCAGTCACAAAGGTACAAACATGGTATGTACTCACTGATACGTGGATATTAGCCCACAAGTTCAGAATACCTAAGATTCAATTCACAGACCATATGAAGCCCAAGAAGAAGGAAGACCAAAATGTGGGTGCTTCAGTGCTTCTTAGAAGAGTGAATGAAATACTCACGGGAGGAAATATGGAGACAAAGTGTGGAGCAGAGGCTGAAAGAAAAGCCATCCAGAGACTGCCCACCTGGGGATCCATCCCATATACAGCCAGCAAACCTGGATGCTATTGTGGATGCCTTCCTGATAGAAGCCTGATATGGCTGTCTCCTGAGATGTCTGCCAGAGCCTGCCACAGAATTAGAATCTTGAAACCAACCACTGAACTGAGCGTGAGGTCCCAGATGGAGGAGTTGGAGAAGGGACTGAAGGAGCTTGGGTTTGCAGCCCCATGGAGGGAGCAACAGTGTCAACAGGCCAGATCCCCCAGATCTCCTGGGGACTGGACTACCAACCTAAGAATACACATGGAGGGACTTATGGCTCTGGCAGCATATGTTGCAGAGGATGGCCTTGTTGAACATCAGTAGGAGGAGAGGCCCTTATGTCTGAGGATGTTCGATGCCCCAGTGTAGGGTAATGTCAGGGTGGGAAGACAGGAGTGGTTGGGTGGGTGAGAGAGCACCATCATAGAGGCAGGGGAGGGTGGATGGGATAAGGGGTTTCAGAAGGGGAGATCTGGAAAGGAGAAAACATTTGAAATGTAAATAAAGAAAATTAAAAAAAAAATTAGTGGAGTTAGACAGAGAAAGACAAGTGTGAGAAACATCCAAGAAAAAGGGTTTAAAAGAAAAGATTCCATGCGAGGATGGGGGTGGAAGTGGGATCGGGGTGGCACATAACATTAAACCTAGCAATCAGGAGACAGAGGTAGGTGGATCTCTGAGTTCAAGGTCAGCCTGGTCTACAAAGCAAGTTCCAAAACAGGACATCCAGGGCTACACGGAGAAACTCTGTGTTGAAAAAAACCAAACCAAACCAATCAACCAAACATCAACAACTGAAAACAAATAAAACTTTTCCCATTCTGTATCCTGACATTTTGTCTGTTTTATGAGGAGTCCTTATATTAAATGTTGTTCTTACTGACTGTGCTATTGGTGTTCTGTTCAGAACATAGTGTTTTCCTGTGCCAATGAGTTCAAGATTATTCCTCAATTTCTCTTGTATCAGGTTCAGTGTATCTGGTTTTACATGGAGATATTTTATCCAATTAGAGTTGAATTTTGTGCAGGGTGACAAGTATGGATCTATTTGCATACTTATATGTAGCCACACAGTTTGACCCACACCATTTTTTTTTTTTTTAAGATTCTGTCTTTTTTTCCAGGGTGTATTTCTAGTTTTTTCATTAAAAAAATTAGGTGTTCATAGATATTTACATTTATGTCTGTGTTTTCAATTCAATTCTATTGATCAACATGCATGTTTTTGTCACAACATATTACTGGCATGCATGCCTGCTTTTGTGTGTGTGTGTGTGTGTGTGTGTGTGTGTGTGTGTGTATGCATGCATTTACTGTAGCTCTGTAATATAATTTAAAATTGTGGATGGTGATACCTCGGGAGAGCTTTTATAATTCAATATTGTTCTACCTAATCTGTTTTGTTTGTTTGCTTTGGTTTTGTTTGTTTGTTTGTTTTATGCTTTACTATGAAGCTGATAATTTTCCTTTCAACTTCTGTGAAGAATTGTTGGGATTTTGATGTAGTTGCATAAAGTCTGTAGATTGCTGTTGGTAGGATGGACATTTTTATTATATTAATCCTAATGATTCATGAGTATGAAAAATCTTTCTGACTGCTGACATATTTTTCAAATTCTATCGTCAATATCTTACTTTTTCATACAAGTCTTTCAATTGCTTAGAGTTATTCCAATATATTTTATATTTTTAAAGGATATCGTTGAAGCTATTGTTCCTTGATTAATTTTTCTTTCCATTCATCATTTGTATATAAGGAAGGCTACTGGAATTTGTGTGTTAATTTCATTCCCTAGTACATTTGGTGAGCGTTTCTCAGATGTTGTAGTTTATGGTAGAAATTATAGGGTCACTTATATATGCTGTAAAAGCATCTACAAGTAAGGATATTTTGACTTCTATTGCCGTTTGTACTCTTTTGATCTCCTTCCGTTGAGCCTTTGTACTGGCTGTTTTTATATGACATCTTGACACAAGCTATGGTCATCACAGAGAAAGAAACTGCTTCTGTGAGATCCACCTGTATAGCATTTTCTCAATTAGTGATCAGTGAAAGAGGTCCTAGGCCATTATGGGTAGTGCCATCCCAGAGCTGGTGGTCCTGGGATCTACAAAAAAGCAGGCTGAACAAGTCATGTGAAGTAAGTCAGTTAAATAGCACCCCTCCATGGCCTCTACATCAGCTGCTGCCTCCAGGTTTCAGCCCAACTTGAATTTTTGTCCTGACATCCTCTAATGATGGATTTTGATGTGGAAGTATTTGTTCATGGTGTTTGTTCACAGCAATAGAAACCCTAAGACAGACATCTAGTATTGGATTGAATAGATATGGAGAGATTGGACAACCTTGTCTTGTTTCTGATTTGAATTTCCATTTAGGTTGATGTTGGCTGTGGGCTTGTGATAAACTGCCTTTATTGTGTTGATCTATGTTCTTTGTATCATTTATCTCTCCAGGACTTATATTGTGAAAGGTGTCAGATATGAAGTCCTTTTCTACATTTTATGAAATGATTTTGTGCTTTTTGTCTTTTGTTCTGTTTACATGGTGAATTACATTTATTGTGTTACATACATTAACCCATCCCTGAATCTCTTGATGAAACCTACTTGGTCATGGTAGGTAGTATTTTGAAATATTTGTGGATTTGTATTCCAATCATTTTATTGAGAATTATGCATTAGTGTACATAAGAGAAACTGGTCTGTAATTGTCTGTGTTGAGTCTTCAAGTAGTATAGGTATCAGAGTAATTGTGGCCTCTTAAAAGGAATTAGACAATATTCTTTCTGTTTTTATTTTGTGGAATTATTTCAGAAGTATTGACATTAATTCATTTAAATTCTGCCCTAAAACCATATGGCCTTGGACTTTTTTGTTGTTGTTATTGGGATACCTTTAATTACTGCTTCTTTTTCACTGGGGATTATAGGTGTGTTGAAATTGCTAATCTGATCTTGATTTAGTTAATTTTTTTTTTCCAACATAATATTTTCTTTAATTATTTGGAAATTTCATACAATATACCCAATCATACCCACTTCACATTTCTCCTTGTGTCCCCACACACCTAAAAACAAACCCTACTCAGTCCAAATTGTGTTGCCCATATACTCAGTGGAGCACGATCAAATGACCAATGGACAGCCTCTTAAAGAATACTAAGTCCTTCCTAGACCCACCCCCTGGTAAAAGCCATCAACTGTGAAGAGCATCTTTATCATAACTTTTAGAGGACTCTCTTTAATAGCTTTCTGTCTGTACAGGTTCTTTTGTGGAGTGGATGGAGACATTGTCACAGAAGCCTTCAATGTCTTCAGCTCCAAGCACTAATTTTTTACTAAAATATTTGTGTACATTTTGGTTTTTCCTTCCTCAACTCATCCTGCCTATTTCCCATATCCCACATCACCAAACCTTGTTTTCTCATTCTCTATATCTCTCAAACAAACAAACAAACAAGAATAAAGACAAAAAAAGCAAGAAACCAAACAAACCTCACAAAAATATAAAACTAAATCAACAGCTTTGTGCCTAGAATGCTCTTGGACTCTCCTAAGTCTGGAGCCAAGATGGAGGAGTACATGAGAGAGTCCTGCCCCTAGCTAATTGTGGATTACTGTAATGGTGCCTTTACCATGGGTAAAATAGGTGGTGATATCCTTCCAGATATCAAAAGTTTTTGAAATTCTCCAGGGGGAGTAAACCAGAAACTATAAGGGGAATTTATAGTTCCATAATTGAAAGGTAGCTTTATAGTTTGGGAAGGAGTATGACTATCAGGAACTCTATCACCAGTAACTCAATAGGAACTATCCTATGAGAAAAAAAAACAAAAAAACAAAACAAACAAACAAACAAAAAACAAGAAAGGACTGGTGGTCATGGCTGGCTCAACTGTGATGAGTTTAATTGAAGTCATAACTTAGTTTCCTAAGTTTAATTGAAGGGGTTTATACCTTGTTGACAAGATTTGTCTCTGTACAGTTCGCCAATATAGTATAACTTTCTGAAGGCCACTCCCAGTTTTCTTCAAGCCAGTTACTCATCCTCACCCTTCGAAGACTCCTTTCAGTAAGACTTTTTTCATGTTACTGGATTGATTGCAGTTCAGGAGTGTTTCAGAAAACCTAGGTATACTCTGTATATGGGAGAATGGTGGTCAAACAAGCCACAAAGAGACATTTAGCACATTTTTCTATCTAAAAGGGATTGGGAGGGGGAAAAAGATGCTGGGTTTACTTATTGACACATGAGATAAAAAAAGGTCTAACATCCTTTCAAGAATATATACGTGCTTAGAAGATGAAGAAACAATGGGCAGATAGTAAAAAATGACCATTGTTTCCCTGGGCACTTTTCTACCTGGTGTTTTCTGCAATTATTCAGACAATAAAAAGGTCCATGGACTTAATACTTCCTTTTAAAGTTGTAGAGTTGTGCATCTTATACTAAGCATACTTCAGATAATGCATGTGTATACCAACACCTCATCTTATTTGAAATGAATTATATATGAGAATTATGCAGTTAGCAAAATATTTTCCCAGAGAAAGGTTCTAGGGATTGAAAAATATGCTCACATGTTCATCCTTGGCTTTGAAAGTAAAATTCTGCCTTGGTTGAGAAGATACTAGATAGCTAGGCAAAGTGGTGAACATCTTTAATCACAGCACTTAGGAGACAGAAGTAGGAGGATCACTCAGAGTTTGTGGTCAACCTGGGTTTTACATAGAATTTCTAGGACATCCATAGCTACATAGAGATCCTGTTTTGAAAAAAAAAAGAGGAATAGAAGAAAAGAATGTATAGTCATGATACTTACACCAATAATCCTATCACTTGAGAGACTTAGGCAGGAGATCAAAGCCAAACTTGACACCGGACTCAAAAAATCAGAGGGAAGAAAATAATTACTGTTTTTAATGTGTTTGAAGTTTCCTAAAGTTGGTTTTAAAGCCATGCTGTGGACAATGGTAGGGGGTCTAGACATTAGATCAGATTTACTGAACAGAAATGGTTTCCTGCTTGTATTAGGGGTAACATGTGGCCTTCAGAAGGCATGTCGTGAAAATATTCTGTACACACAGTAAGTGCATAATTACTAATTAAACTTTGATAATTTATGGGGTATTTAGTTATAGCAGGATACATATAAAATAATATTTATTATTGTAGGGTTTCAATGGCACAGGAATACAATTACAGTGTTTAACAATCAACATTCTATTTACTCAAAAGGTTATCAACTAGATATAGTTGTAATTTCAGCACTTAGAAGGCATAGGCAGAATTGTGAGTTCAGTGCCAGCCTAGGTTAAATAGTACAATGCTAGACCGTCTCAAAACAACTGAAGTTATTATCACTGACAGGACCTCTATATTTATTAAAATTTGATTTCCCTTTATCTCTACTTTGAACTCCTGATAATCAAAATTACAGTTTGAACATGTCTATTTGAAGTAGCTGTATGCATGGAATCATATGGACTCATTCTATGCTTGCCTTAGAAGTGGGATGTTTGTCAGTCCACTAATACTGTAAATTCTTTAATTTTGTGCCTGAATACTTCCTTGTGTGTATATAACAACTGAAATTAATTCATTAAACTACTGATGGTCATAAGCTGTATCCAATTTTCAGTGCTGGTGAATTATTCTGTATAGTACAAATATCTATTTGAGTCTCCTCCCACCCCCCCCCCCCCCCCCCCCCCCCCCCCCACAAAAAAAAAACAGACAAAAGACCAATAGGGAAAAAAAATAATGCCCCTAATAGCAAAACAAAAATAGAAAGTCCAAAAAATACCATTGAGTTTGTTTTGTGTTGGCCAACTACTCCTGGGAATGGGGCCTGCCCTGGAGTGTCATTCCATTGGAGAAAACTGATTTCCCCTTTCCCAGTTGGTATCGATTACAGTTAAGAGTGGTATACTGTGTCCACTTACCCTTCTCAGTGTTGGGACTCCATCGAGTTTGAACCTGTGCAAGCAAGTCTTGTATGTGCTGTCAGAGTATCTCTGAATTCGTATTTGTATCAGTCATTTTGTGTCTGAAAGACACTGTTTCCATAAAGTCATCCAACCAACTATCTTAATTTCATTTTGTTTTGAGACAGTCTGTCCTCCCTGTGATGTTTTAATGTTGAGGCTCTCAAAAGATTTTATATTTTTAATTTTCAGTATTTCAATTAGTGTCTCTTCAACATTTCTATCTCCTTATTAAATTCCTTTCTACATATAGTGTGTCAATCTTATTTCAATCAGTTAAGATTTCTCTTGGGCTTATATTTTTCAAAAGTATTTGAGTTATTTGAACATAAAGTTCTTTATTTACTTTCATTGGCTATCATTATTGTAAAATTCCTAATTCTTGGGGATTTGTCTTTTCATAGAAATTGTGCTTTTATATTGGGATTTCTATATCTAGACTTAGGTCATTGGTTAAATTTTTTATGTCAACTACCCCCCCCCCCCCTTTATTCTGAGTGTTTACACTATTCATAGGCATTCTTTTGATTTCATTGAGGTGACAGGACTCAAACATCATATTCATGTTATGTTCACCAGTGACTAATGAAGCTAGAGGCTCCTAGCCACTCAATCCTCACCAAGATGGGTTGGTCTAGATACTCATGGGTATGCTATGCTCATCAGGGTAACTAATAAAACTGGTGCCTTCTGAGAAGGCTGTGTTCATTGAGATGACTAGCAGGGCTGGAGCTTCCTAGACATAAAGCCTCTGCCTAAGAAATGAGCCAAGGGATAGATCCTCCTGGGCAACCAGGTAACCTTATGCTTACCAAAATCACAGGCTGAGTTGTACTCTTCCACTGTGAACTGTACTCAAAGAGGTGAATGTTGGGCCTGAAGTCTCCTGGGCATATAGCCCTCACCTAGATGATGGAAGAGTTTGGATGCTTCAGACATAACATACAAACTACATGGGACTGGAGTCTTCCAGGTCTCCTGTGCTTTCTGAGGTGATGAATTGGGCAAAACTCACTCAGGAATGCTTTGGTCACCAAGATAGCAAGTGAATGGAGCTTCTTAGATGTGTACAATGAGGTGGTTGACAGGATGCTCACAAAGCACGCTTAACTTGCTTGAGCTGGAGTTTCCCACACATATACACAGGATAAGATGGAACTCCTAGGTATGCTGTGCTTACTAGGAAAATGTAACTCAGTCACAAAAGAATGAACACAGTATGTACTCACTGATAAGTGGTTATTAGCCCAAAAGTTCGGAATACCCAAAAGTCACTTCATAGCAACCATTGGGCTGAGCGTGAGGTCCCAGATGGAGGAGTTGGAGAAGGGACTGAAGGAGCTGAGGGAGTTGGCAGCCCCACGGAGGGAGCAACAGTGTCCACTGGCCTGATCTCCCAATGTTCCCGGAGAATGGATCACCAACCAAAGAATACACGTGGAGGAACCCATGGTGCTGGCCACATATGTGGCAGAGGAGGGTCTTGTTAGACATCAGGGGGAGGAGAGGCCCTTGGGTCTGAGAGTGTTAGATGCCCCAGTATAGATTGTCAAGGAGAAAAGACGAGAGTAGGTGGGTGGGTGGGAGAATACCTCCATAGAGGTATGGGGAGGGGGAAGGGAATAGGGAGGTTCCAAAGGGGATACATGTAAAGGGGGAAACATTTGAAATGTAAATAAAGTATCAAAAAAAGAAAAAAAAAGAAAGAAAAAGAAAATGTAAGGTTGGAAATTCTCAGATACAGCTCACACCCAGGAAATGAGAAAGATGGAAGTCTCCCAGGCATACTGTATTCACTGGGGCTGGAGCCTCCTGTCAGCCCTCAAATAGGCAATGAACAAGCTTGACTCTCTAAGATGTGCAACTATCACCTAGGTAACAAGGAATGGATCCAACCATACACACTATGCTTAGCAAACTGACAGGTAGGGATGGAGATTCCCAGGTACAATGTGCTCATTAGGGAAATGGAACTAGCTGGAGCATTCTAGCCATGCTGTGTTCACCAAGCTAGTAAGATTAAAGCCTCCAGGGCATACAGTGCTTCTGGGGCAATAGGTAGGGTTGATGTCTCCCAACCGCATTGTGCTCACTTTGCATTCAAGTTTCTCACCCGCCTCTGTTCTCTGATGTCAAGTAAAGATTGGGCACCGACAGTAAAGTTATTTTGTTTCCCATCTATAAATTCTTGATTTTTAGTGAAACGTGAATTTCGGTAGAAAGATTCCCACATTCTTTAATATGATTTTTCATGTGTGTGACTTCTGAAATGTTAAGTGAGGTCTGACTTGCATGAGCAAGTTTCCAACATGCTTTTAAAAAACATTTTATATGTGCAAATGTCTGGCCAATATATACGTATGTGCACTATACAGGTGCACTGCACATGGAGGCTTTTAGAACTAGATTTACAGTTGTGAGCCATGTTGAAACTGGGAATCCAAATGAGGTCCTCTGGAACAGTAGTAGTCAATGTTCTTACTGGCTGAGCCAGCTCTTTAACCCCACTTCTACATGTTTAAACATTCATAGGGTATCCTATTTACTTTTTTTGTGGCTTTTATAAAATATCCTGACACAGCTAATTAAGGATGAATTTATTTTGGCTCACAGTTCAAAGGTAGAATACATCTGGACAGGGAAATTACAGTGACAGGAGCTTGAGGCAGCTGTTTCAGTGGCACCCACAATCAAGAACAGAGAACAATGAATGTTCATTCTTAGCCATCTTTCTTCTTTACATTCAGTCTAAGACCCCAACCCAAGGAATAGGGCTACAAACATTTAAAGTCAGTCTTTCCATGCCAATTAACTTAAGAAAATTTCTCCCCGATATTCTCAGATGTCCATCTACCAGGTGATTCCAGATCCTGTCAAGCTGACAATAGCCACCACAACTGTATTCCTTGCCAACGTGACATGATTATCACTGTTGAGCCATAACTTTTCCTCTCTTGTCCCCATAAGCTGATGGCCATATCATAATGTAAAGTGGGTCAGATACAATACTAAAAATCCCTAGTCTTCAAAAATTCCAACAATGTTTTACTATCCAAAGTCCAAGATTTAAAATACTCTGTGAGGCCCCTTAATATCAAAAATCAAGCTACATGATTCCAATACATAAAAGCATAAATATTCCCATTCCCAAAAGAAAAAACTAGGACTGAAACCCAGCAGGGAAAACAATATATCTTACTGCAACATGTCCATGACATGTGAGACTTGTAATAGAATCACCTGGAATCTAAAGTATTTGAGAAGCCCCATCTTTCCATCTCTGCTGCCCAACTGGCCCTGCTCCATGCTTTCCTTCGTGGATGACCCCATGCTCCTGGCATCACTTATACACTGCAGTCCATGGCAAATTATAGTTTACCTTTACAGGTCCATCCAGTGGGCATTCAGAGTCTTCCTGTAGAGACTCCAGTTTTAACATACAATGTATAACCTTAGCTGCTTTCTGAAACTTTGGAACAAATCTTCCTGACCCCCTCAATGTTGCATCTTTCATGCCTATGAAACTAGTATCTCATCCACAAAGCTTCCAAGAGCTGTTGCTAGTTAGAAATATAAAATGTCTTCTTGGATCAAAGCAATCACCTACAGTGTGCTGACCCTACAGAAACCCTTCCCCTAGGGAGAGGTCTTCAGGGAGCAGGGAATCCCTTTAGCTGTATTCTCAGTCCAGGTTCTTTTCTTTCAAATAAGTCCACATTTTTCACAAGCTGAAGCCTTTGATAGGGGCAGTAAGGCAATCCAGACACATTTCCTTTTGTTCTGGGGGCAGAGCAGGGTGTTTCTCTTTTAACAATTAGAACCTCTTCTTTCATTCCTGCTTGCCTGCAGCTCTTGCCTTGCTTCAGCTTCCTGATCCTTGATAGACTGTAAATTTTAATCATTTTTGTATTTATCTTCTGCACAATGGAACTTTTCATTGTAAACTTTTCTAAGTGAAGTTACCAAGAGCTGTGTCACAGCCTGAATATACACCTTTTTGGAAATTTTCTTCATCCAATAAATGAGTACTTTTCCTTTAAATTCATCGTTATTCAAATTCTCAGATCACAGGTAGAATGAAGCCAGATTTTTGGCAAAGGATCATACAAACGGCCTCTAACCTAGTTCTTGACAATGCTTGTTCCCCTCTGAAGCCTTGTGAGCCAGGCCTCTACAGTCTGTACTTACAAACTTCTACCACAGTGGCCCATTAAGCTCTGTAGCATAGCATTCAAAGATTTTATTAGCCTAAAGTTCCAATTCTTCTACATTCCTCATGAAAGCCATTGCTAGTGGCCTAAGAATCATACAGTCAAGTTTATCAGAGCAATGGCCTCACTTCTCAGAAGCAATTTTCTGTATTAGTTATTTCTTGCTGTGGCTCACAGTACTTCCCACATGATGTACAATCCTAATCCTACATGGTAGAGAACTTCTTGTGGCAGGAGTCTGAGGCATTTCACCAAGTGGCATCCAGACAGGAAGCAGAAAACAGCAAATGCTCATGCTTAACCTACCTTCCTTCTTGTCATGTAATCCAGAACTCCAGCCTACAGAATGGTGCTACCCCTTTTCATGCAGTACATAATCCCAACCCAGGGACTGGTGCTACACATATTTATGGTAGGTCTTCCCATTTCAATTAATCAAATAAAGATAATCACAGATATCTCCAAAGGCTAACTTAATCTAGATAATCTTTCACAGGCATGCCTATAGGCCTGTCTCCTAGATGGTTCCAGATCTTGTCAAGTTGACAGTCAATATTAAACATCACATATGGTTTTTCATCTGTATGAGTTCTTTGATGCTCAGTAAGCTCTGACTTGGAATAGAATGTTTCTCTACAGTCTTTACATTCATAAGGTTTTTCATGTGTGTGAGTTCTCCGATGTTGGTTGAGGTTTGACTTACAGTAGAAAGTTTTGCTACAGTCTTTACACTCATAGGGTTTTTCACCTGTATGTGTCCTCTGATGTCGAGTGAGGTCTGACTTTTGGAAGAAAGTTTTCCTACATTCTTCACATTCATATGGCTTCTCACCTGAATGGATTTTTTGATGTTTAACAAGACTTGACTTACAATAGAAAGCCTTACTACAGTCTTTACATGCAAAAGGTCTCTCACCTGTGTGAGTTCTTTCATGTTGATTGAGGTTTGACTTACAGTAGAAAGCTTTGTTGCAGTCTTTACATTCATAGGGTTTCTCTCCTGTGTGCGTTCTTTGATGTTGATTGAGGTTTGACTTACAGTAGAAATTTTTTCTACACTCTTTACATTCATAGTATCTCTCCACTGTATGGGTCCTCTGATGATTCGTAAGTTCTGATCTACAGTAGAAGGATTTCCAACATTCGTTACATTCATAGGGCTTCTCTCTGGTATGAGTTCTTCTCTGATGCTCAGTGAGGTTTGACTTAGAATTAAAACTTTTCTTACATTCATTACATTCATAGGGCTTCTCACCTGTATGGATCCTATGATGCTGGTTGAGGCTTGACTTGGAGCAGAAAGTTTTTCTGCATTCTTTACATTCATAGGGATTATCATCCGTATGTGTTTTCTGATGATTGGCGAGGTCTGATTTATAGTAGAATGTTTTAGAGCATTCATTACATTCAAAAGGCTTTTCCCCACTGTGAGTTGTTTGATGTCGAGTAAGATCTGACTTACAGTAAAAAGTTTTAGTACATTCTGAACATTCATAGGGCTTCTCTCTACTATGAGTTCTACTCTGATGTCGAATGAGGTATGACTTACAGTAGAAAGTCTTACTGCATTCTACACATTCGTAGGGTTTTTCTCTACTGTGAGTTCTTCTCTGATGCCGTGTGACATCTGACTTACAGTAGAAAGTTTTCCCACATTCTATACATTCATATGGCTTCTCTCTGCTATGTGTTCTTCTCTGATGTCGAATAAGGTTTGCTTTCCGATGGAAAGACTTCCTGCATTCTTCACACTCATAGCGTCTCTCACCTGTGTGAAATGTCTCATGAACACTGAGTTGTGACTTCCAGGGGAAAATTTCCCAGCACTGTGGAGAGTCATAGAGTTTCTCACCTATATGAAATCTTTGATGTTGAGTGAGCGTTGATTGATAATAGAAAGCTTTTCTACATTCCTCCCATCCATAGGGGTTCTCATGTGACTGAGACGTCTGATTCCTGGTGTTCTGTGAATTCGGATAAAATATTTCCATACATTCTTTATATTCATGTGTTTTTGCCCCTCGATGAATTTTCTCTTGTATCTGTAGTTCTGCCTTGAGATAGAAGATTTTGTTACATTCTTTATAATGCATGAGGCTATTCAATACTATCAACAATAGCTGCTTCCCAATATTTTGAAGGTCTAATTTCTTAATGAAAATTTTCTCAAAACCTCTACATATGGAATACTGTTCTTTGTATATTTTGTAATCTTTACTGAATTTAGTCTTGCTACCAAATGTTTTCCCACATACATTGGACTCAAAACTTTCCTTTTGTACTTAAGCCATGCCTTGGGCTACATTATCCAAAAGATTTCCATATCACCAAACTTTAATTAGAGGTATTCCACATATGAAACGTCATATGCATCAATAAAATCAGTTTTTGAAGGAAAGGTGTCAATAATCCCAAATAGTAAGAAAGCACAGTCAAGTTTGTTTTGACAATGGAGAGTAAGACACTCCACGGGCCTTAGTTAAACTAAAATTATCAGGTTCTTTTCCAGCCTGCACCTTATCAAACTCATTGTGGAGAGTTTGTTTAGTATGCTCTGGATTAAGAACTTGAGTAAGAAGAACATTCTTTAATGTTCACACCTTAAATGTGGCATAGCATACACAAAATTCTACCTACTTCAACCATCTGTTCATATGATGTAATGCCACTGGTGACTTCAGCTTTCCACAAGTGTGTTTCTTGATTTCCCAGGACACTTACACTATGAACATCTAAAATGATATTAAAAACAAAGAAACAACAATGTTTATGAGTTATACAAATGATTTTTAGGTAATTTAAATATATAAGTAGTATCTTTGTATCATTAAGGGGTTAAGTTTTAAAATATTCACTTAAGATATATATACACATATATGTTAATATATCATATGTGAATATTATATATATATATATATATATATATTGAAAAAAATATAGTAGTCTTCAATGAGTTAATGCAATAATAATGTAACAATAGGCATTCCAGGGTATAAACAGTTTCCTTTGAGCCGTTGCTATGTTTGGTTCAAAGGAGTAGGGTAAAGAAAGTATACATCTACCTCTCAGCTTCAGATTTCCACACATCAATCTGACCTCTTAGTTGTCCGAGGTCCCATTTCTTTAATATATTATCTGTACTCATAGTGCAATTCTACACTGAACATCCTTAGTATGTGAACTAATGACAGTCTGTACCAGCTTTCTTTCTTTCTCTTTCTTTCTTTCTTTCTCTCTCTCTCTTTTTTTTTTTTTAAGGATGCAAGCATAGTTGGATTCTTTCTTATAAGCAAGAATAAAAATTAGGGAAGGAATTGCTATGCAAGTATAATTCAATCTATTTACTTTATTTGGAGACATAGCTTAATATTTACTTGTGAAATTTTTATGCCTTAAAAAAACAAGAAAGCAGCTTTCTTCAGATTATTTAGTCTATCTTACGTTTTGTGCATATCTTCAATTTTCTGGATTTGCATGGGCTTCCTAAAACTATGATTTTTTTCACTTGCATCAAATTCTTGAGGACTGTTTTAAAATAGCTATATTTTTTCTAGAGTAACAACACTAGCAATATTGTAAAAATATGTTAAGAGAAGGAAAGTAAACAAATAGTCAGAGAAGCATTTTACCTGTGTCCTCTACTTAGGACAAAAGTTAAGTTTAATGCTTTTCTTTATGCTCATCTCACCCTCGGTGCTTTATGCTTGCTGAGAGCTAAAATGGTCAATATTTTGTGAGCAACAGGGCTGTATCCAATTAGGAAACATCACTGCTTGCATAAAAGAAGTCAATTCTGACATCAGTAAGCTCTAGTTTATGGAGCAAGCAAGATCATTTCCAAAAGCCCCTTATATGTGCAATAAGGGAAGTCTAAGCCAAAGAGTAGTGCATTATGGAAGACCAGAGGAAACTGGGGCATGGGCGGCCTTAATGCTTTCAGAACCAGCCTACAGTAAATCACACTATAGAAAGAAATCTAGATGTTAGACTATATATAATCAGGATGTACTTAACTGTGCAGTTCAAGCATATGTTTCTGTAAGGAGGGTCTGGAGGCCAAACAAACAGCTCATGATGGGCTCAGTTTCCTATTCTATAAACTACAAGCAATGCCTGGGCCTCACTTCTCACACATAATGAGACCACTAAATCTTTCATATCACAAGTTCCCTGTTGCATAAGATTCTCAGTGATCTGTCATCTGAATCAGAAGTTTCCATAACTTCCTTACTCAGCCCTCTCTCACAATGTGTCCTTGGTGTCCTTGTTTTGTGACTGCACCTTATTTCCAGGACCCAAGACTAGAAAGCACATCAAGATATTGGGCAAATGCAATCAATTTTCTTTTCCAAGCCTAGCCTGCCAAGCAGAGTCAGTATCAGACATACTAGAACACTATATTTGTTTCAGGCATTGAATAAAATGACAGAAAGAAAGGATATGCTAGTCAAAGAAAGTGTTAAGTCTATAAAATACCAAAACAAAACAAACAACAACAAAAACTCCAGGCACAAATCACCTAGGCAATTTTTGGGTACTATGAACAAGACTACATTTAAGAATAATCAGAATAGAGGAAGAAGAAGAATCACAGGTCAAAGGTACAGAAAATTATTTTCAACTAAATTATAGAAAATATTTCCCTAAGTTAAGGAAGAAGATGCTGATCAAAGTAGAAGAAACAGAACAGGACAAAAAAAGTGCCCTTAACACATAATAATCAAAACAATAAACATACAGAACAAAGAAAGAATATTAAAAGTTGCAAAGGAAAAAGTGAAGGAGCATAGAAAGGTAGAATTATTAGACTTACATCACACTTTTACATAGAGATGGTAAAAGCCATAAGGGCCTGGGCAGATGTGTTACAGACTCTAAGAGACCACAGATGTCAGCACAGACTACTATATCCAGCAAAACTTTCAATCACCATAGAGAAAATAAAACATTCTATGATAAAAACAAATTTAAGCAATATCTATCTACAAATCCAGCCTTGCAAAAGATGCTAGTAGAAAACTGTGATAAGAAGAGATAAACTACACACAAGAAAACACGGGAAATAAATAGTTCCAGATCAGCAAAGTCAAAAGAAGAAAAAATAGCACGCATGTACACACACACACACACACATACACACACACACCATCACCACCACCAACAACAACAACAACAACAACTAATAATAATAATAGATATCACCTCAGGAAAAAAGAGTTTGAAAAAGATGTTTCAAGCAAATGGACCTAAGAAGCAATCTAGTGTAACCATTTTAATAAACTTCTAACCATAAATAACAAGCAAAAATGGAGAAGGATATTACATACACATCAAAGGAACTAAGAAGATAACATTTGAATTCTTAACAACCATACACCAAACACAAGGGTACCCATGATCATAAAAGAAACACCACTACAGCTTAAACCAAACACACACACACAAACATACACACAAAACCCTTCTTAGAATTTCGCAGAACTTTCTACAAAATTGGCCAAATACTCTGACACAAAGCAAGTCTCAACAGATAATAGAAAACTGAAATAACACTCTGTATCCTATCTGACCTCCATGGATTCTAACAGGATATGAAAAAGAGCAGAAACAAACAGGAAGTTCACAAACTTGTGGAAATTGAACAACTCACTATTTAATAAAATGCGAGTCAAGACAAAAATCAAAGATCTTCTAGAATTGAATGAAAATGAAAACACAAACATACCAAAATTTACAGAACATAATGAAGGTGGTTCTAAGAGGCAAGTTCATACCCTAAACACCTATATTTAAGAAAAAAAAAAATTGAGATCTCATACTAGTAACTTAACAGCATACCAGAAAACTCAGAACAAAGAGGAAAAAACAATCACACCCAAAAGGAGTAGATGACAAGAAATAATAAAACTCAGAGCTGAAATCAATAAAATAAAAACAAAGGAGAATAAACACAATACAAAGAAGCAATGAAACAGAGATAATATAGTGATAAAAATCATAAGGACATAGCAAGAGACACCAAAAAAATCCAAGAATCATAAGGATATATTTTAAAAACAAGTACTTTGCCAAATTGGAAAATAATAAAGAAATCAATAATTTTCTTAATATATACCACTTTCCAAAGTTAAATCAAGATCAGATAAGCAACTTAAACAGATATATAACCCCTAATGAAATCAAAACAGTTATTAAAAGTCTGCCAATTAAAAATAAAACAAACAAAAACAAATACACAAACAAAACCAAAACCAACCAAAAGCCCAGGGTAAGAGAATTTTAGTATAGAATTCTACCAGACTTTCAAAGACTTAATGTCAATAGTCTTCAAATTATTTCACAAAATTGAAACAGAAGAACTTTGTTGCCCCTTCTTAGACAGTGCCACAGTTATCCTGCCACCCAAACCACATAAAGTCCCCCCCAAAATGAATTTCTCTCAGAAACATGAGAAATTGCAAATAAATCCAAAAACACATCAAAAAGTTCATCCACACTAATTAAGTATGCTTAATCCCAGAGATGCAGGGATAGTTCAAAATACATAAATCAATAAATAGAATTCACAGTATATACAGACTGAAAGATAAAAAAGCAAAAGAGGTAGAAAAGGCCTTTGACAAAATCCAAATAACCAGTCATAATAAAGTCCTGGAAGAGATTAAGGATACAAACGACAATTTCATGTAAGAAAGACAGTTTACAGCAAACATCTGGCCAACATCAAATTAAATGGAGAGAAACTGAAAGCAATTCCACAAAAATCAGGAATAAGAAACGGTTGTCCACCCTCTACACAGCTATTCAATATAGTACTTAACATTTCAGCTGGGGCAATAAGACAACTGAAGGAGATCAAGAAAAAACAGAAAGAAAAAGCTCTAAGCATCCGTATTTGCAGATGCTATGATATTACACATAAGTGACCCTAAAAATTCCACTGGGAAACTTTTATAGCTGATGAACACTTTCAGCAAGCAGCTAAATATGAAATTAACTCGCAAAACTCAGTAGCTACCCATATACAAATGAAAAAGACAGAAAGAAATCAGGGAAACAGCAACCTTCATAAGAGCCTCAAATAATATACACCATCTCAAAGCAAGTGAAAGACTTACAAGACATTCAACAAAGAATCTGAAGAAGGCATCAGAATATTGGATGATTTCCTATGTTCCTGGTTATGAAGGATTAGTGTAGTAAAAATGGCCATGCTACTAAAATAAATCTTTCAGGCAAATGCATATCAAAACTACCTTAAGATTTTATCTCACACCTGTCACAATGGCTAAGGATGTAGAGCAAGGACAGTACTACTCCATTATTGCTGGGAATGCAAACTTGTATAGCCTCTATGGAAATCAGTATGGTGGATCACAGGAAGATGGGATCTATCTGCTATTAAGAATCAGCTACACCACTCTTGGGCATATACCCAAAAGATACTTTATCCTGTCACAGAGACATCTATACAACCATGTTCATTGCTACTCTATTCATAATAACTAAAAATTGTAAATAACCTAGATGTTCTTCAACAGAAGAATGGATAAAGCAAATGTGGTACATTTACACAATGAAGAATCACTCAGCTGTTAAAAAAAAAAAAAAGACACCATGAAATTTGCAGGTAAATAGATGGCACTAGAAAAATTAACCTGCACAGGACCAAGGGCCTCCCCTCCCACTGATGTCAGACAAGGCCATCCTCTGCCACATATGTATCTGGAGCCATAGATCCCCATACCCCCTGTATACTCCTCGGTTGGTGGTCTAGTCCTTGGGAGAGGTAACTGGGAAAGGAGATATCATTTGAGATGTAACTGAATGGAATTATTGACAAAAAAAAAAAAATAAGAAAAGAAAAGAAAGATAGATAGATAGATAGATAGACAGACAGACAGACAGACAGACCTGAATGAGGTATCCAGAACCAGAAGGTAGGTATAGTGGGTAAGGGATTAAGGGACACAGATAGATCGTGTAAGGTAAGAGAAACAGAATTGATAGTTATGAATGAATGAAGGGGTTTGAAATGGGATGATTAAGGGGGAACAGGAAGAGGTGAAAGGGATGAGGGATAGAATACAGGGAGAGTCAACTAAAATTAACAGCCATTTGAGAGATAGTATGGAAAGCTAATGCAGTAGAAGTTTCTAAAATAGGTGCATATATAAAGGTGTTCTTGATGAAATTGCCAAATAATCAGGAAAATAGAGTCCCAACTGGCCATCTCTTGTGACAAAATGAAGCTTCAGGTACTGAGATCGGATTATATCTAATTGAGTTGCTCGGCCAAAGGGGTTCCAAGGAAATTCTCAAGAAACCCAGGCTCTTGTCAAGACAACAGGTTGCTCTTCACAAACAGAAAGCAAAGCCCTATTGCTGAAGACAAGACCTACACAACTACTTAAACATGGAGAAGTTTAACTGGCGCCTATAGAGATTTATCCCTATGTTCTACTGTCTTTTGTTCAGGAATGTATTCAGTACACTAACTACCCTGCCAAAAGAGAAAAGTAAACTCTAAGTTAGCCACAAATCCTTTGATCTACAATGGTGTCTTGCTGGGAAAATATGCTAGGCAATGGTGGCACAAAGCTTGTGGAAGTAAGCAACCAATGCCTGATTTGACTTAAGTCCCACTCCACGAGATGAAATCCATACCAGACACTGCTTGGGTGAACAATAATCAGAGACTAGATAGTCAAGGGACCTATGGGAAAACCAACTATTCTACTTTAAAGAGGGGGTAAGGGTAATAAAATAACTACTACCAACATTCTGCTATATTCACAGCTCAGGTCCTGATCAGTCATCTTTAGAGAAACTCCTTCCTTCAGCAGAGGGGAACAAACAGAGAGATCTACAGCAAGCTATGCAGAGAATGAGAGCTCTTGACCACACTTCTAAATGGGATGTCTTCTTCTATTCAAAAATCAGAGAACCCTGAGGAGGAGGAGGAGGAGGAGGAGGAGGAGGAGGAGGAGGAAGAGGAAGAAGAGAAGGAAGAAGAGAATAAAAGAGCATAAGAGACAGCAGATAATACAGGACACGAGGAGAACAAGGTCCTCTAAATCAACATGATCAAAGCTCATATGTTAACACTGCTCAGTGGACTTGCCTGGAATCCTCAGGACACAGGGACTGAGGAACAGCTGGGAGGAAGGAACCTTCCGGTTTCATTCTGTGGTAGAAGGCCTCTGCCTGGGCCACCAGAGCTCATAGCCAAATAGCACTGGGAGAAAGATATCCTCCCAAAAGTGTGGGCAAGCTTGTCTGCTCAGAGGGACCCACCGGGAATACCCAAGACACAGGGACTGAGGAGTAGACTTGTGATTTCTTTCAGTGGCCAGGGAGAGGATCTTATAAAATAGGGCTCACACTCAAATAGTTCCAGGAGAGAGCTGGTATCCCAGGACTGCCGACACACCTTCAAGCACCGGCAAGACCATCACTTCTTTTCAAATCCACTAGACCAAGAGGGACCCTTGCAGAGCCATCAGGACACAGGAAACAAGGGACAGCTGGGGACTGGATCCTTCTGGTTTCTGTCTGCACCCCAGAGCTGACCCTGCATCACAGCTCTCCAAACCTAAATTCCTCTCAGAGAGAACTGGTCTTAAAGGAGTATTGACACCTAGGCTTGCAGTAAAGACAAGCCACAGTCAGAGAGAGTAAGACCAGCTAACACCAGAGATAACCAGATGGCGAAAGGCAAGTGCAGGAACACAAGAAACAGAAACCAAGGCTACATGGCATCATCAGAACCCAGCTCTCCCACCACAGCAAGCCCTGGATACCCCAACACACCAGAAGAGCAAGACTCGGACTTAAAATCATATCTCATGAGGATGAAAAAAGATTTTAAGAAGGAAATAACTCACTCAAAGAAATACAAGAGAACACAGGTAAAGAACTAGAAGCACTTAAGAGGAAACACAAAAATCCCTTAAAGAATTACAGGAAAATACAATCAAATGGAAGGAATTACAGGAAAACAAAATCAAACAGATGAAGGAAATGTACAAAACCATCCTGGAACTAAAATTAGAAATAGAAACAATAAAGAAATCACAAAGGGAGACAACCCTGGAGTTAGATAAGCTAGGAAAGAAATCAGGAGTCATAGATGCAAGCATCATCAACAGAATACAACAGAGAAAGAAGAGAAAATCTCAGGTGCTGAAGATACCACAGAAAACATTGACACAACTGTCAAAAAACAAAAACAAAAACACATAAAATACAAAAAGCTCCTAACCCAAAATATCCAAGATATCCAGGATGCAATGAGAAGACAGAACCTGAGCATAATAGGTATAGAAGAGAGTGAAGATTACCAACTTAAAGGACCAGTAAATATCTTCAACAAAATTATAGAAAAAAACTTCCCTAGTCTAAAGAAAGAGATGAGCATAAATATACAAGAAGCCTACAGAACACCAGACTGGACCAGAAAAGAAATTCCTCCCATCGCATTATAGTCAAAATACCAAATACACAAAACAAGGAAAGAATATTAACAGCAGGAAGGGAAAAAGGGCAAGTAACATATGAATGTAGACCTATCAGAATTACACCAGACTTCTCACAAGAGACTATGAAAGCTAGAAGATCCTGGGCAGATCTCATACAAACTCTAAGAGAAAACATGTGCCAGCCCAGGCTGCTATACCCAGCAAAACTCTCAATAATCATAGATGTTGAAACCAAAATATTCTATGCAAATCCAAATTTGCACAGTATGTTTCCACAAACCCAGCCCTACAAAGAATAATAGATGGAAAACGCCAACTCAAGGAAGGAAACTACACTCTATAAAAAGCAAGAAAGTAATCTTTCAACAAACTCAAAAGAACATAGCCACACAAACATAAATATAACATTGAAAATAAAAGGAAGCCACCATCACTATTCCTTAATATCTCTTAACATCAATGAACTCAATTCCCCAATAAAAAGACATAGAATGACAGACTGGATCCATAAACAGGACACAGCATTTTGCTGCATCCAGGCAATGCACCTCTGTGTTAAAGACATATACTACTTCAGAGTAAAGGGCTGAAAAACAATTTTCCAGACAAATGGTTCAAAGAAACAGGCTAAAGTAGCCATTCTAATATCGGAGCAAATCAACTTTCAACCAAAAGTCACCAAAAAAGATAAGGAAGGACACTTTGTCCTAGTCAAAGGAAAAATCTACCAAGAAGAACTCTCAATTCTAAACATCTAAGCCATGAATGCAAGAGCTCCCACATTCATAAAAGAAACTTTACTAAAGCTCAAAGCACACATTGCACCTCACACAATAATAGTGGGGGACTTCCATACCCCACTATCATCAATGGACAGATCTTGGAAACACAAACTAAAAAGAGACCCAGTGAAACTAACAGATGTTATAAACCAAATGGATTTAACAGATATCTATAGAACATTTCATCGTAAATCAAAAGAATATACCTTCTTCTCAGCACCTCATGGTACCTTCTCCAAAATTGATCATATAATTGGTCATAAAACAAACCTCAACAGATATAAGAAGATTGAAATAATCCCATGCTTCCTATCAGATCACGATGGATTAAGGCTGGTCTTTAATGGAAACAACAACAACAGAAAGCCCACATACGCATGGAAGCTGAACAATGCTCTACTCAATGATAACTTGGTCAAGGAAAAAATAAAGAAAGTAAGACTTCCTAGAATTTAATGAAAATGAAAGTACAACATACCCAAACCTATGGGACACAATGAAAGCAATGTTAAGAGGAAAACTCATAGCTCTGAGTCCCTCCAAAAAGAAACTGGAGAGAGCATACACTAGCAGCTTAACAGCACACCTGAAAGCTCTAGAACAAAAAGAAGCTAATACACCCAAGAGGAGTACAAGGCAGGAAATAATCAAATTAATTGCTGAAGTCAACCAAGTAGAAACTAAAAGAATTATACAAAGAATCAAAAAAACCAGGAGCTGGTTCTTTGAGAAAATCAACAAGATAGATAAGCCCTTAGCCAGACTAAACAGAGGGCACATAGACAGTATGCAAATTGACAAAATTAGTAATGGAAAGGGAGATATAACAACACATTCTGAGGAAATTCAAAAAATCATCAGATCCTACTACAAAAGCCTATACTAAACAAAATTGGAAAATCTGGATGAAATAGACAATTTTCTAGACAGATACCAAATACCAAAGTTAAATCAGGATCAGCTAAACCATCTAAACAGTCCCATAACCCCTAAAGAAGTAGAAGCAGTCATTAAAAGTCTTCCAACAAAAAAAAGTGCCCAGGACCAGATGGGTTCAGTGCAGAACTCTATCAGACCTTCAAAGAAGAACTAATACCAATACTCTTCAATCTATTCCACAAAATAGAAACAGAAGGAACACTACCCAATTCATTCTATGAGGCCACAGTTACACTGATACCAAAACCTCACAAAGACCCAACAATAAAAGAAAACTGCAGACCAATTTCCCTTATGAATATCGATGCAAAAATACTCAATAAAATTCTCGCAAACCAAATCCAAGAACACATCACAACGATCATTCACCATGATCAAGTAGGCTTCATCCCAGGGATGCAGGGATGGTTCAATACGCAGAGATCCACCAATGTAATCCACTACATAAACAAACTCAAAGAAAAAACCACATGGTCATTTCTTTAGATATTGAAAAGGCATTTGACAGAATTCAACATCCCTTCATGCTGAAAGTCTTGGAAAGATCAGGAATTCAAGGAACATACCTAAACACAGTAAAAGCAATATACAACAAACCAGTGGCCAACATTAAACTAAATGGAGAGAAACTCGAAGCAATCCCACAAAATCAGGGACTAGGCAAGGCTGCCCTCTCTCTCCCTATCTATTCAATATAGTACTTGAAGTCCTAGCTAGAGCAATCAGACAACAAAAGGAGGTCAAAGGGATACAAATTGGAAAGGAAGAAATCAAAATATCATTATTTGCAGTTGATATGATAGTATACTTAAGTAACCCGAAAAACTCTACCAGAGATCTACTATAGCTGATAAACACCTTCAGCAAAGCGGCTGGATAAAAAATTAACTCAAGCAAATCAGTAGCCTTCCTATACTCAGAGGATAAAAAGACTGCGAATGAAATTAGGGAAATGACACCCTTCACAATTGTCACAAACAATATAAAGTATCTTGGTGTGACTCTAGCCAAACAAGTGAAAGATCTATTATGACAAGAACTTCAAAACTCTGAAGAAAGAAATCGAAGAAGACCTCAGAAGATGGAAACATCCCCCATGCTCATGGATTGGCAGGATCAATATAGTTAAAATGGCCACCCTGCCGAAAGCAATCTACAAATTCAATGAAATCCCCATCAAAATTCCAACTCAATTCTTCATAGACTTAGAAAGAGCACTTTTCAAATTCATAAGGAATAACACAAAACCCAGGATAGCAAAAACTATTCTAAACAATAAAAGGACTTCTGGGGGAATCAGCATCCCTGACCTCAAGCTGTACTACAGAGCAGTAGTGATAAACCTGCATGGTATTGGTACAGTGACAGGCAGGTAGAACAATGGAATAGAATGGAAGACCCAGAAATGAACCCACACACTTATGGTCACTTGATCTTTGACAAAGGAGCTAAAACCATACAGTGGAAAAAAGACAGCATCTTCAACAAATGGTGTTGGTTCAATTGGTGTTCTACTTGTAGAAGACTGCGAATTGATCCATTCCTATCCCCCTGTACAAAGCTCAAGTCCAAGTGAATAATGGACTTCCACATAAAACCAGATACACTGAATCTAACAGAAGAGAAAGTGGGGGAAAGTCTCTAACACATGGGCACAGCGGAAAAGTTCCTGAACAGAACACCCAATGGCTTATGCTCTAAGATCAAGAATTGACAAATGGGACCTCATGAAATTACAAAGCTTTTGTAAGGCAAAGGACACTGTAAATAGGACAAATCGGCAACCAACAGATTGGGAAAAGATCTTTACCAATCCTATACGTTCAATATATACAAAGAACTCAAGATGTTAGATTCCAGAGACCCAAATAACCCTATCAAAAGATGGGGAAGTGAGCTAAACAGAGAATTCTCAACTGAGGAAACTCGAATGGCTGAGAAGCACCTAAAGAAATGTTCAACATCCTTAGTCATCAGGAAAATGCAAATCAAAACAACCCTGAGATTCCACCTCACACCAGTCAGAAAGGCTAAGATCAAAAACTCAGGTGACAACAGATGTTGGCAAGGATGTGGAGAAAGAGGAACACTCCTCCATTGATGGTGGGAATGCAAGCTGATACAACCTCTCTGGAAATCAGTTTGGCAGACCCTCAGAAAAATGAACATAATACTACCTGAGGACCCAGCTATTCCACTCCTGGGCATATACCCAGAAGATGCTCCAACATGCAATAAAGACACATGCTCCACTATGTTCATAGCAGCCATATTTATAAGCGCCAGAAACTGGAAACAACCCAGATGTCCCTCAACAGAGGAAAGGATACAGAAAATGTGGTACATTTACACAAAGGAATACTACTCAGCTATTAAAAACAATGCCTTTATGAAATTCGCAGGCAAATGGGTGAAACTTGAAAACATCATCCTGAGCGAGATAATGCATTCACAAAAGAGTGAACACGGTATGTATGTACTCACTGATAAGTGGTTATTAACCCAAAAGTTCGGAATACTCAAGAGTCACTACACAGCAACCATTGGGCTAAGCATGGAGGAGTTGGAGAAGGAACTGAAGGAGCTGAGGGAGTTGGCTGCCCCATGGAGGAAGCAACAGTGTCCATTGGTCTGACCTCCTGATGCTTCCGGAGACTTGATCACCAACCAAAGAATACACATGGAGGGACCCATGGTGCTGGCCACATATGTGGCAGAGGAGGGTCTTATTAGCCATCAGGGGGAGGAGAGGCCCCAGTATAGGAGAATGCCAAGAAGGGAAGATGAGAGTGGGTGGGTGAGTGGGTGGGGAAATACCCCCACAGAAGCAGGGGGAGGAGGGAGGGAACAGGGGCATTCCAAAGGGGAGATCTGGAAAGGGGGAAACATTGGAAATGTAAATAATAAAGTATTTATATTTAAAAAGCACATATGTACTCACAGAGATTGAGGTAGCATGCACAGGACCTGCATGGGTCTGTACCAGATCTGTGTACATATTATGGCTTCCATTTTAGTGTTTAATGGGATTCCTGAGTGTGTGAATGAATGTGTCTCAGATTCTTGTCCCCTTTCTTGGGTTCTTTTCCTTCTGTTTCTTTAAACTCCAAGATGTTAGTTTTTGTCTTATCTTATTTTATTTTAATTATGCCTTAGAAGCCTGTTTGTTTTCTCATGAGAGACAGAAAAGGGAGCAGATCTAGATGGGAGAGGAGGTGGTAAGAACCTGGGAGGAAGGAGGGTAGACAGTAATAGGACACATTATGTGAGAAAAAAACAAAAAACAAAACTATTTTCAATTAAAAAATTGTTATCTTAAAGTTCAGCTAAAAGCAATGAATATCTTAAAAATTTCGGTGCCTTTAGTATCTTCTCTGAGATTAGAAACAAGACAAAACAAAAGAAACAAAAACATATGTTTCTTCCTTTCCACCAGGTAAACATTCTTTGTACTTCTTATCTCACCAGAATACATAATAATTATCCTTCCTTTTCACTCAATGAATGGAAATTCTTCAAAGAAACTGTGTGTCATTGTATTGGTTCCTCCATACTACAAAGGGAACTATCTACAGCGTGAACAAAGAGAAGCCATAATATGTACATAGATCTGGTACAGACCCATGCAGGTCCTGTGCATACCACCTCGGTCTCTGTGAGTACATATGTGCTTTTTTTATATATATATACTTTATTATTTGCATTTCAAATGTTTCCCCCTTTCCAGATCTCCCCTTAGGAACCCCACCATTCCCTCACTCCTCCCCCTGCCTCTGTAGGGGTATTTCCCCACCCTCCCACCCACCCACTCTCGTGTTCCCTCCTTGGCATTCTCCTACACTGGGGCCTCTCCTACCCCTGATGGCTAACAAGACCCTCCTTGATCTGCTTCAGTTACCATATTACTCTAGCTAAGACTTCAGGTACTATACTGAAGAGGTGTAGAGAGTGGACAGCCATGTCTTGTTCCTGATTTTAGGAGAAATGTTTTGAGTTTCTCTGTATTTAGGTTGATATTGGTTATAAAGACTTGCTGTAGCACTTGGGAGGCAGAGGCAGGCGGATTTCTGAGTTTGAGGCCAGCCTGTTCTACAGAGTGAATTCCAGGACAGCCAGGGCTACACAGAGAAACCCTGACTCGAAAAACAACAACAACAACAACAACAACAACAGACTTGCTGTAAGTTCCTTGTATCCCTACTCTCTCCAGGACTTTTACTATGAAGAGATTTTGCATTTTGTCAAAGGCCTTTTCTGCATCTAATGAAATAATCATGTGTTTGGTGCCCTTTAGTCTGTTTAGGCAAATTATGTTTATTGATTCACAATGTTGACCCAGCCCTGAATCTCTGGCGTGAAGCTGACTTGATCATGCTGGATAATCTTTTTGATGTGTTCTTCATTTTGGTTTGTAAAGTATTTTATTGAGAATGTTTACATCTATCTTTATAAGGGATATTAGTTTATAATTGCCTTTTTTAATTGGGTCTTCTCGTGTCAATGTAACAGTGGCTCTGTGAAAGGAATTTAGAAATGTTCCTTCATTTTCTATTATGTTGAATAGCTTGGAGTATTGGTTTTAGTACTTCCTTAAAGATCTGATAGGGGTAGGCATGGGAAACTGTTTTGTACATTGCATAGTAATTATCCATGAGACCAGCTCTCTGCTAAGCTAGGTTTGGTGAAAGCTGGTACAAAGAGACCAATCAGCATAACCCATATATGCTGAGTTCTCCTCCTCTGCCCCCATGACAGCGTGTATAAACTGACCTGGGAGGCTCCAGAGTGAGGCTTCTGAGCCGCTCCATGGCTCAAATCCATGCTGTAACTTGATGTTCAGTTCTGGTCTGGTCATGCAGTACCCTGTAAAAAGGGTATGAGGTAGTTTATCCAAATGTGCTAAGTCAGGTCCATCGATAAAAGACAGCAGGTCTACTTCAGGAACTCTGCTAAGATGGGTGGTTTTGAAACGCTTTGGAGACAAGATTTATATTCACATTCTTTACTGAATGGAATATTCCAAAATCACATTAAGCTGCACAATAGCACAAAATAATGACTGTTCTTAAAGTTAAGTAAGCAGAATAGAAAAATAAAAGATAACAATGAAATTGAAAAACTACACATATTTAAGGCTACTAAATAAAATGAGGTCATCAAAACAACAACAAAACAAAACAAAAAACAAATCCAAAGAAACCAACAAAAACAATCACCCAGAAAATCTGCAGGGGAACTAGCTCAACTAGTGAAGTAAGTAAAACGCAAAAAGACTTCATTGAAAATGGACCAGGTAGAGAGAAAATATCTGGCTATTTTAAAATAACCCAGAAACATCAAAAAACGAGGGTGGAGGATGACAGAAACATGCCCTATATACAAATATACATGCAACAAAATACTCATTCAAATAAAATATAAATAATTATATATTTTTTAAGTTGGAAAAAATAATGAATGTTTTGATTCATAAGCACTGCCATATGTATTTGGTTAGGTTAAGAAATGAAAAAAATGAACTTACAGAGACTGTGTCAGCATGCATAGGAGTGGGCCAAAATCAAGCCAGACAAAGCCCCACCATGGATGGGAGAGGTTGGGTTAGGAACTAAGTTTCATTCCTAACTGAGTGGTGACTGGCAATGAATGCCTGCCAGGAGAGGAAGAGTCTCTTTCCTTTAGAGATGAGGCCCCTGAAGCCTGCGTGCACACACACACACACACACACACACACACACACACACACATTTGCATTAATTCTGTGGGAATTTCATATTTGCATACAATTCATTTTGACCGTATTCATTGCTACTTCTCCCCCTAACTTCTCTATATCCACCCCACTCACCTGTAATTCCTCTCCTCTCCACTCCCTCTCTAAGCCACTGCCTGTAATGTGTGCTACCTATATATCCATGGTGTCTGTGGGGCCATCCACTACAGCATGGTCAACCTATCAGGAGCCAGAGCCCTAAAGAAAACTGACTGAACTTCCATAACAGCCATAATTGTCAATAGTTTCTTAGCTTAGAGTTGGGGTTCATGTACCCTCCCTACCCAAATCCCATACTAGAATGCTGACTGATTTACCTGGTGAAGATTTTGTGTAGGCAACCCTAGCTACTGTGAGTTTCCCAGAGGAGCAGCTAACTGAGATTTCAGTGAGGACCCCCCTCTGCCCAATTTCATGTGACATAAAGAGGTAAGAACTAACTAGGGTTGAGATTTGGGGTGATACAACTGTCTCAAAGACAACTTTGTACTCCAAAGGACATTAAAAAGCTCACTCTTTTACCAAATGGAATGAATGGAATCTTTTACTGGGCTAGCGAGGCACTGCACATTTGGGTGAACAGGAATAGCCTGCAAAGGCTCATATTTGAATGTTTGGTTTAAATTTGGTACAACTTCTTTGGAAGGACTAGGAGGTGTGGCCTTGTTGGAAGAGGTGTGTCACTTGGGGCAGACTTCAAGGTTTCAAAGGACTATTGTCATTCTCAGTGCGCCTCTCTGCCACCTACTTGTAGTTTGAGATGACAGTTCACAGCCGTTTCCGTTGCCAAGCCTTTGTTCCACTGGGATGTACTGTAAACCTCCAAAACCATAAACTCAAGTAAACACTCTCTTTTAGAATTTGTTTTTAGTCATGTGTTTTACCACAACAATAGAAACTGTAAGTAAGATGGGACAGAGAGGTACTTCCCTTCAACTCCCTAAGAGCATGATAAGACATGAAAAAAATGTCAGGAAAAACAATATAAAATCAAGCACCTGCTAGCTAAACTTGACCTCAAATGAGAGACTTAAGTCTCTACAAAATATACTTGAGTAACAAACAGGGAGACGGATTTAAGTGGAGAAGCATCTTCAGGCCCTGTCTGATCCATAAAGCCAACCACATTCAAGTCTGGCTCTGGGTAAAATTTGGCAAAACCAGCTCACCATGACAGGCATCTGATGACATTTTCATCACCCATTATGCACTGACTGACCTGGAAGGTTCCAGACTGAGGTATCTGCTACCCTCCATGGCCCAAACTCATGTTCCAACATAAGGATCAACTCAGGTTTGATCACACAGCAGCCTGTAAATGAGAAATCTTGAACAGTTTCTGCCAATGTGCAGTCAGGTTCCCTGATGACAGATGCCCTTCCATGGGAGGAACTGTGCTACAGTGGGCAAATCAGAGACTTTTGTTAGAAAGTATTTATAATTACCTCCTTCACGGACTTGAATATTACCCTTGTGTGGCATTAAACTACATGATACATAACCCCAAATAGCTTGAATATGTAAATAAACAGGAGAGAGTATGAAAGCAAACATAATGAAACTAGAAAAATAATGCATGATTATTTAAGAACAAATTAGAAAAGAACATGAAGTCATAAAAAAAGAAAGAGACAGAAACCAAATTAGGAGGAGAACACTGAGGCTGAGGAGATGGTGCAAGGACAAAAAAAAATCTACATGGTTCCCTGGACAATGAAGCTAGCTCAGAAGGAGCATTCATCACTCCAGTAGGTGGGTGGGTACCACGATCAAGTAAACAATGTCACCAGCGGGCCTCAGGCTTCTGATGTCATGACTTCTGTGCCATAACACACTGTACCCTGGAATTGTGAGCCAAAAACAATACTTCCTTAAGTTGTTTGGCTGGGACATTTTAATGACAAGAATAACTAATATACGTGGTGTGAAGAACGAACTTGGGTCCTCACATTGGCATGACAAGGAAGATTTTTAGACAAACCATCTAGCCTTTTTTTTTTTTTTTTTTGAGACAGGGTTACTCTGTGTAGCCTTGACAGTCCTGGAACTTGCTCTGTAGACAGTGACTGTAGAGTGAATATCTTGTGCCTGTATGAACAACATTATCTGTCAATAATAAATCTGATGGCCTATAGCTTAGGCAGGAAATGGAAGGTGGAACATCCAGGAGGCAGAAAGGATTCTGGGATAGAGCCAGGCACAGGACATGTGCTCTGGAAGATGTGATGAGACAGATGCATGGTACCTGAGCACAGGCAACCAGCCATGTGGCAGAATGTAGGTTAGAATGAATGGGTTATTTTAAGTTATGATCTGATCAGAGAAGAGCCTAGTTATACGGCCAACATACTTGTAAATATATTTTGAATCTAAGTCTTATTTCTGAGAACATGGGGCAGGGAAGAAGAATCACCTAACTTTTACAGTAGACCAGGCTGGTCTCAAACTTACAGTGAGCCACCTGCCTCTATTGGGATTAAAGGTGTGCATTACTACTGCCTGGCTCCAGTTGGGTTCTTTATGAACACTAAACTCATTTCTTTGCAAAGCTGGAAGTTATAGGGTATTTCTTTGGTCACTGATCCCCTCTGAATCTGTAGCGAACAGATTTTTTGCATCTCCCTAGGAAAGCCACAAAACAAAGTGAGCTATGTCAGAAAAAGAAAAATGCTACCTTTTCTAGTTACACTCAGAAGCTAAAGGCAGTTTCGAAGAAATAATAGGGAATAAACAGTGGTTATGACAGTGTGGAAAAGGTATGGGGATTGGGAGGAGAGAATGTATAATATTCACTGGGATAGATGGGGGTAGAAATTAATAACTTATGGTACTCTAATATGAAAGTAAATATATTTTAAAATAGCTGAATGATTTTAAATTTTCCCATTACAAACAACAAACAAGAAGAATATGGCTAAGTGATGACTCACCATCATCTGATCTTTGTTCTGATTATCTGATCATCTGATTTGTTTAAGTGTGTTGCAAAGCCACACTGTACTCCAGAAATGCATGCCAGTATCATGCATCAGCTAAAAGTTAATGTAAAATTCAGGTTGAAAGTTCCTCTACTTATCAACAGAAAACAACTGCTACTGAAGGGAGTTACTCACCCAAGGACACCAGGCTCCTGTAGTTCTCCAGCATCACATCCCTGTAGAGCAACTTCTGAGCAATGTCTAGGTCCTGCCACTCCTCCCAAGTGAAGTACACAGCAATGTCCTCAAATAACACTGACTCCTAGAATGACAATGCTTCTTATCAACCCAAGTCCTCAGACTTGGGAATAAAAACTGGGATTTATTCTTTTCTGTGTAGGAGTGACTTGCTAGTGCCTTAAGTAAGCTACAGCTTGGTGTGTATTGTTTATCATCAAAGAAAGCAACATCAATACAAATATCATTTCTCTCTGTTAATATAGATTCACAAAGATATAATGAAACAAAATCTACACTATATGGATAACACATCAAGGCATGAAAATACAGATTCCCTCTTGTATTAAAGTGACCAAGAGAGAACCCAAATTTAAACTTTTAATTTCTTACCCTGTATTGTTCTTCTGCCCTTATCAAAGAGTTTCACTGTGTCTTCATTGAATAGCACAGAAAACATGGTGTACAAAGGAATAAGGGATTCTTTACAGAAAATTTTAAGGGTTGGAAAGATGGCTCAGTGGTTAAGAGCATTGATTGCTCTTCCACAGGTCCCAGTAACCACCTGGTGGCTTACAGCCATCTGTAATGGGGTCTGGTGCCCTCTTTTGGTGTGTCTGAAGACAGCTACAGTGTACTTATATACATAAAATAAATAACTCTTTAAGAAAATTAACAGAGTTTTGCATGGGAAGAAGTTACTTTACTGCTCCCCTACTGACCCAGAATAGCAAATATAACCACAAACAGATGTTATCAAAACATATCCACATGTTATTTCCAACATTTTTGGTGAACATTTGTTGCTTTCAACCTCTTGGGTAACTTCAGCAAATAATTAACACAACACATACATACGATACTCTGGGCCAGGGGCATGGGATAGTTCACAATTTAAGATTAAAGCCATACATTTAGTTTAGATCTGAAAAGTTTACTGCATGGGAAATCCAAGGACTAGTAAGATTGCTTACATGTTCTCTTAAACAGACTCTGTGAATACACAGCAGGATAGCAGGTTAAGTAATAGTCTTAAATTTTCTCTAAGTATACTATTGGCTTGGCTGCCAAGTCCAAAAATACTTTCAGAATCTTTGCAAGCAAGAGACACTTCAGAAAAGTATGTCAGTACACATGGAATACATATGTATACAAGGTTTGTGTTACTAGCAATAGAAAAGCAATAAACTCAATCACACAAAGGTGACATGAAATATGTGAAGAATTACCAAGCCCATGAAAAGGTAGATGTTACAGTTGGTGGTGCAGTACAGTGGTACACAGCAGGTCTGGATGGAGTAAGGGCTTGGGTCCAATTCCCAGAAAACACAGAACACAGAATACATCCTATTCCTCATAAAGTCACTGAATACACGAGTCAGAAATTAATGGGCAGAAAATAATACCCAATGGCTTAAAAACAATTCAAAATCAAATACATAATGCATCCAGGTGTTTCTGGCCACATTCACTTAAGCTACATTTGGCACCTTTACCGCCACCTTCCGTCTACTCACACATGCACTTGGCACTGCGTATGCCATCACCTCATGCCCCTCTAACAGAAATACCTTAGTTCTGACTTGAGACTAACATATGTTAGAAACTGTAGTGTTTTGTAATTATAGTTTTCTGCTCTTATAGAAGCACGATGGCTTAGTTTTTAAAAGAAATGCTTAAACTAGTTTGCTGCCATTATTCCTCAACTTGTTGGAATCAATTCTTTCCATCTACTATGTAAGTTCCAGGGATGCAGTTCACACTGTCACACTTGATGGCATCGGCCTTTACTAACAGAACCATCTCCCTAGCCAGAAAATTCTTAAGGAGTAGAAACTCAAGTCTTTCCTTTCCTCTGAAAACAATTCCAAATGAGATCTAAAGACTTTATAAGGTTTCTTGGCTGATCAAACTTTCATGATCCTGAGGAGCTGGAACGCTGCCAATGCAGTTAGAATTTTTTTGGTTGTTGTTTTTTTATATCGTCAGTTCCCTTAAAAGTTAATATTCATCTTCTCTATGTGGTCTAACATCAACTATTAGCTTAAATCTTGGGAATATATCCATGGAGCAGGCTTCCACCAAGCCAAAAGCTAAGACTGTCATCACATAATCTCTCATATTTGCAACAGCTTCTGCATGGCTGTAACCTATCTAGCCTAATATGTCCAACAATGTCTTTGATAAATGCCTTAATTTTGTTCTTCACTATAAAACCTCACGTAACCACATCCACGTTGGAACTTGTCATTTACGGCAATTTAAATACACGCTACTGAACAGGATGACTCATATCTGTCCCAGAAAAAACTCTCTCTAATCCTTTTGAGGCAAGAGCAGTGTTTTCTACAAACAAGAGAAATAAGTAAACCAACTCGTGCATCGTTTACCTCAATTTTCAAATTTTACTCAACTCTTAAAATTTACTGAAGGACTGAATGTTGATGCTAAGTGACATCAAGTTGCAGGGAACCTTCACTGAGAAAGCAACAAGATGACACTGTAATAAATTGATTTTGTTTCTTTCAGACTCCTCATGAAATTCTCTTAGGCAACTGCGGTCATAGCAGTGGGATGTCCCCAAAGGAGGCTCTCTCCTTTGCTTACTGGCCTCCAAGTTGGGCTGCTACTCCTTTACATATAAGGGACTGCAGACTCAACGGACCCGGTTCCTCTCTTGAAGGAAACCCATCTCCCTCAAAGTCCTCGCGTTCAAGTTGTGGACTCCAGCACCCGACCCCCCACCCCACCCCCCAGCCCAGTCCTCAAGGATCTGACAAGGGCGCAGGCGCAGGAGGGACGGGACCTGGGGACCGCGGCGGAGGGTGCGGAAACAGCTTCCCTGCAGCAAGACACCCGCACTCACCATGGCAGGCTTTGCTGACATCCCGCTTCCTCCGAGGGCCTCCCCGCCGCGACTGTCACAGGAGACAAGGGCCTCAGTGGTCTACGGTCCTCTAGAATAGGATGAGGCTACAGATCTAAGATGGCCGAGGACAGACAAAGGCCACAGCGGAGCAGCGAAAGCCCGCCCTCCATGCTCGTTCTCTGTGTCTGATTGGGCAATTCTCATCCTAGTGCACCTGATTGGATAGCACTTCGAGCTTGGCTACGAGTGACAGTAGACAAAACCAATTCGTGCGTAAATAAAGCAAAAATAAATAAATAAATAAATAAATAAATAAATAAATAAATAAATAAATAAATAAGCAAGCAAGCAAGCAAGCAAGTTCTTGCTCACAGATGTTGTCAGGCAGGGCTGCCCCCAACCCTCACCCCTTGAGAGAACAGAGCCCAGTACTAAACAGTTGCGCTGAATCTAGAGCTGAAGGATTTACGGACTTATGGCTGAGTATATATGTATTTATGTTATTCACAAATGGAAATCACATCGTAACAGTGGGAAAACTATGTTTTCCCAACTCTAAGCTTTACAATGAGAAGCATTTCTATAAGACAGCAATGTCTGACACAAGCAACATGGTAGGCAGAATTGAGAGATTCATAATTATTTAGGTTAGTATGCATCATGACTTATTCTTCTGAATAAGGTGTCGTTATTCTTTGTTCTCATCATTCCCTGTTCTATTTTCTATCCCATTTTTCTCCTTAGACTCACATATGTGTGTTTTGAGAAGTGTCAGCTTTTAAAAACATCTAAACAGGTAAAACCTACTGTAATAACAACAATGGCGTAATTTATTTCTCTTTATAGGACAAAAATTGAACGTGTATAATGTGCCCTCACATGCGTGCAAATTATTTCCATTCCCTTTGTTTTTGTGTGCTATTTATGACCAAATTCCAAAGTGTTGTGGAAAATCTTAGAGGAAAGCAAATGACAATAAGAGAGATGTGCCAACCAATGAGAATGCATTTTACTTTGCAGAAACACTGCCATACAAGGGATATGTCTTGAATTAGATTTCAATGAGATGTGTGGTGGTTTGGTGGGCAAAGCCATGTAGCACACATGGATATCATGAACAGCTAATTCATCCAAGACCCTGGAACACATGCATCTACGCGTTGGCAACGCATTATAACCCCCCAGGACGTTTAAAATATTCCAAATTTTAGTTTCAATGAAATCAGAGTCAGGGGAGTAGGACCCCTCACCCCCACATGGACATTGTTTGGAGCTCTCCAGGTGAATACTGTGTGAGGCTATTCCCAAACCACTGAGTGCAAGCATTTGTACCCAGTTAGTTGCAAGTGCTTTCTTACATGAAATATGAAAACGTTTAGTGATGAGTTGTGGCCTTTCACTTTTGCCCATTAATCAACTACTATAATTTGCTCACTCAACCACTGCTACTCACTTTGTTTCTGATTAAAAACAATTTTATAAATGTCCTACTATTTGGGCATTGAACTATGCCAGGTGCCCTAGCATAGTGGGTATATTTAAGGAGTGAACATTTTGCTTAAAAAAAAAAAAGAAGAAAAGAAAATCATGCCATTTACCAAATAAAAGCAAAACTTGATGTATATAGAGGCGTTCTAATATAATAACTGACCCAAAGTATTAAAATCAATTCTGTAAGGATAAAAGTTAACTATTTAAGTTATTGCACTTTATTTAGTCATTATTTTCTTTTTGTAGGCTTTCTATATGTAGCAGGCTGAGCTAAAAATCTCTATCACAGCTAAGACTGGTCTTGAACTGACAGTATTGCCAGCACTATCCTTCTGAAGATAGTGCAACACCCCAGACATATGTCCCCATATGTGAGACTAGACAAGAATCTACTGTAATGCTGGGGGATAGAAGTATTTAGTATTTTCATCATCTCTAGGATATACTCTTGTGATCATTTCCAAGCATTTTTATTATTATCATTCCCAAAGAGTCAAAGTGACTCAAGCCTGCTTTTAATAAGGGTTTCCTCCTTTTTTGTTTAAGACAGATTCTGAATTTTTATTCACAATACCCAAAGGAGGATACTAAACTCATGAATTAATGGGTGATTAGGCAAAACATGTGGTATGCCATTATGGAAAATAATGAAATATTGATTCCTGCTACAATACAAATGTCCCCAGAGAATACAGTGCGCTCGCTCTCTCTCTCTCTCTCTCTCTCTCTCTCTCTCTCTCTCTTGTTTTTTTTAAATGTAAACTGAAACTAGACCCCAAATGGTCTAGGATCCCTTTCCTAGGAACTTTAAAAAGGGATGTCTGTTTATAGGAAAATTGAATTAGAGTTTGTCTGGGGTCTAGAATGAGGATATAGAAAGGAAGTGAAATCATAGCTAATGATGACAGCGCATTGCTCTGATTTTAGTGATGACAATGTGCTAAAATCAATCGTGGCTATCACTGCAAACATAAGAATTCATTAAAGCCACCATGATCTTGTGCGGGTTAAATGAGAACCCTAGAAGCTGTCTGTATCACGTCCCAACAAGCAGGCTACTACAGAGCCTTGTCAGGAATTTCCACACAATTTTTCAACACATTAATAGTTTCAGTTTACAAAAATATTTTTCTTTTGCTATTTTTTTATTTATGTGTCTCTGTGTATGCACATGTGTGTGAGTGCCTGAGAATACCAGAAAAGATTTTTGGATCTGCTGTGGTTGTGGGTCCTGGGAACTAACCCTGGTGCTCTGCATAGGAAAAAGTGTTCTTAACCACTGAGCCATTTCTGCAGCCCCCACTGTTTTTTCTCACACCTTTGAAAAGGGAATCTATTTGCTGAAGTATATTTCAAAATTCCCTAAAAAAGTATTTTGGAAATCACCAGCAATAAATTTCCTTTTGGTTTTCTGGCTGGGGGCATATCTCAGTGGCAGAGCCCCGTGTATAGGTCCAGAAGTGGAGAGAGAGAGAGAGAGAGAGAGAGAGAGAGAGAGAGAGAGAAAGAGAGAGAGAGAGAGAGAGAGAGAAAGAAGAAGAAGAGGAGGAGGAGGAGGAAGAGGAGGAAAGGAGAAGAGAAGAGAAGAGAAGAGAAGAGAAGAGAAGAGAAGAGAAGAAGAGAAAGTCAAGAAAGGGAAGAAGGAAAGAAGAGAAGGATGGATGGGAGAAACACAGGAGCAGGTAGGGTCAAGGGAAAACAAAATCACATATGTTTTTCTGGGTCACAAGTAGTCTTTGTAATCAGAATAAGGCTGTTGTGGTCAAACTTGTCTCAAGACAAAGGAAAACAGACTGTGTCAACAGGATGAACTCATCCTTAAATGCCAGTGTTTGTAAACCATAAAAGTCCAAAAGAGGCAAAGGATTTATGATAATCCTTGGAAGACATCAGAGCCTGCTGTTCCAGCCTGGCCTGGGTTAGGTACATTTTTATTTTGAACACTGTAACATCTACAAGTGAACAGGGTCACCACATATTTGTGTCCCCACAGTTAGCATTGTGATTTTTGCCCACTTTCTAGCATCTTTTTAAGTGTATATGTCTGATTGTGACACACATAATCCTGTGGAGGACAATGTAACAGCCCTCAAACAGCAATGGTGCCTGGGACAGAGTCAGGTTTACTGGCTAGGGATGTGGTATCTTGGAATCTGCTGTGTCCTGTCGGCTCCCAGAGACAGCCAGCTCCATAGTCAGATGGCACTCTGTCTCCTCTCACCTCTGGGGTGCCTCATTTTGAAATATGCTTCTGATCCCTTCAGTTCAGTCCCTTTTCTGCTCAGTGACTTCAGACCAGCCTGTTTCCCACACTAGGCTGGGGAGAGACAGTCCTTGGAGACCCAGAGTCCTAATAAGGCTAACACATGAGAGGAGCTGGGATTCTTAGTACCCTCCCTCCCTACCTCCCTTCTCGTCAGTGAAGTGCAGTTTACAGGAAGTTATATCAGAAGTGCTTCGTCTTTCCAGTAATATAAGGAATATTTGAATGGTGGCCTTTCCCAATGTTTATAAACCTACACTTCCTTCTCCTATATGGTATATGAAATGTATACTTTCCCCTGGAGTGCTTAGGAGGGAGTTCCCAAACTGGCTCAGCTTAGGGTTCTATACCATATTCACAGCAAGGGATTACCTTATCTGATTATAATTCTACATAAGACATCTTGAGAACTACTCTATAAAATCACATATTAAGAAGAAGTGGAAGAAGAGGAGCAGGAGGAAGGAAGGAGGAGGAGGTGAGGAAGAAGAGTGGAGAAGAAAAAAGAAGATCAGAGGAGGAG
>JADRCH010000152.1:190974-373732 GCA_019843965.1 Rhynchomys soricoides
AGAGAGAGAGAGAGAGAGAGAGAGAGAGAGAGAGAGAGAGAGAGAGACTTGTGAGACTTGTGAGACTTGTAGTGGTATGTATGAGATTATCCTAGGCTAAGATGTTTGAATACTTGGCTACCACTAATATTTAGGTAGGTTTAGGAGGTGTGTCTTGGCTGGAGGATGTGTGTCACTGTGGTTTAAAATTTATGTGACATCTCCACATTACTCTCAGCCTCAAGCTTTAGCCACCATGTTTACTTATCACCATGCTTCCTGGTCATGACACCGGAACTTTAAGCCAAAGAAATCCTTTTTTTTCTATTCGTGGCTTTGATAATGGTATTTCATCCCAGTAATAGAAAAGTAAGTAACAGTACTGATCTGGGTTCTGGGTTCTTGTGACTATCATGTCCTTTGATACAGCAGTGAGTGTACTGCTTGGAAGTTACATGCCTACTCTAAACCCCAATTGATGTACTAGGGTGGAGAAGTGCATGAACATATGATAAGTGTGAAAACAAGACTGGCCAGCTTGTATTATCCCAGTAAACCTTATGGATTCTTAGGCAATGACTCTTGGTGACAACACTTTCTCAAGACGTTTTCTTGTTGTGCAGGAATTTTGCTTACTTCTTACATTGTAAGCTCTCCCTTACCATCCTATCATAAAATTTCTTTCTAAACTAATCCAGTTGGCCATGAAATTTGTTCCCTGAATTTACAAGAAAAAGGACTTGCAGGTTTGGTTTTGGTGGCTATTGATTGCTTGGGACACTAGCCCACTACAGTTAGGGTGGATCCCATCTCTTCTTGCCTAATCTAGACATTCCTCACAGACATGCCCAGAGCTTTGTTTTAGGAGTGATTCTAAATACTATCCATCTGACTGCCAAGATTAGCTGCCACATGTTGCAAGATTTCAGAATGCAAAACGCACTTTGGGAACAAAATTGACACAATCTAAGTTGCTCTCAGGTGGTGCATACTGGGTCCTGTAGTGAGCAGGAAGAAGGTAGAATGTGCCCCTCTTCTAGAAAGACTCCATACTAGTCTAAGGCATATGATGGCAGACAAGCTGCGTGTGTTTAGGAACAAAACTTTTAGAGGTATGTAAAGCAAGGCAAATGAACTTTAAAATACAGAGTAGATGCTGGCAAAAGGTGCATATTAGTTTATTACATTTTACTGTCATATATGATCTGTTGGCTTTTTACTGTAACAAATATACACACAAGACACTAAGGACAGTTTGGGAAACTGAGCCAGAAAAGAATGCATGGAAAGGCTACATGTATTTGCTGGACTTCAATAAAGCAGACCTCTTTAAAAAGTACATTTAAGTGAACAAGCAAGTCAACTATTATACTACAATACCTCCATGCAGAAAGAAAGCTGACATATAAAAGCCCACACATGTAGTTATAACATGCACAAAATATGCAAAAATATCCAGGTGTGGTGGCTCTTGCCTTTAATTTCAGCACTGAAGCTGCAGAAGTGTGGGCTCTGAGATGGTGGGTCAGTAGAGATACTTGGTACCAAGCCTGATGATGGTGGCAAGTTTGATCAAACAGTAATCTAACAAACAAACAAACACAACAACAACAAAAAAAACAAAAGAAACAACAACAACAACAAAAACAACACAGAAGCAGAATTCCAGCACATTTAACCCTAGGTTAAGCTATATATTGAGTTCTAGGATCATAGGAATTGATAATATTGAGTTGACATAGTCTGGACTTCATGGTAATCATCTTGTCTTGGACTTCTGCATGTTGGGATGAAAGCTGCGTATCATCTTGCCTGGTCAGAACCTTTTCCCTTGTTCCTTTCCTCTCCTCTCTAGCTGACAGGATGATCAAGCTTCCCCTTTTTATCAGCTCTGAACCCATGGAAGCTCACCAGAGTTCCTAGTTTGGGACTTCCAGCATAGGTTGGAACCTCTCTGAGGGTCAGACTTGCTTTTCTAAGAAGACTCTTGGTCATCTATCACTCCAGAGGTATCATGATACTAGCTGCCTACTGAGTGTCCTGAGGAAGGAGCATGGCAGACTTCTCAGGGCTTCCTATGCCCAACCTAGCCTTTCTTAGGAAAGAGGACTTGCTTCCAGAGAATCTTGCATTACAGGGCAGAATAGAGGCTAGTCCCACATCTATGACACCAGAGCCTGTATCTTTAGAGAGGAGGGTGAAGATGCTGAATGGTTCTGGTCTGCCAAGAAACTGCCAGAAATTTGACTGCTGATTCATTAAATCTCTGCTTTTATGTTTCAATTCTCAGTCATTATATGATGACAGCCCAGTGGTTGAAACTTAGATAAGAGGTACAGCTGAGACTTCCAAGCAGGTTAGAAGGTTGTCATCTCTGGAAATCAAATGTTTCTGTGCTATTATGGGAACAAAAACTGACTCAGTGCAGCATCTGAGAAAAAACAGGGGATCCAATTGGATAGAAGACCAATAGCTCAGAGAAACACATTCTCCAGAGAGAACTCAAGGGGATGAAAACTGTCACAGCCTCCTATCCCTAGCTGTTCATTCTGTGTCTAGCAACTACTGGAGACTGTCATCAATATACATGCCTACCAACCAGGCCACAATACCTTTCCTAAAGGTAGAGTTGAGCAATGTGTTACGTAGCAACCACTTCATTGTTCTAATATATATTCATTTAAATAACATCTTCCAGACAGGCAAGATGGCACCTGACAGCAAGCCTGATGACTTGAGTTCAACCCCTAGGACAAACATGATACTCACATGGCTGCTACTATCTGTTTTCTGACCTCCACAGGTGGATCCACCAACACACACAAAATAAATAAATAAAATATTTTTAAAGTTAAAATTTTTAATTAAAAACACCGTCCACCTAACAAAATATTTTGGTTCTCTGACTCTGCAATTCTGGTGCTGCAGGTATGCACTGCCATCACTGGCTATGACCCCAGTGCTGGGGATACAAACTCAAGTCCCTATACTTAGAGAGATATTCTTATCCACAGAACAATCTCAATCCTCTTTGGGTTTTTGTGTGTTATTTGCTTACTTTCCTTTTATTTTGTTGGGATGTGGGTTGAATACAGGGCTTGTAGGTAAGTGTGTCACAAGTAAACTTTATGCCAAGTTCTTTTTGTGTTTGAGACAGGATCTCCTTGTATTGCTTAAACTTTTGGCTCTGCTTCACAATACTGTGATTACAGAGGATTGCCACTGAGGCTGGCTTTGTACTTGGTGCTTACACCGTGCTGAGTCTGTGGACAGATGCTGTCTCATTTTGACAATCATAGCCATGTTATGAGACAAGCACTTTTTTTACCGTCTTACAAATGCAGAACTACAGCTCAGAGAGACAGGGCAAATCAACTACCCATGATCTCACAGGCAGAAGTTGCACTTTAAAGTCATGTTCACACAGCCTTAAACTCAAGATCCCTCCGCCTTTTGGCTTTAACATTCCTGGCATTCCAGGTTTACTACTAGGCCTGGCTCAAGCCAAACAATTTGAGAGCCCTCCATTTCTAGGACTCATATCTCCTGAGAATTCTGCTTGCCTCAGTTCCTACTGAGGGGAAATGCCATACCCCACATTCCTGCTTTGTCCTGCTTTGTTGACCAAGGCAGTGGGTGGAAGGGCACAAGGTATCAGTTTCCCAGGACTCCAGGGGATCAGTGATGTCACAATACCATACTTCAGCTCCAGTGTGCCGTTCCAACCCCAGAAGAAAGAAAGATTAGCTATTTCCTGTCCCAAATGTGCTTGTACTGGCAGACACTATCTGTGTGATGACAGGAATTTGCTCACTGCCAAGGCTCCAGTGCTGGAGGAACTGGAGTTGCAGACATTGGTCCAGAAAGCTTTTCTGAATTAACTCTTGCTGGGCAAGGCTGCCTCAATTCAGAACCAGGACTGAATGCAAATTGGAAAGACAGCCACAAACCAAGTTGGAGGCTTCCTGATTTTGAGCAAGGTCCTTCTCATCTGCATCTCTGTTTGTATAATGCACTGGCTCTTGTTGAGGTTATTGCTTGATTTGTGAGTGACTAACTAGACAATGAACATTAGCCTGATAATAAGAGCCATGGTTATGATAAATAGCATATAGGGCCATGGTATTACATGACTATAAGTCAGTATATTGGAGACTGTGGTAAAAGGATTGCCATAAGTTTGAGGCCTACCTAGGTATGCATTGAGACTATGTTTCTAAAGACCTAAATAAGTAAGTAAATAAATAAATACATAAGGGGGGGATGATTCTAGCCTTAGGTAATGAAAAGAAAAAAATATAATAAAATACAAGCATTGTTGTCGAGACAACAATTCACACAGCACACTGGTTTCAGCCCACTCAGTAATCCTATGAGGTAAAACCAACTGTTCTAATTTTCTTTCCTTGGCTGTGACAAAACACTGACCAAAATCAACTTAGGGGAGGAAAGAGTTTATTTAGCTTATATTTCCAGGTCGCAACCTAACACCAAGAGAAAGAAATCAGAGCAGGAACTTAAGCAGATATCAGGGCTGGACTTTGCTTGCTGCTTCACTTGCTAACTCATGACCAGCTAGCTTTTTTATATATCCCAGGACCCCTTGCCTACGGATGGTGTCACCCATGGTGAGCGACATCAATAAATATGGAAGGTAATCCCTCCCAGACATGTCCACAGACCAACCTGATATAGGCCATTGCTTACTTGAAGATCTCTTATCTGAATGACTCTAGGCTGTGTCAAATTGACAATAAAAACTGACCCAGATGCTCCCAATTCCCTGTTTTGTTTCTCATTTTCCTCAATGAATGAGTACTGCTATTGATTTCACAGTCTAACTAGTAATAGCAGCAAATATTTGCACATATTATAAATCCTACAGTAATAACAGGAACTTCTTTATATCTAGTATTTTGCTGTTTTTGTTTTGAGACATGGTCTTATGTTGAGCAGACTGACCATGATGTTCCTATGTACTAGAAAATATTCTTGACCTTCTGATCCTCATGCTTCTTCCTCCCAACTTGTGCCACTACCCAGATCCATCAACCTTTCCTGCAGTCCCCAGAGGACTGAAAAAGGTTTTCTTAAGCTGAGTGTGATAGCTCAAACCTATCACCTGGACACTGTGATAGTTCTGGGAGAGTGTGGGCTATATACAAGCTCCTGTCTATAAAAAACAATTATTATGTCTTCCTGAGTTCTTTCACTTTACATATAAGAGAGTTGAGCCTCTGTGGGGCAAATTAACTGGCTAGAAGTCACAAAGCTAATAATAATTTGTGAGACTTGTATGGAGACCTCAGTATGAAACATAGTGGGCTCAAGAACTAAGGTGGATGAGAATGCAGGCTCTGATCTACTGCTTCATTCTCCTCTAGTAGGGAAAACTGAGGATCAGAGAGTCAAAAACAGATGACTGCAGTTCTCAGCCTTAAGATTGAACTTCATGTCCATTAGGGAACCTGAACACATAACTTCTTGACTCTTTCCCTCCACCCAGAGAAGAAACAGCCACAGGAGAACAAAGAAAAGATATGGACATGTACACCAGTGACTTGTTCATGAAGTGGGTGGGTGTTTGGGCTCCAACCAGGACTTCTGGACCCTTTCTGTAAAGTTTCTGAGGCTCATCCAGGGGATGCCTGTGTGAATTGGTGGGGTTCAAAGAGTCTTCCCCACCTGGGTTGTGATAAGCCAAAATGGAGGGGAGGTTGCTATGGGAGCTGGGTCTTTTCTGAACAGCTGAATATCCTGGGCCATCAGAGACAGACACCAGCAGGAGTGCCTTTGTTGGTGCTAAGTCCTCTGGCACCTCTTTTTGCATTTCCTAAGGGGTGTTCAAAAACCGCTCTTCCTGTCAGGTTTGCAACTGGGAAAGGAGTCACATACTCAGAACCCATACTTCACTGCTGTGAAATATAGATATTTCAAATAAGAATACCATTCTTATTTGAAATATCTATAGAAATGATACCACCTTTCTGTAGCTAACCTTTGCATATTGGAATATGCAAATACCTTTCAGACATACATATTCTGGAGAGAGGGGCCTTCATCCTTTTCCCATGTGCCCAATTTCCTTTTTATTTTGGTTATGCCTCATTCCTTCTTTGGGCCATGCCTCCACCCACAGCCTTCTGATCTCTTCTTTCAAGCCTTTATTTTTCTGCTTTCTCTTCCAACATGTTCTCAGAGCTTCGAAGGGTGAATGCTGGACTACCCATGCCAATGCAGCAGTCCCTGCAACAGTCACATGTTCTCAGTAGTTAACCTGCTACATCTCCCTATCAGCCACCATAGCTCACTGTGAGAGGTATCCCTCCTCCACAACCCAGGCAGGCAGAGACAGTGCTCTGTGAGCATAAGAATAAGTTTTCAGAAGGAAATTTGACAGCCAATCATTTCTACTCAACAAAATAATAACAATTGCTTCCTCACTGGGACTTATGATCACCCATCTATAAGTTTCCGTCATTACTTACTGTAGCAGATGTGAATTCTCTTTTGTAGTGTTGGGACTTAGATCCAATCTGAAAGTTGCTGGTTACACCCATAATGGTCCACCCCACTATTGCACCAGCTGGCACATTTTATCTTGCCTATTGATAGTGTAGCATGAACTGGTGGCCACAGTTCTCACTCAACAACCCACATTTGATTGACCTAGTCCTGGCCACTGATGAAGATGGGGTAATAGCTGAGTAGACAGGCAGTGCTATTCTTGATAGAATTCTCTACACTTGCAGTTGCTGAGGATGCATCTCACATGGAAGAGGTAGATTAGAGTCCCACTGTGAGGCTTATTTGGTGCTGACTCACCTGTCTGTCCTTTGATATTTAGAAGTTTTGTGGGGTTTTTCTCCTATCTTATTCCTGTGTCTTAAAGCAAAAAAAAAAAAAAAATTCCTGTCCTTCACTAGACAACAAAGTTGAATTTTGTATATTGTGGAGTTTTGAGTATCTGGGAGACACAATAGAGCCAGGTTGCTATTAATCATGCATCATCTACAATTCCAGAATCCAGGTTGTAAAATTCCAGAATCCAGGTATGAGGACTCCCAAGTGAAGTAGCCTTAGAGTACAGAGCACAGAGGCCAAATGGAATGGTCAATAGGGAGCAGGGAGGAAGTATCTAGGGGTGTAGGTATGGGTGAGACAGGGAATCCAGGCTGATCAGATGTTTCAAGATTCAATAATTACAACTAGAGTCAGGGAATGAGTTTCTGGAATCTGTATATGTAAGATCAGCAGAAATTAAGAATAAGTTCAAACCAGACTGGTAGAAGGGGATATCTTGGAAAGGTAAAATCTAAGGAGTTATCTGGAGACGTGGGAGTTAGAAGTTAGTTTTGGGTGGCCCCTTGTCTGGACTCATAGAAACAGAAAAGGAAAAAACAAACTCCAATGGCATAGATCCTGCCAGTGCTGAAGACTCAGAAAAAAAGGGAGATCTAGTGTTTTGAACATTTGATTATGCTGAGGTTTGGTCTTTTGATTGTGTTCTAATGCTAAATTCTGGCCCCCATGGCCTGGTTGCCCCCAGGGATGAGAGAATCTGCACATACACAAATTATTTTATTTAACCTTGCCTCCACCCCCCACCCCCAGCTTATCTCCTATTGGTTAATTAAAGATGTCCACAGTCAATAGCTGGACAGAAGGGTTTCTAGTTCCTGAGCTTGGGGTCTGAGGAGAACCACAAGGAGAGAGAAGAATGTGGGGAGAGGAAAAGATGCAGTGGGTTATGTGAACCATAAAAATATGGCCAGGATGGTTGGCCAATTGGAATTAAGAGCTGCCCAGATGGAACATGGCAAGTTATAATTTGGGGTTATTGATGGGGAAGTAAATTCTAATAGCTTGGAGATGATCTGTCCAGCTTTAGTGCTGATTAAGGCTTATCATAATAATAAAAGTTGTGTGTTTTTTATCTGGGAACTGAATGGTCAAAGGTAGGGCAGAAACCTCTGATTGAGATTAAATAGTACAATAGGGTTAGGTGTGATAACAAGTGTCCTACGCTGAGTCACAAAGTTAGGTATCAATGGAGGGGTTTAAGACTAATTACTGAAGGCATTTGGATGGGACTATAGAATTGAATCTGAATTACTTGGAACCAAGAAGAATTCAGGGATCTCTGGGTTGGGAGATTCAGAAACTTAGGTCAGAATTCAGGAAGGAAGCCCCAGGGATAGACATAGTAGGAGGTCAGACTGCTTCCTCTAACTTACATTTCAAAAAGGGACATCATCCCACCATAGTCACCTTGCCATCCCTCAAAGATCCCAAAGCTGCCAACATTTACTCTCTTGCTCCATCAGCTACTCATCCAGTTTCTGAATCCCAATACTCATCAGTAGTGCAGCCAGGGTGCCTCAAGCTCTGAACACAGAGGTCTGCCTTGGTCTTCCAGCAAGCACTCTGAAATGGGTGAGAACCCAGGCCTACATTTCAGATATTTACCCCTATTTGTTTATTTATTTATTTATTTTACAACATGATCACTGTCCCCCCATCATCCCTCACAGAGTTCCTACTCCCAATCTCCTCCCCTTCTCTTCTGAGAGAGTAGTGCCCCCTGGGTATCCCCTCAAGTCTTTGCAGGGTTAGGCATATCCTTTCCCACTGAGACCAGACAAGGCAGCCCAGATGGGGAACAGATTCCAGAGACAGGCAACAGCTTTAGGGACAGCCTCTGCTTCATTGTTGGGGAACTCACATAGAAACTGAGCTGTACATCTGCTACGTATGTGCCAGGGATCCCAGTCCAGCCTGTGTATGTTCTTTGGTTGGTGGCTCAGTCTCTGGGAGCCCAAAGTGTCCAGGTTAGTTGATTCTGTTAGTCTTCCTGTGGAGTTCCATTCACATTCAGAGTCTTCGATCTTTCCCCAAACTCTTCCATAAGAGTACCTGAACTTTGTGCAATGTTTGGCTGTGGGTTTCTGCATCTGTTTCAGCCAGCTGCTGAGTGAGGCCTCTCAGAGGACAGTCATGCTAGGCTCCTGTCTGCAAGCATAACAGTGTATTAGTCAGGGTTCTCTAGAGTCACAGAACTTATAGGTAGTCTTTATATTGTAAGGGAATTTGTTAATGACTTACAGTCTGTAGTCAAATTCCGCAACAATGGTCAGCAGTAGCTGTGAATGAAAACCCAAGGATGTAGCAGTCACTCAGTCCCACAAGGCTCGAAGGCAAAGAAGATTGAATCTTCCTCCTTCCAATGTCTATGTAGATCTCCAGCAGTAGGTGTGGCCCAGATTAGAAGTGTGAGTACCACCACACCTGAAACTTGTGTCTTCCAGACTCACGATCTAGATCACAGGTGAACCCTCTAATTCTGGACTGTAGTTCACTCCAGATATAGTCAAGTTGACAACCAGAAATAGCCACTACAATCCACCCCTTGTCAACTTGACACAAATAATATCTCTTTTTCACATGAAACAATATCAAGATCATAAATAATCCTAACATGATATAACTATTCCTCGTACAATCACAAACACATTTATAAACTTACAGTGGGGCAATGTCCCTTGGGAACATTCCTTTAGTATCTCAACTTAAATACCAACTGATGTTAGAGAAATTGGAAGACAAATATGTTCTTAACAAAATACAACGGAAGCATTCATATTACTTTATAATCCTCTGGTTATGTGGTCTTAGCTGGTATTTATAACTACCTTCCTCTACTACTCATTCTGTATTTCCTCCAACCTCTGCAAGCAGCTCAGCAAGTCTTGGCTCTTTTCCTGGAGGAGTGACCCATACTTTCATTCCTGATGGGTCTGCACCCTTTGTCATCCTGCTTGAATTAGGCTGTTGTAGTTTCCCATTGACTTTAATCACAGGACATGGTAGTACTAAGAGACACCCTAAGGTGTCTCTTACTCTGCACTCCCAGACATAATTCTTCCTACCTCCATTGTGGAGAGGCAATCCAATTTCCCCATGGTAATCTGGATCTATCATCCCTCCTAACACTGTTATTTCTTTCTTAGCCTGTTGGTTTAAGGGCATTAGAAGCCAAAAATGACCAGGGGGAAGTCTGACCTTCCAGTTCAATGAAATGTTTATTGTAACTCCTGGTAGGAGCACTCCCCCCTCTGGAACCAAACCTTCTAGGACAGCAGAACCTAGAGTTATGGGGACAGGAAGCAAAAATTTTCCTAGAGGGTCACAAGGAGTGATAGTGAATGGAACTATTCCCTTTTCCACCCCTTGATTCCTGGACTCATGGATCCTGGCTATGGGAGAAACTGTACCATATATTGGACGCTGATTCAAAGCATATACTGCCTCCTGAAGAACTCTGCCCCAACCCTGCATTGTAATTTTCCACCTAATTTGTGCTGTAACTGTGTCTTCAAAAGGCCATTCCATCTTTCTATCAGACCAGCTGCTTCAGGATGATGGGGAACATGGTAAGACCAGTGAATTCCATGATCGTGGGCCCACTGTCGCAGTTCTCTGGCTGTGAAATGAGTTCCTTGGTCAGAAGCAATACTGTGTGGAATACCATGACGATGGATAAGGCATTCTGTAAGTCCATGGATGGTGGTTTTGGCAGAAGCATTACATGCAGGAAAGGCAAATCCATAACCAGAATAAGTGTCTACCCCAGTAAGAACAAAACATTGTCCTTTCCACGGAGGAAGTGGTCCAATGTAGTTAACCTGCCACCAGGGTGCTGGCTGGTCACCTCGAGGAATGGTGCCATATCTGGGGCTCGGTATTGGTCTCTGCTGTTGGCAGATCTGGCATTCAGCAGCAGCTGTAGCCAGGTCAGCCTTGGTGAGTGGAAGCCCATGTTGTTGAGGCCAAACATAACCTCCATCTCAGCCACCATGGCCACTTTGTTCGTGTGCCCTCTGAGCAATGACAGGGATGGCTGAGAAAAGAGGCTGACTATCCACAGTCGTCCACTTGATTATTGAACTCCTCGAGTTAAGTCACCTTTTGGTGAACATTTACATGGGACACAAATATCTTCACATCCTTTGCCCATTTGGCGAGATCTATCCGCATACTTCTTCCCCAGATGTCTTTCTCACCAATTTTCCAATCGTGATCTTTCCAAGTCCCTGACCATCCAGCCAATCCATTGGTCATGAGTCAATGAACAATCATACATATGGCCATTTCTTCTTCCAAACAAACTGTAATACCATGTGTACTGTCCGAAGTTCTGCCCACTGTGAAGATTTTCCTTCACCTGTATCTTTCAGGGTTGTCCCAGAAAGGGGTTGTAATGCTGCAGCTGTCCACTTCTGGGTGGTGCCTGCATAACATGCAGAGCCATCAGTAAACCAGGTCCTAGTCTTCTCTTCTTCAGTCAGCCAATCATAGAGAACACCCCATGAGGCTATAGGCACATACTTGGCAGCAGATGGCATGTTACAGGAGTAGAAACCATAGGCATTTGAGCAACTTCACATAACTTGCTTGTGCCTCAGGACCTGCTTGGGCTGGATCATGGATGTACTACTTCCATTTGATAATAGACTGCTGCTGTGCACGTCCTACTTTATGACTTGGACGGTCTGATAACACCCAGCTCATGATGGGCAGTTCAGGTTGCATGGTAACTTGGTGTCCTATTGTCAAACGTTCAGTTTCAACTAAGGTCCAATAGCAGGCCAAGAGCTGTTTTTCAAAGGGAGAGTAGTTGTCTGCAGATGATGGTAGAGATTTGTCCCAAAATCCCAAAGGTCTCTTCCATGATTCACCTATAGGAGCCTGCCAGAGGCTCCAAACAACATCTCTGTCTGCCACTGACACCTCAAGTACCGTTGAGTCTGCTGGGTCATATGGTCCAAGTAGTAGAGCAGCCTGCACAGCAGCCTGGACCTGTTGAAGAGTCTTCTCCTGTTCCAGCCCCCACACAAAGCTAGCAGCTTTCTGAGTCACTTGGTAAATGGGCCTGAGTAACACACCCAAGTGAGGAATATGCTGTCTCCGGAATCCAAATAGACCCACTAAATGTTGTGCTTCTTTCTTGGTGGTGGGAGGGACCAGGTGCAATAATTTATCTTTCGCCTTAGAAGGAATGCCCCACATCACTGGATTCCTAAGAATTTCACTGAGGTAGATGGTCCTTGAATTTTGGTTGGATTTATATCCCATCCTCTAATATGCATATGCGTTATCAATGAGTCCAAAGTGGTTGTTACTTCTTTCTCACTTGGTCCAATCAGCATAATGTCATCAATATAGTGCACCAATGTGATATTTTGTGGAAGAGACAAACTATCAAGACCCCTTCTAACTAAGTTATGTCACAGGGCAGGAGAATTAATATATCCTTGAGGCAAAACTGTAATGGTATATTACTGGCCTTGCCAACTAAAAGCAAGTTGCTTCTGGTCCTTATGGACAGGTACTGAGAAGAAGGCATTTGCTAGATCAATAGCTGCATACCAGGTACCAGGAGATGTGTTCATTTGCTCAAGTAACGAAACTACATCTGGTACAGCAGCTGCAATTGGAGTTACTACCTGATTTAGTTTTCGATAGTCAACTGTCATTCTCCATGATCCATCTGTCTTCTACACTGGCCAGATAGGAGAGTTAGAGGGAGATGTGGTGGGAACCACCACCCCTGCATCTCTCAAGTCCTTGATAGTGGCAGTAATTTCTGCAATTCCTCCAGGAATACGGTACTGTTTTTGATTCACTATTTTCTTTGGTAGAGGCAACTCTGACAGCTTCCATTTGGCCTTTCCAACCATAATAGTCCTCACTCCACATGTCAGGGAACCAATGTGAGAATTCCTCCAATTTCTAAGTATGTCTATCCCAATTTTACATTCTGGAACTGGGGAAATGACCACAGGATATGTTCGGGGACCTATTGGACCTACTGTGTGAGTCGGACATCAGTCAAAACTATTAATCACCTGTCCTCCATAAGACCCTACTTTAACTGGAGGGCCACAATGTTTCTTGGGATCTCCTGGGGTCAATGTCAATTCAGAGCCAGTATCCAATAGACCCCTGAAAGTCTGATTATTTCCTTTCCCCGAGTGTAAGGTTATCCTTGTAAAAGGCTGTGGGTCCCTCTGGGGGAAGGACTGGAAAAAAGCTAACAGCAAAACTTTTAGGTGTCTTATCAAGATCCTTCCTCAGGGGAATCTGTCCACCCCCTCATTCAAGGGGTTCTGGGTCTGCAAACTAACTCAAGTCTGGAAATTGATTCACTGGCAGAGATTGCCTTTTGCCAGGATCCAATGTAGCCTTTCTTTCGTTTGAGAATTTTTCTGCTTATATAGATCAAACAGATATGCAGTAGGCTTCCTATGTATTTTATACCTGGAAACACCATGACTGATTAGCCAGAACCAAAGGTCTGAACGAGTCATGCCATTATAAATTTCACCTTTTCTGTGCTGACCATCATGGTATATGTCATTATAAATGTTGTTTGTCTACACTGTCCATTATAATAACTATGACCACCTTGTCTCTGGTGATTCAATGCTGCCACCTGGCCCTTGTTACCTCCAGGCCCAAATAAACCCATTGCATTTAATTCATCTAATTGAGCAGCAGCATCTCCAACCATAAGATCTGGCACAAGGAAAAGGACAAGAACAAAACTCTTCAAACGTGCTGGTGCTCCTCTCATCAGTTTGTGTCTTATAGGATTGGTGAAGGGCATGTCTTCTGGGCCTTCCCATTGTGGAGAATTAGGTTTTATGCAACGTATCCACTCTAGCAGTGCAATTTCCCTGAGCCTTAAAATCCCTTCATCAATACCAAACCAAGGGATATCAGAAATCTCCAACTCCTTTTCAGTAGGCCATCTTTTGATAAACGCTTCAGCAAACCATTCAAACAAACTTCGGACACCTGGTTTTTTTTTTTTTTAAACTGTATGAGCTTCCTTATTAAACCTTGAATCTCCACTCATAGGACCCATGTCAATAAACTCAGCCTGATCTAGTTTTATGTTCCTTCCACCATTATCCCACACCCTTAAAATCCATTCCCACACATATTCCCCAGACTTCTGCTTGAATGAATTAGCAAACTCATTGAGCTCCTTAGTAGTGTAGCGCACTTCCTCATGGACTACACTTTCTACCTCCCCTCTAGGGGCCTGTTTTGCCTTGAGTCTGGTTATAGGTCTAGAAGAAACTATTGGTGGGCCTCGAGAAACATCAATATTGACTTGTCTGGCATTTTCTTCAGCGAAAGTCACCGATGGCCCGTCAGACTCTGAGGGATTAACTTCCTCATGTGGAGAAGGCATTATTTCAAGGGGTGGGGCTGGGGATACTACTTCCCCAGGTGGGGTAAACCACTGAGAATCTGAAGATTCAGAATTCTCAGCTTCAACAGGGTCTTCCCACATATCCCCATCCCAAGTTATAGGATCCCATTCTTTGCCAATTAATGCCCTTACTTTAACCGCTGACACCCTCTGAGGCTGAGACCTGAACTTTTGCTGCAATTCAGCCAACCTTATAATGAGGACTTCAATTTGATTTTCTGCAACTTGAGCTCTATGGCCAGTTACCACCCTCTATCTGCCTCTTATGACTATTTTATTCCCTGTTCTATGTGAGATTCAAGCATTCTCGCTTGGACCCTCCTTCTTGTTTACCTTCTTTAGGTTGTGGAGAGTATTGTGGGTATCCTGTATATTTATGGCTAATATCTTCTTATAAGTAAGTACATATCATGCATGTCTTTTTGGGTTTTGGGTTACTATAATGATATTTTATAGTTTCATCCATTTGTCTGCAAAATTCACGACATCCTTCTTTTTAATAACTAGATAGTATTCCATTGTGTAAATGAACCACATTTTCTGTACCGATTCTTCAGTTGAAGGGATCTGCATTGATTCCAGTTTCTGGCTATTATGAATAAAGCTGCTATGAAAATAGTGGAGCACATGTCCTTGTGGTATGGTAGAGATCTTTTGGGTTTAAGCCCAGGAGAGGTATTGTAGTCTTCAGGTAGAACTATTTCCAATTTTCTGAGAAACTGCCAGTTAGATTTCTAGAGTGGCTGTACAAGTTTGCATTCCCACCAGTAATGGAGGAAAAGTCCCCTTTCTCCACATCCTCATCAGCATGTCCTGTTACTTGAGTTTTTGATCTTAACCATTCTGGTGGATGTAAGGTGGAATGTCAGGGTTGTCTTTTTTCTGTTTCTTTATTTGCTTTGTTTTGTTTTTTGTTTTTTCTTCTTCTTGTACATTAAGCTGGATTTGAAATTGAATGAAGATAGATAGATAGATAGGTAGATATCCTTGAAGTTCTGATTTCCTACCACCTCACAAACACTGAGACTTTAGGTGCAAACCACTGTGCCCAGCTGGGGCCATAATTTCATTTCCTTTCCTTTCCTTTCCTTTCCCTTTTTTCTTTTTTTTAAACTTTTTTAATTTTAAAAAATTTTTCCTACTTTATTTACATTTCAAATGTTTCCCCCTTTCCAGATCTCCCCTTTGGAATCTCCCCCTTTCCTCCCCCCTCCCCCTGCCACTATGGGGGTATTCTCACACCCACCCAACCACCCACTCTCATCTTCCCTCCTTTGCATTCTCCTATACTGGGGGATCTAACACCCTCAGACCCAAGGGCCTCTCCTCCCCATGACAGATAACAAGACCCTCCTCTGCCACATATGTGGCCAGCACCATGGGTCCCTCCATGTGTATTCTTTGGTTGGTGGATCAGTCTCCAGGAGTATCAGGGGGTCAGGCCAGTTGCCACTGTTGCTGCCTCCCTGGGGATGCAAACTCTCTCAGCTCCTTCAGTCCCTTCTCCAACTCCTCCATCTGGGACCTCACACTCAGCCCTACTGTTGCTGCGAAGTGACTCTTGGGTATTTTGAACTTTTGGGCTAATAATCACTTAACAGTGAGTACATACCATGTTCATTCTTTTGTGACTGTGTTACCTCCCTCAGGTTGATAATTTTAAGATCCACCCATTTGTCTGCAAATTTCAGGAAGTCATTGTTTTTAATAGTTAAGTAGTATTCCATTGTGTAAATGTACCACATTTTCTGTATCCATTCCTCTGTGGAGGGACATCTGGGTTGTTTCCAGCTTCTGGCTCTTATAAATATGGCTGCTATGAACATAGTGGAACATGTGTCTTTATTACATGTTGGAGCATCTTCTGGGTATATGCCCAGGAGTGGAATAGCTGGGTCCTCAGGTAGTATTATGTTCATTTTTCTGAGGGTCCGCCAAAATGATTTCCAGAGAGGTTGTGTCAGCTTGCTTTCCCACCAGCAATGGAGGAGTGTTCCTCTTTCTCCACATCCTTGCCAACATCTGTTGTCACCTGAGTTTTTGATCTTAGCCATTCTGACTGGTGTGAGGTGAAATCTCAGGGTTGTTTTGATTTGCATTTTCCTGATGACTAAGGATGTTGAACATTTCTTTAGGTGCTTCTCAGCCATTCGAGTTTCCTCAGTTGAGAATTCTCTGTTTAACTCTCTTCCCCATTTTTGATAGGATTATATGGATCTCTGGAGTCTAGCTTCTTGAGTTCTTTGTATACATTGGATATTTGCCCTCTATCAGATGTAGGATTGGTAAAGATCTTTTCCCAATCTGTAGGTTGACGTTTTGTCCTATTTACAGTGTCCTTTGCCTTACAGAAGCTTTGTAATTTTATGAGGTCCCATCTGTTGATTCTTGATCTTAGAGCACAAGCCATTGGTGTTCTGTTCAGGAACTTTCCCCCTATGCCTATGTGTTCGAGAGTTTTCCCCACTTTCTCTTCTATTAGATTCAGTGTATCTGGTTTTATGTGGAGGTCCTTGATCCACTTGGACTTGAGCTTTGTACAGGGAGATAGGAATGGATCAATTTGCAATGTTGTACATGTAGACTGCCAACTGAACCAGCACTATTTGTTGAAGATGCTGTCTTTTTTCCACTGTATGGTTTTAGCTCCTTTGTCAAAGATCAAGTGACCATAAGTGTGTGGGTTCAATTCTGGGTCTTCGATTCTATTCCATTGATCTACCTGCCTGTCACTGTACCAATACCATGCAGTTTTTATCACTACTGCTCTGTAGTACAGCTTGAAGTCAGGGATGCTGATTCCCCCAGAAGTCCTTTTATTGTTGAGAATAGTTTTTGCTATCCTGGGTTTTTTGTTATTCCATATGAATTTGAGAATTGCTCTTTCTAAGTCTATGAAGAATTGAGTTGGGATTTTTATGGGGATTGCATTGATTCCTCAGATTGCTTTCAGCAGGATGGCCATTTTAACTATATTAATCCTGCCAATCCATGAGCATGGGAGATCCTCTTTCTTTCTTTCTTTCTTTCTTTCTTTCTTTCTTTCGAGTCATAACTTTCTGTGTTTGCCAAATCCAGAGAATGAACCAGGACCTTAAGAATGCTAAGACTATTATGGTCTAATACTGAGTTATACCACCACCTTGTCAAAAAACTTTATCACTGTGGAAAAATGAGAAAAACATTTAAAGTGACTGATTTTTTTTTTTTAAAGTGTGATTAGTACATACAACTCCTTGTGTCAGGCCTATGTACTATGTATGTGTTCACTAAAGGCTGACCTCTGTTGGATGTAGTGGTGACCCTGTTAAACCCAGCAGTGGAAAGGTTTAAGACTGAGGCTGGCAAGTTTCAGGGCAGCCTAGACTGTGAGAAAAGAAGACAGTTGTCTTGGTGCATACCTGTAATTTCTGCACTTGAGAAGTGACAGAAATATCCTTGAGCTCCTAGATGTCTAAGAGCTCAAGGACAGCCTTGTTTACAACACATGTTGGAGGCCAGTTTGGATTACATGAAATGTGTAACATACGTACATACATACACACACACACACAGGTGTTGGTTGATATTACAGCTGTTACTCTATGACAATCTCGGCACAACTACAGATAGCATGAAAATGCACTTTCACATACTCCTGGCCTGGAAATGAAAACTGCACAAAACAAAACTTCAATTCTCCTGCACATGTGGGATCTCTCTAGTCTTCATTTTAATCACTCTTAATCTTTCATGACAGTAGCAGACTTAATTGAAGACACAGACCCTAAGTTCATTTCCTAACCCTTGGGATGTCTATGAGAAATCTCCAGTGTTTAGCCTTGGGCCTAGCTTTCAGTGATGACCAGGGGCAGCTGACCATTGTGATATCAGTCAACCAACCTGAATTTAAATCTCAATGTCTTTTTTCTCAGTGTAGGGTCTGTCAGGAAAAGGTGAGATACATGATTCAGTTCAGTTCAATTTTCTTCAGAAAACATCTCATTTAGCCCAGACCTGCCTCAAACTTTACTAAGCATGGTCTTGAACTCCAAATGCCCTGGCCCTGACATCTCAATCTCTGGGCTCAACAAGTAGGCCTGTGCCACCAACACCAATTTCTTCCCCTTTTGGCTTTTTCTTGTACCTTTGTTTGTTGCTTATTTTTGAGACAGGGTCTCACACTGGCCTCATTATGTGGCCCAGTCTGACCTCAAACATGGGATCAATCTGCCCACGAGGTTTTTATAGTCATGCAGCACCAAGCTCAGCTGACATAATTTCTACAAAATGTTCATATGGAAAATACAGCAGGATATACACATATCCATTGCTGCATGAAATGGACCTTTAAGCAACTTCATGATCTGGAGTCTCAGTTTCCTTACTTGGAAATTGCCTTATTGTAGCACTTATCACAACTAGAACTCAGTGTAATGACGTATAAGCCCAGAACATACAGAACAATTCCTTTTAATGACCAACGCTTGAATCTATAAAAATTAATCTTTAAATTTACAAAAAAATTAAAAGGACTTTAACATTTCAAATCAAGCTAAATTTTCACTAAAATAGTGAATTAAGAATCTGCTATAAGAACATGTAAGAAAATTTGCTTAAGAAGATACATCATGTTTAGAAGAAAATTACTTGTATTTCTGCTGTTTCTCTGGCCTTGTCATTCCTCAGGAATTCTTAAAGTAATGTTTTAACATTCTCTAAGGGCCATAAAAGCTTAAATTGTAAACATTATGTCCTTGTCTGTACTTCAGAGATTCATTGACCTTTTCTTTCTGATAGCTCAGGAATTTCTCTGGTCAGGGATCTGCTTTCTCTGGACAAGGGTCTCCAAAGAGGCTCCCCTTTGCCTATTACCACAGTGCTGGGCTCCTACTCCCTGACCAGATGACAGATGGGGAACTGCAGACCCACAGAGTTCTGGAACCTTTCTTGAAAGACTCCCAGCACCGAAGAGGCGTGATTCTGCCAGTCTTCTGCCCATTATCAGTTCTGCAGCTGCACTTACTATGGCTTGCTGAGCTGACTTTCAGTGTCTTCCCATGAATCTTCCCTCAGCAGTCCCTCTCAAGGTAATACACAAACTATCTGGCCTCCAGACCTAAGAAGCACAGAGATGTATGCCAACACCAAAGCTCCAACAACACTGTGAAATCTCGCCATCTAGTGGCCATTGCTTAACAGAAAGTGGATGAATTTCTTCTGTCTTAGTGTTTTACTGCTGTGAACAAACACCATGACCAAGCCAAGTCTTATAAAGACAACATTTAATTGGGGTTTAGAGATTCAGTCCATTATCATAAAGACAGGAACATGGCAGCATCCAGGCAGGCATGGTTCAGGAGGAGCTGAGAGTTCTACATCTTCATCTGAAGACTGCTAGCAGAATATTTACTTCCAGGCAGCTAGGATGAGGATCTTAAGCCCATGCCCATAGTAACACACCCACTCCAACAAGGCCACACCTCCTAAAAGCACAGTTCCCTGAACCAAGCATATATACAAACCATCATATTCCACACCCTGGCCCCCATAGACTTGTTCAAACACATATGGCTATAGCTACCCGTAGCATAATAAAAAATACATTTAGTCCAACTTCCAAAGCCCCAGTAGCTTATAACAATCTCAACAATATTAAAAGTTCAAAGTTCAAGGTCTCCTCTGAGATTCATCCAATCACTTAACTGCAATCCCCAAAGTAAGACAAGAAACCAGCTGGACAAACTCCAAACTCTGCATTTCCATGTCTGATGTCAAAGGCATCTTCAGATCTCTAACTCCCTTTTCATCTTTGCTGACTACAACAAACTTCTTTCTCCTGGGTTGGTTACACTCCCTGTTTTCCTTGATAGATATCCCATGGCTCTGGCATCTTTAACATCTTGGGGTCATAAACTTCAACTTTACAGCTTCTTGTTCCAATGTCTGAGATCCACACATGATCTTCTGGGATCCTCCAAAGGGCTGGCATCACTTCTCCAGCACTGCCTTCTGTAGCACTCTAAGCTCAGATTGATCTACTCCACTGCTGCTGCTGTTCTTGGTGATCATCCTTATGGTACTGGCATCTTCAATGTACTGGGGTCTTCCACTGCAACTAGGCTCCACCAGTAGCCTCTCATAGGCTCTGTTCATGGTGCTAAGCTTCAAATCCTTTGCATGACCCCTTCAGTCCAGGGCTGTCAACAATAACTGAGGCTGTACCCCCACCAGTGGCATTCCATAGCCTCTCACAGTGCCAAGTCCCAGTTGCTCTTCATGACCTCTTCATGTTTCAAAACCAGTACCATCTGAGTGCCTCTTACACATTATCAAGTCCAGCTGCAGCATGAGGTACAACCTTGGCTATCTATGGAACACAGTTTTGTTTTGTTTTGTTTTTTTTTTTTTGTGCTCTCAGAAAACACTTCCCAGAAGATTTCACCTCAGTGATGCTGGTTGTTTCTTAATCACCATTAATTTTTTAGCTCCAGCTAATCATCATCTATTGTCCCAGTAGTCCCTTCTGTTTTTCACTCTAAAGTGAGAGCCATATGTCTGACGCCTCAGAGTTCTGCTGCTTGCAGGAGCTGGAACATAGCCCCTTATCACTGGCTTTCTGTTTTCTAAACTCTTCACTGCATAAGCTTGGCTGTCCTGGATCTTGTTTTGTAGATTGACCTTGAACTCAGAGATCTGCATGCCTGTCTCCTGGGATTAAAAGTGTGTGCCACCATGCCTGGACTTAAGCTTTTCTTCACCAAGAACTTGCTCTGTCCTAGGCTAATCTTGAACTGAGAGATCTGCTTGGCTTTATCTGCTAGGATTAAAGGTGTATACCACCATACCTGGATCTAAATTTAGCTGGGTATGATTTTCCCCCAAAGTCCCACTTCCAAAATCTGTTATTTCCTAGAACACAGGATTTGGCTCCATTTCACTTCCTGATGCCCCTTTAATACTCAAACCAAATATTTTTCCTTTCTAAGCTTGCTAAGCTTGTTCAAAATGTTCTTCATGAGACTTAACCAGAGAACAAAGTCTCTGCTGGTCTTTTTTTGGGACTTCCTTTGTCGATGCGATTACCAACCATTCAAATTGGATGAATGAAACCAAACTGACAGGGTTTTATTATGGTTATTTTATGAAAAGGGCATCTCCCCTTGTATTAAGGCCTGACAAGGTAACACATTATGAGGGAAAGGGTCCCAAAAGCAGGCAAAAGAGTCAGAGACAGTGCCGGCTTCCACTGTTAGGAGTACCACCAGAAAACTAAGCTACAAAACCATAACTTATATGCAAAGGTATATGCAAAGGGCCTAGGACAGTCTCAAGTAGGTTCCTTGCTTGTAAGTTCCATCTTTGTGAACCCATGAGACTCCAGGTGAGTTGATTCTGTGGGTTTTCTTGTGGGGTCCTTAACCTCTCTGGCTCCTACAATCCTTCTACTCCTCTTCCACAGTATTCTGAAAGCTCTGCCTAATGTTTGGCTGTGGGACTCTGGATCTGTTTCCAGCAGTTGCTGCATGAAGCCTCTCTAGAGACATTGAACTGGGCACAAATCTATGAGTATAACAGAATATGTCTGGACTATCATACAGCCTCTGAACCTGTCCCTCCAGGTAGTGTCAGAGATGAGCTCCTTCTCATGGCACGAGTCTTAATCTGGACCAGTCATTGGTTGACCAATCCTAGAATTCTTTTGCCACCTTTATCTCAACACATCTTGTAGGCAAGTCAGGTCAAAGGTTATGTGGCTAGATTGGTGCCCCAAACACTGCAAGTCATGTCTAGTTACAGGAGATGGCCAGAACAGGGTCCATATCCCCCATTAGCTAGGAAGTTTCCATTTTACTTACTAGGTTTCCAGCTTGTCCTTGAGATGACCCCCGTATTCCAGTTGTCTCTCCTAGTACTCTCTCCCTCCACCCTGCCTCAACCTGATTCCTCCTGTTCCCATCTCTTCCACCCCCACCCTTGTTCAACCTTGATGTCTATTCTATTTCGCTTTCTCAGTTTCTAGTTTCTAGTTTCATAAATATGCCAGGAAATTTCATGACATGCCAATACATTCAAAGCTTATGAATATTATATTTTTCTTGTAAAATGTATCAATAGCCCTCCATGTGTGTATAACTTTGGTCCTTCCAGGGCATAAATTCATTTTGTCACTGTAAGAACTGCCTCAGAGGGTAAAGTACTTACACTGCATCCTTCCCACTCCCACCCCTTGAGCCCTCATTGTTACTTAGCTGTTATGGGCCTATGGATAATAGTATAGTTATCCTTTACTTTACAGCTAATATCCACTTATAAATGAGCACATATCACATTTGTCTTTTTGTATCTGGATTACCTCACTCAGGATGATTTTCTCTGGTTTCATAAATATGCCAGTACATTTCATGATATCATTGTTCTTGTTCCAGGTTCTGGCTATTATGAATAAACTTATATGAGCATAGTTGAGAAAGTATCCTTGTGGTATGAAGGAGCTATGCCAGGAGTGGTGAACTATACCAGGAGTGGTATAGTTGGGTCTTGAGGTAGATCAATTTCCAATCTTACGAGGAACTGCCATATTGATTTCCAAAGTGTCTGTGCAAGTTTATACTAGCAATGAATGAGTGTTCCCCTTACTCTACATCCTTGCCAACTTGAACTGTCACTTGTGTTACTGATCTTAACCATTTTTATAGGTGGAATCTTAAGATGGAATAACAAAGTAGTTTTGATTTGTCTTTCTCAGATTGATAAGGAAGTGCTTCTCAGCCCTTTGAGATTCCTCTACTGGGAATCCTCTGTTTATATTCACACCCCATTTTTAAATTGGATTATTTGGTTTGTTGGTGTCAATTTTCTTGAGTTCATTAGTCCTCTGTCACATGTGGGGTGAAGATATTTTCCCATTCTGTAGGCTGCATTTTGTCCTATTGACAGTGTCCTTTACCTTAGAGAAGCTTTTCAGTCCCTTGAGGTCCCATTTATTGTTGATACTAATGCTTTCAATATTGGTGTTCTGTTAAGCAAGTTGTCTTCCTGTGCCAATGTGTTCAAAGCTTCTGAATATTATATTTTTCTTGTAAAATGTAGTTGTAGCCTTACATGTGTGTATAACATTGGTCCTTCCAGGGCCAACCACCCCAATACCTAAAATTCTTAAGACGGATAATGGCCCAGGATATACCAGCTCCAGCTGTAAACAATTCTGTGCTCAAGTGGGCATCAAACATGTCACGGGCATCCCTTATAATCCTCAAGGACAAGGGATTGTTGAACAAGCCCACCAGACACTTAAAAACATGCTTTTCAAATTACAGTCTGGGGGAGAAGCACTCTACCCCAGAGCAGGCAATTTTAAGACTCTCCTCAATCATGCTTTATTTGTTCTAAACTTTCTTACATACGACTCTGTGGGTAGATCTGCTGCAGACCGCCTCTGGCACCCGTCCACAGCTGATAATTATGCACAGGCGCTGTGGAAGGACCCCCTATCCAACAAATGGCAGGGTCCAAACCCAATCCTCATTTGGGGAAAAGGGCACACGTGTGTCTATGATACAGAGGCACAAAATGCTAGATGGCTCCCAGATCGCCTTATAAAACTCTATAATCCACCCAGGGACCCCCCTGAGAAGACTTCTCATTGTGCTTAATTTCAAGCAAGAAAAAGGACAAAGAACGTCCCTCCTTCCAAAGATGTTTCCTCCCTGGATTCTCCTTGAGGCCTTGCTATGCTTCAACATCATGAACAGCTCTTCCTCGCCACATCAGCTTTTTAACTTTACATGGGTAATTCTTAATGAGGCAGGAGACATAGCTAATTCAACCTCTCGGCTCATTGCCAATATCCCTTGGGACCCCTTACAGGTTGATATATGTGTACTAGCCCTGGGTTGGGGACTCCCCGATACTTTTTCACCACAACCTAAGCCCCCACCAGGTAAGGGAGGGGCTCCCACGATACACTCAAGGATGCCTATATCAAGGACACAGGTCTGTCCTTCATGGGACTTCCGTATATGTCTGTCCAGGGGACCACCGCCCTCGTCACACTGCCAAGCGATGTGGTTATACCCCAGAGTATTGCTGTGCCTCCTGGGGTTGCAAGACCACTGGAGACACTTATTGGAATCCTTCCTCTTCCTTCCAAGTTAAAAGACAGACCACTTCTGCCCCTGGTACCCTTGTCTCAGTATGTAAAGGGTAGTGGTGCAATCCCCTTTCCAGCACTTTCACTAACGCTGGGGAAAAGGCCTCCTGGGACAATTCCAGAGGCTATGAATGGGAACTGAGGCTTTACATGCAGGGATATGACATGGGTCTCACATTTAAAATTAAACTTATTAAGACACTTCCACAGGGCCCTAAAATAGCTATTGGACCTAACATAGCCTTACATCCTGGACAGACGAGCCCAAAGGTCAAAACAGGGGCTCCCTCAGTTATCATAAGGCCAACTTTAAGCCCCTCTGCTAACACTCTCTTCCAACCAACTCTTCCTGTGGGACCTCCTTCATCAGCTGACATTATTCTTAATCTAGTCAATGCTTCCATTAAGACCTTGAGACACAACAATCAGACAGACTATTTAGAGTGTTGGGTCTGCTGCTGTCCTCGGCCTCCCTTCTATGAGGGAGTGGCTATTATTGGTAAACCTCTTTTTACTAATGACCCCAGTCAGTTAAAGTGGGGTAATACTGAGCGCCTTGGATTGACCCTTTCCCAGGTCTCCAGATTGGGCCTCTGTTTATTAGCCCCTAATATGCTCCCCCCCATCAGTTGAGCGACATTTACAATCAAACAATTACTGTCAACTCTACCTTTCAGTACATTCAGGCACCCGATAGCTTTTATTTCATTTGTTCCACCGGGATCACTCCTTATGTAGTTTCAGCTTCTTTATTGACACACAGAGATTACTGTGTTTTGGTCCTTCTTATTCCAAAAATTACCTTTCACCATGCAGAAGACCTACTTACATTTTGTGAGAGGAGTACAACCCGTGCCAAAAGAGAACCTATAACAGCCATTACACTGGCTGTCCTTTTGGGTTTAACTGCCACAGGGGCTGGAACAGCCCCTTGATTTCTTCTACTCAACAATATAATCAACTTTCTATAGCTGTTGATAATGATATCCGTGAATTGCAACAAGGCTTAAAATATCTTAAATAATCTGTAGCATCCCTATCAGAGGTAGTATTACAAAACAGAAGAGGGCTGGACCTCGTCTTTTTACAGGAGAGTGGTCTATGTGCTGCCCTTAAAGAGGAATGCTGCTTTTATGCAGACAAGACAGGATTAGTTGATGATAGCATAGAAAAGATAAAAAAGAGCTTAACAGATAGAAAAAGAAAGAGAGAACAAGCTGAGGCTTGGTATCAAAACTGGCTTTCCACTTCTCCTTGGCTTTCTACATTACTCCCCAGCATCCTGGGACCCCTTATGGGCCTCCTACTTCTTCTGACATTTGGCCCTTGGGCTTTTAATAAACTAACTAACTTTGTTAAGTCACAGATTGATTCTGCCCTCCAGAAGTCGGCTGCTGTTCATTACCATCAGCTCAGTACCCAAGAATCCACCGAGGACCCTCCCTCTGATGCTTCATCTGACAGCCTACAGTTTTCAGCCCTAGAGGCAGAGGCAGAGATTCCCTGGTATCGCAGGCTGTGGAGGCTTTCCTAAACAGCCTTCTGGTTCCTGACAGCCCTCAGTCAACAGAAATAGCTTTTGGGCCATAAGCTGTGGAAAGGCCAATGACGGGAGTATTGCAGTGCCATGATTCTCAACACACACCCTTAAAGGCTGCAGGGTAGCTCAATGACGGGAGTTATTATGGATCCATTGTCCAGGTGTACATTGAGACTATAAAAGGTCAATGCCGGAAATGGGGGCCATCCATATAGCCTAAGACAGGGCCCCTGCCCTAATAAAAATAGGACATGAGACATGGGTGCACACTGCATAGCCTAAGACAGGCCTTCCACCGACCCTTCTTAGCTGCTCCTCATTTATTGTAAAAGAAAGGGGGATATGTTGGGAGCCAGGCCCAACACCCTCCCTGGGAATCTGCCTGGGCCTCCACACTGTCCTTGAGAATCTGAACACCCTTCCTGGGAATCTTCCAGGGCCTCCACATTGCCCTTGGGAATCTGAGACTTTCTGAGAGCCAGCTACGTTTGTACAAGATAAGCTAGAGACATCGGAGTCAGGCCCTTCACGCCTTTCCTGAAGATCTGAGAACTAGCTGTATTTCTGTAAGATAAGCTGTCCTTCCTACCTCGGGGAGATAGACCAACCATGAAACAATCGACACCAGATGGTCTGACAATCAGGGAGGGCCATGAGCTTCCTTTCCCCTCCCCTCTACATTCTTTTTTCTTTAAAAGCTGTATGTGTCTAAAATAAAGCTGAGACCTTGACAAAATTCTGCTTGGTCTCCCTCTTCTCTCTCACCCATTTTCTTTTCAGGCTTAGTCCTCCTCAATCCTTGGGAATAACTAGGTCCCGCGGGCCGGGACATAAGGGAGAGTAAATCAGCTACTGTACTTATAGGAAAATCATGGGCAGTTTTTGAAAATGTTGGGACACTGCTGACAATTTACAAATTTCCACAGGTGGGGGAGAATTCTGACATTTTAGGAGGCTGTAAGAGAGGGAAATTTGAATTACTCATCCCTCAAGGCAAGGTACACAAACACTCTGTGATATCATTTCTTTTACTTGTGATAGAATAGTGAGAGTGGAGCAGACACAGAAACTTCTAGTGTTGAAACACTGAACCTTGTCAGTAAATTTCTGGAAAACTCTTCAGCATTAAGATATGACTTAAAAGCCAGATTATCAGATCTTAGTACCAATGACTTCTAGCTGCTGCTTTAGGTCTGGGATTGCAATATAGAAAATGTTCTTCCTTTTGTTTCTGGTTGTATTCTCTTTTCATGTTATTTGGAGCCTTGTGATGTTATATCTTATTTTCTTCTCCATACCAGGTGGTCTCCAAAGGTACATCTCTGTCACTTGCCATTGCTTATTTGATGTTTTGTTTCCACTAGATGTGAGTAAGGCTACTCATGGCAGTTGCCCACAAGAGTGCTTTGATTCTAGAAGACCCGAGGAGAGAAATGGACAAAACATGAAGTCTGTATAATCTGTGGAAATTATCTCAGTCATCAGGACTACATTTTTTCAAAAAATTCTGGAAAACTCATGTGAAAATCCTAGAATAATCAGCACATCTGATTGCAATTTATGGTGACACTGAGTATTTTTATCTTAAGTGCCACCACTTCCTGGTCTCCCCTTAAAGAGTTCTTCCCCTCATCTCCACTCTCCTTTGCTTGAGAGGATGCCTCCTCCTGATATCCCTCTATGTTACTGCATCATGTCTCCTAAGAATTAACCACATTCTCTTCCATTGAGGCCAGACATGGTAGCCCTCCATGTCTGGGGCCTCAGACCAGGACTAGCATGAGTATGCTCTTTGGTAGGTGGCTCAGTCTCTGGGAGCTACCAGAAGTCCAGAGTAGTTGACACTGTTGGACTTCCTGTGGGGGTTGCCATCCCCTTCAGTTCCTTCAATTCTTTCCCCAATCCTTCCATAGGGGTCCCAGACCCCCACCTAATGTTTGGCTGTGGGTATTTGTGGGTATATGTCTCAGTTAGCTGCTGGTTAGAGCCTCTCAGAGGATAGACATGCTAGGCTCCTGTTTGTAAGGGCAACATAGCATCAGTAATAGTGTCAAAGATTGGTGCCCACCTATGGGACAGGTCCTAAGTTGGGCAGGTAACTAGTCGGCCATTCCTTCAGCCTCTGTTCCATTTTTGTTCTGCATTTCTTTGAGGCAGGAACAATTTTGAGTTGAAAGTTTTGTAGGTGAGTTGATTTCCCCATCCCTCCATTGGTGGTCCTGTCTGACTACTGGAGGTGATCTCTTCAGGTTCCATATCTCCACGGTTGGGTATTTCGGCTAAAGGTTACCTGCATTGACTCCTGGGAATCTCCCCAATGCCAGGTTTCTTGCATGTACTACAGATGCCCCCAACAGCCCACCCCCACTAGCTGAAGATTTCCATTCATTCATTCCTGCCCTTTGTCCCTCACTTCTGTCTGTCCCCACACTTGATCCTGACACCCCCATTCCCCTCCCTATCTCTCCCATCTAGTTCCTTCTCTCCATCTGCCTCCTATGACTATTCTATTCCCCCTTCTAAGTGAGATTCAAGCGTCCTTGATTGGACCTTCCTTCTTGTTTACCATTTTTTGGGTCTGTGGAGTGTATAATGGGCATTCTGCTCTTTTTGGCCAATATCCATTTATCAGTGAGTGCATACCATTCATGCCCTTTTGGTTCTGGATTACCTCACTCAGGATGATATTTTCTAGTTCCATTCATTTGCCTGCAAAATTCATGATGTCCTTATTTTAAAGCTGAATAGTATTCCATTGTGTAAATGAGCCACATTTTCTGTATCTATACTTCAGTTGAGGGATGTCTAGGTTGTTTCCAGTTTCTGGATAGTACGAATAAGGCTGCTATGAACAAAGCAGAGCATGTGTCCCTGTGGTATAGTGGAACATCTTTTGGGTATATGCCCAGGAGCAGTAGAGCTGGGTCTTCAGGTAAAACTAATTTCAATTTTCTGAGGAACTGCCAGATTGAGTTCCAGAGCAATTGTACAAATTTGCAATCCTATAAGAAATGGAAGGAGTATTCCCCTTGCTCCACATCCTTGCCAACATGTGCTGTCACTTGAGATATTGATCTTAGCCTTTTTGATTGGTGTAAGGTAGAATTCAGGGAAGTTTTGACTTGTGTTTCCTTGATGACTGAGTATGTTGAACATTTCTTTAAGTGCTTCTTAACCATTCAAGATTTCTCTGTTGAGAATTCTCTGTTTAGCTCTGTACCCCTTTTTAAATTGGGCTATTTGATTTTTTTATGGAGTTTAACTTCTTGAGATCCTTTATATATTTTGGATATTAGCTATCCATTGAATGTAGGTTTGGGGAAGATCTTTTCTGAATTTATAGGCTGCCCTTTTATCCTACTGACAATGTCCTTTGCCTTAAAGAAACTTTTCAGTTTCAAGAGCTCTCATTTATCAATTGTTGCTTTTAGAGCCTGAGCCACTGAGCCAAAGAAAATTTAGGAAATTTTCTTTTGTGCCTATGCATTTGAGGCTATTTCCTAATTTCTCTTCTCTTAGATTCAGTGAATCTGGTTTTATGTGGGTGTCCTTGATCCACTTGGACTTAAGTTTTGTACAGGGTGATAAATATGGATCTATTTGCACTGTTTTACATGCAGACTGCCAGTTAGACCAGCAGTATTTGTTGAAGATCCTTTCTTTCTTCCATTGTATGGTTTTGGCTTCTTTGTAAAAAAAAATATAGTGCCCATTGGTGTATGGGTTTATTTCTGGGGCTTTTATTATATTCTACTGCTTAACCTGTCTGTTTCTGTACCAATATCATGGTTTTTTCACTATTGATCTACAGTTTTGGCTATCATGTAAAAAATGTATTAAAATTTTGAAGGGAATTGAAATGAATCTGTAGATTGCTCCTGGTAAGATAGCCATTTTCACTATGTTAATCCTACTAATCCATGAGCATGAGAGATCTTCCCATCTTCTGAAGTCTTCTTTGACTTATTTTTTCAGGGACTTGAATTTCTTGTCATACAGATCTTTCACTTGGTTAGTCAGAGTTACACCAAGATATTTTATATTTTTTGTGTCTATTATGAAGGTTGTTGCTTCCCTAATTGCTTTATCAGCCCATTTACCATTTGATAAAGGAGGGTTACTGATTTATTTGAGTTTAATTTTATATCCAAACACTTTGCTGAAGTTGGGGTCACTCATGTATACTATCAAATCATCTGCAAATAGTGATTCCCCAACTTCTTCCTTTCCAGCTTGTATCCACTTGTTATCATTTTGTTGTCTTACAGATCTAGCTATAAATTCAAGTACTATATTGAATAGATTTGGAGAGAGTGAGCAGCCTTGTCATTTCTGATTTTAGTAGGATTGCTTCTAGTTTGTCTCCATTTAATTTGATGTTGGCTGTTGGTTTGCTATATATTGCTTTTATTATGTTTAGGCATGTGCCATGAATTCCTGACCTCTTCAAGGCCTTTAAGATGAAGGACTGTTGGATTTTGTCAAAGGCTTTTTTAGCATCTAACAAAATGATCATGTGATTTTTTTTCTTTGAGTTTGTTTATATATTGTATTACGTTGATGGATTTTCATATATTGAACCAACTTTGCATTCCTGGCAGAAGCCTACTTGATAGTGTTGAATGATATTTTTGATGTGTTCTTGGGTTTGGTTTGTAAGAATTTTATTGAGTATATTTACATCAATGTTCACAAATGCGATTGGTTTGAAGTTCTTTTTCTTTGTTGGGTCTTTGTGTGGATTAGGTATTAATGTAACTCTGGCCTCATAAAATTAATTATGTAGTGTTTCTTCTGTTTCTATTTTATGGAATAGTTTGAGGAGTATTGGTATTAGCTCTTCCTTGAAAGGCTGATAGAATGTTGGGAGGTTTTAATGACTGCTTCTATTTCCTTAGGAGTTATGGGATTATTTAGATAGTTTACTTGATCTTGGTTTAACTTTGTTAAATGATATATGTCTGGAAAATCACCCATTTCATTTAGATTTTTGAGTTTTGTTATGTATAGGCTTTTGTAGTAAGACCTAATGATTTTTTTTAATTTCCTCAGTTTGTTTTTATGTCTCCCTTTTCATTTCTGATTTTGTTAGTTTGGATACTGTCTCTGTGATTTTTGGTTAGTTTGGCTAACTGTTTGTCTATTCTTTTGATTTTCTCAAAGAACCAGCTGTTGGTTTTGTTGATTCTTTGTATTGTTCTCTTTGTTTCTAATTGGTTGATTTCAGTCCTGTGTTTGACAAGTTTCTGCCATTTACTCCTCTTGGGTGTGTTTGCTACTTTTGCTGTTAAGTTGCTGTTAAGCAGACACCAAACCCAAACACTATTGCTGATATTAAGAAGCTCTTGCTGACAGGAGCCTGGTATAGCTCTCCCCTGAGAGACACTGTCAGAGCCTGACCAATACATATGCAGATGCTCAAAGCCAACCATCAGACTGAGCATTGAACCCCAATGGAGGAGTTAGGGGAAAGGACTGAAGGAGCTGAAGGGGTTTGAAACTCCATAGGAAGAACAACAATATCAACCAACAAGACCTCCTCCCCCAGAGCTCCAAAGGATTTAACCACAAACCAAAGAGTGCTCATGGAGTAACCCATGGCTCCAGCTGCATATGTTGCAGAAGATTGCCTTATATGGGAGGGGAGGCCCTGGGTCCTGTGAAGGCTCGATGCCCCAGCATAGGTGAATGCTAGGGCAGTGAGGAGGGAGTGGGTGGGTTGGTGAGGGAGCACCCTCATAGAAGAAGGGGGTAGTGGGGATGGGATAGGAGGTTTGCATAGGGGAAACCGAAAAGAAGGATAACATTTGAAATGTGAATAAATAAAATAACCAATAAAAATAAAAATATAAAAAGTAATTACTTAAAAATAAACCCACACACATCCACACAAAAGTTGCTAAGATAAGATCTTCAGTCTCTTTATGAAGGGCCTTAATGCTATGAATTTTCCTCTTAACACTGTTTTCTTTTTGTCCCATAACTTTGTATATGTTATGTCTTTATTTTCATTGAATTCTGGAAAGTCTTTTCTTTCTTTCTTTCTTTCTTTCCTGACCAAGTTATCATTGAGTAGAGTTAGTTGTTCAGATTTCATGAGTTTCATGGGTTTTCTTTCTTTCTTTCTTTCTTTCTTTTTTTTTTTTTTTTTTATTATTCGAGTCCAGACTCAGTTTGTAGTAATCTGAGAGAATGCAAGGGATTACTTAAACCTTCTTGTATCTGTTGAGGTTTGTTTTGTATCTGATTATATGTTCTGTTTTGGGGAAGGTTCCATGAGGTGCTGAGAAGAAGGTATAGTCTATTGTTTAGGGGTAAAATATTCTGTAGTATCTGTTAAATCCATGTGGTCCATAACTTCTCTTAGTTTCACTGTATCTCAGTTTAGTTTCTGTTTTGATGAACTGTCCATTGGTGAGAGTGGAGTGCTGAAGTTGCACATTCATTGGGTGTTTTGAGCTTTAGTAAAGTTTCTTTTATGAATGTAGGTACCCTTGCATTTGAGGCATCTATGTTCAGAATTGAAACTTCATCTAGGTAGAGTTTTCCTTTGATGAGTATTAAGTATCCTTCCCCATCTCTCTTAATTACTTTTGTTTGAAAGTCTATTTTATTAGATATTAGAATGGCTACTCTATCTTGTTTCTTGGGACCATTTGCTTGGAAACCCTTTATTCCAGCCATTTGCTCTGTGGTAGTGTCTATCTTTGCTGCTGAGATCTGTTTCTTGTAAATAGCATAATCAGGATTCTGTTTATGTATCTACATTTTTAGCCTGTGTCTCTTTATTGGGGAATTGAGTCCATTGATGTTTAGAGATATTAATGACTAATGATTGTTAGTTTCTATTATTTTATTGTTGGAGGTGGTTCTATTTCTGTGTGTGATTCTCTTCTTTTGGGTTTGTTGTGAGATGATTACTTTCTTGTTTTTTCTTGAGTATAGTTGCCCTCCATGTGTTGGGATTTTCCTTCTAGTATTCTTTATAAGACTGGATTGCTAGAAAGATATTGTTTAAATTTGGTTTTGCCATGGAATATCTTGGTTTCTCCATGTATGGTAATTTTGAGTTTTGCTCAATATAATAGTCTGGGCTTGTCTCTTAGGGTGTTCAAGACATCTGTCCAGGATCTTCTTACTTTTAAAGACTGTTGAGAAATCAGGTGTAATTTGGATAGGTTATCTTTTATATGCCCATTTTCCTTTGCAGCTTTTAATACTCTTTGTTTGTTCTGTAGATTTACAGTGTTTTGATTATTATATGGTAGAAGGATTTTCTTTTCTGGTCCCATATATTTGGTGTTCTGTAGGCTTCTTGTATGTTTATAGCCATCTTTTTCTTTAGGTTGGGGATGTTTTCTATGATTTTGTTGAAGACGTTTTGTGATCCTTTGAGCTGGGAATCTTCAGTCTTTTTAATTCCTATTATTCTTAGGTTTGGTCTTTTCATTATGTCCTGGATGTTTGGGTTAGAAGTTTTTTATGTTTTGAATTTTCTTTGACTGTTATGTCAATATCTTCTAAGGTATCTTCTATGCCTGAGAACCTCTCTTTTATCTCTTATATTCTGTTGTTGATGCTTGCATCTCTAATTCACTCACATCCCCCCACTTAAAAAGTGAGACACATTTTAAAATCACAATGCTGTTAAACTTTTACAATAAAGAATAAACCCATGTTATGTTAGAGTACAAAAATCTGAAATTCTGAACATGAAAATAATTTATTAGACATCTGATTTTTCAAACATTGGGCCCATTGGAGATAGAATTACAGAGGAGAAAAGGAGAAAGAGTATTCCAGCTAACACCTGTTTAATATCAGATTTCTCAAGGAGTCTCTACATCCTGGAGGACAGTCTTACCCTAAGCATCCACATATTCGATGCTGATTGGATGAATGATGAAAGATGGTGTGTACATAAGTGGGCAATATCACTGGCAAGTGTGACTCTAGGAACATTCTTAAGCACAAGAAATAGACTTCCTGCATCAAGACTTTGATAATAAAAAAGTAAAAAAAGAAAGAAAGAAAGAAAGAGAAAAAGAAAAAAAAGAAAAAGAAAAGGAACACCATTAAATATCATTTGACAGACAAGCAGCAGAATGTATACATTTTGGCCAATGTGTTGCTATGGAAAAATGTCACAATGAGATTTCTGTGAAATCAAAATGTAAGCTTTAATTAAGAGAAAATTTTAATACGTGATTCTGTTACTAAATACCAGAATAAAGAAAATCAATTAACAAAACAGAATTTAGGGAGGAAATTCTGGACTGTCATGTGGAATCATAGCTATACTTCTTTGGCTAACTCATTAAAAACTGACAATTAAACATTTTCAGTCAATTTTTATTTTTTAAAAAAGCAGCAAATGAACATCACAACTCAAGACTAATCTCTATGTGCATCTGACAGTGAAGCACACCTGTAAGTGGAGTGGAAAAGGTTTTCAAAAAAACCATCAAATATATGATCTCAAAATCTCCAAACAGCAGTCTTTGTAAGCCTTTGTTATATGACTCATGGGGATTGGAGAGTTTATTGCTGTGAAAACAAATTAAGCACAATCAGCTCAACAGTGTTAAGTTGAAAACATGGTAAGAAACTGTATGGAGGAGAGAGGCTGAGGTAAGGCAGAGTCTGTAAGCCAGCTGACCCAAGAACAACAGAGATAGAGCTATAACTTTCCAATTGAGACTAGACAGTAAATCTCCATTTTTTTTAAAAAAAAAAAAAGAAGGCAATCAAAACTTACCATTCCAACGGCCCACAAACCAAATAAAAATATTGTAAAAAGAAATTCAAACTATGTTCATAGAGCCCCACCCCAACCACTGTTTTATTCTGAGTACCCCAAGGAAATGGAAGCATCCATGACTATCACAGATGAAAACAACATGAATGTCACTGGAATCAACTTTTCCCCACTGAGGTATAAAATCTATATAGAAATCTCATACTATACTATAACAAATTGTACTTCTCATAAGTTTTTTTAATTTCCTTTAAACCCTATTTGACATAATTTTTACTGTTGTAAAAATGTTTTCATGATTCTGAACCTGGTTTCAGCTCTTTTTCACTTACTTTTCTATCAATATTTAATATTCTGGTCACTGATTCTAATCAGAAAATCTCTTCTTCACAAGGCACATTCAGCAGAAATGGCTGATGTGCACACAAGCTGTAGAAAGTACATCTATCCCAAGATCACTTGTGCACCTATTTTGGGACCTGAAGGTTTTGCCACTGTTTTTGAGGAAGACTCTTTCAGTCTTGTAAATATCAGTGTGCACAGTCTTGCTACTTTGCAGTCTCATGTCCTGGGACAGAAAGGCTGGTTCACAGAAAGAGGAAAGCTAGAGGAGTCTGAATTTTAATGGCTGATAAACCTTAACATCCCACAGAAGAGGAAACACTTTCCCTTTTTTGTTACTTAAGATTGTGGCAGAAACATATGCTGAGGTAGCCCAGTCAATCCTTGTTTCTTTCTTTGTTGTTGTAAATTTTGTCTCAGAATATTTCCGGAAGGGTGACATTTTGAAGAAGCCACTGCTGGGACCAGCTTCCAGTGCAGTCTCTAATGTTGGGCACCTGGATGTCCCCTTCTGTGGCTTTATCCAGGTACTTATTTCTGTTCACATACTGCATGGTTAATTTCACTGGGTCATACTCGAAGAGCTGGTTGCCTTTTAGGTGATGGCATTTGATGATGGTAACTGGGCCATTAAGTTTGGAAACATCCAAACAAAGGTCGTCTGTTCTAATTTCTTTGTTGGCAGTATAAGAGAATGCCTGATTACTTCCCATACCATGACAATTAAAAATTCCAACCTTTTCATTCTCTTTTCTAGCCATGTTATCTAGACATTGATTTGTTTCTACATTTCATATCTCTCCCAATGAGAAATAGTGATGAGGAATTTGAGAATTGGGGTAAATATTTTCTAAGTACCAAGAGAAAGGTTTGCATTGTAGTTTATGTCTCAGACCAAGTCTTGATGATAGATCTCTATAATCTACCTTTATAACACCTGGAGAAATTATATAGAAGAAATTCTTGAATTCATCCATCCATACTTCTGCAAGCCACCTGTTATTCTTATTGATAAATACAGCCTGTTCCTCCTGGAAATGTGTAAGTTGTAGCCTTCTAAAACACATGACCAACATGGGAGCATGTCACTATTTCCAAAATTCCTTCACACTGCCAAATCCTAAAGAAAATTTCTAGGTTTTCTCCTCCCCAAATATCCATTCCAGCATCATATGTTCCAATTTCCTGAAAGTAATCTTGGTCTATTGAGAAAAAGGCCTCCGGCCATTGTAGGTGTTCTGACAGGACAAGTCTGGTCACCTTTCCTTCTGTCCATTTCTCACTGGGGAATAGGATACCAAAGAAAATTGAACTTCCAGTTGAATCCACCATAGATCATGTCAGAGTCCGCCATGTACTCGAAAGTATCATCACTGATCACATAGATGATAGGACACAGCACTGTTCTCCTGACATGTTTGATTTGGGCTAACAGGCTCCAGTCACCCTGATGTACACTCACAGTAAGCAGCTAAGAAGGTGCTCATTTGGCTTTTGAACACAGCAGCTCCTTTTAATCTGGCTCTGGCCAACCCAGAGCCATTCAAATTACATGAACTGGCACTTTAAGTTTTTTTTCACAGAACTCTCTAGAGGTCTTTTTAAAAAGTCTTTTTCACTGGCATCATCTACAAGAACAATCTCTTCTATCATGCATCTTGGTGAGTGATTAATGACACTATGGACTGTTTGTAGAAGTGTGTTCCATGCCTCCTTGTGGAAAACAATCACCACACTTGTAGGAAGGTTATCTGGATGCACCTTTGTTTTACACCCCTTTAACCTCACATCTGGTAAAGATCTGTTGAATGCAATCATCTCATTTGCCATTAAGTTGGACTGATTGATTTTAAACATCTCTTTCATCTTTTCTTGATCCTCATTAGGAATGACAACTGGTTTTCCCATTTCTCCAGGACCTTCATGAGGCTTCTGCACTGGCTCTAGAACTCAGCCCAAGTGGTAGCAGCTGCTCCTCAGGCCGACATGGGTGGTGGCGGCTTGCTCCTGTGGGCTGCAGCTTGGGCACTCCTCTAGGGTGCAATCCGCAGCGCTGCCTCCTCCCTCTCCAATTTCTTTATGGAAGTACTTAGTGCTATGAATTTTCCTCTTAATACTGCTTTCACTGTGTCCCAGAATTTTGGGTATATTGTGTCTTCATTTTCATTGAATTCTATAATGTCTTTGATTTATTTCTTTATTTCTACCCTGTTTAAGTTATTATTGAGCAAAGAGTTGTTTAGTTTTCATAAGTAAGTGGGGTTTCTGTTGTTTATGTTGGTATTGAAGGACCAGCCCTAGTCCATGGTAATCTGATAGAATGCATGGGATTATTTCAATCTTCTTGTATCTGTTGAGGCTTTGTGTGTGTGTGTGTGTGTGTGTGTGTGTGTGTGTGTGTCCATCCAACTATTTTGGAGAAGGAACCTTGAGGTACTGAGCAGAAGGAATATTCTCTTGCTTTTGGTGAAATGTTCTGTAGAAATCTATTAAAACCATTTGGTTCATAACTTCTGTTTGTTTCACTGTGTCTCTGTTTAGTTTCTGTTTCAATGACCTGACCATTGGTGAGAGTGGGTGTTGAAGTCTCCCACTATTAATGTGTGAGGTTCAATGTGTATTTTGAGGTTTAGTAAAGTTTCTTTTATGAATGTGCATGCCCTTGCATTTGGGACATTGATGTTCAGAATTGAGAGTTCTTCTTGGTGTATATTTTTCTTTGATGAATATGAAGTGTCTTTCCCCATCTCATTTGATTACTCTTTGTTGAATGTCTATTTTACTGGATATTAAAATTGCAACTACTGCTGGTTTCTTGGGACTATTTGCTTTGAAAACTTTTTTCTATCCCTTTATTTTGAGGTAGTGCCTGTCTTTGTCACTGAGGTATGTGTCCTGTATGCTGCAAAATGCTGGATCCTGTTTGCATATTCTAGTCTGTTAGACTGTGTCTTTTTATTGAAGAATTGAGTTCATTGATGTTGAGAGATATTAAGGACAGATGATTGTTCATTCCTGTTATTTTTGTTGCTGGAGGTGGTAGAGTGTGTGTGTGTCTGTGTGTGTGTGTGTGTGTGTGTGTGTGTGAGAGAGAGAGAGAGAGAGAGAGAGAGAGAGAGAGAGAGGGAATCTATTCTTTTGGGTTTACTGTGAGATATTTATTTCCCTTTTTGTTGTTATTTTTGTTGTTTTGTTTTGTTTTGTTTTTGGGGGGATGAAGTAGGTGTAGTTACCCAAATTGTGTTGTAGTTTTCCTTCCAGCAACCTCTATAGGGCTGGATTAGTAGAAAGATATTGTTTAAATTTGGTTTTGTCATGGAATATCTTGGTTTCTCTACCTATGATGATTGAGAGTTTTGCTGGCTATGTGTAGCCTGGGCTGGCATTGTGTTCTTATTGGGTCTGGATGACATCTGTCTAGGATCTTTTGCTTTTTAGAGTCTTTGCTAACAATTTCATACAAGAAAACTTTCCAAACCTAAAGAAAGGGATATTCATACAGGTACAAGAAGCCTACAGAAAACCAAATAGATTGGACCAGAAAATAAAATACTCATGTCATATAATAATCAATACACTAAATGCACAAAACAAAGGAAGTATATTAAAAGCCAAGTAACATATAAATAAAGACCTGTCAGAATTAGACCAGAATTGTTAGCAAAGACTCAGAATACCCAAGATTCAATTTACAGCAACCACTGGGCTGAGTGTGAGATCCCAGATGGAGGAGTTGGAGAAGGGACTGAAGAAGCTGAGGGAGTTTGCAGCCGCATGGAGGGAGCAACAGTGTCAACAAACCTGAACCCCCAGTGTTCCTGGAAACTGTACCACCAACCACAGAACACACATGGAGGGACCCACAGTGCTGGCCACATATATGTCAGAGGAGGGCCTTGTTGGCCATCAGTGGGAGGAGAGTCCCTTGGGCCTGAGGATGTTAGATGCCCCAGTATAGGAGAATGCCATGGAGGGAAGATAGGAGTGGGTGGGTGGGTGGGGGAATACCCTCATAGAGGCAGAGTGAGGGGAGTTGGATAGGGGGTTCCCAAATGGGAGACCTGGAAAGGGGAAAACATTTGAAATGTAAATAAAGTATCCAAAATAAAAAGAAGAAGAAGAAGAAGAAGGAGGAGGAGGAGGAGGAGGAGGAGGAGGAGGAGAAGAAGAAGAAGAAGAAGAAGAAGAAGAAGAAGAAGAAGAAGAAGAAGAAGCAGTCACTAAAATAAATCCCAAACAAAATAAACCCAGGGCCAAATGGTTTTAGTGCAGAATTCTGCCAGACTTTCAAAGAGGAGTTAATATCAATGCTCCCCACACTATTCCATAAAATAAAAACAGAAGGAACACTGCAAAAAACATTTTATGAGGCCACAATTACCCTGTTACCTAAAACCCACATAGACTCAACAAAGATAGAGGATTTCAGAGTGATGTATTTTATGAACATTGATGCACAAATAGTCAACAGCACACTTGAACACCAAATGCAGGATCATATCAAATACAGCAAGCTTCATGATCAATTAGATTTCATCTCAGAGATGTAAAGATGCTTCAACATACAAAAATCTATCAATACAATCCACCATATAAACAAACTTTAAAACTTAAAAAAAAAAATCACATGATTATCTGGTTAGATTCATCCCTTCATGTTAAAGGTATAGCTACTTGTGTTACAAATGCTGATTATGTTCCCTCAAAAACTGCTTGCAAGGGAGTGTCATCAGGTAGCTTTGGGGAACCTGACCCGAGATGATTCTGATTGGTAAATAAAGATGCCAAAAGCCAATAGCTGAAAGCACAGACAGAAGTGGGTTTTAGGATTTCCCTAGCTTGGGAGTGGGAGCAGGGAGAGAAAATAGGAGATCTGCCATGATGGGAGAGTGTGGAGGAGAAGAGAGACATCTGAGAAGAGAATAGGATAGAGAGGCATAGCTGCCATGTAAAAGAACCTATAAAGCAAAGTTCATAGAGCTGCCAGACTGATTCTAGACTAGCTAAGATAGAACATAGAATTTAGTAAGGATTAGCTCAGAATTATCAGTGAAAGGTAGATTCTAACAGCAGTGGTGTTTAGGCAGTGGCCCAGTTATTGTTCTGTTTAAGGCATATTAAATATAAAGACTGTGTATGTGTGTTTCATTTGTGATCATAAACTATTGAGGCAAGTAGCAACACAGGAAAGGATTCATAATTAATATTTAATTCAGCAGCTAGTGCCCAACATGTCTAGTAAAAATTAACTTTTAAAAGTTTATTTGAGATTCCTGAATGGAATACACATTCCCTTTAATATTAGTATGTGGGGAGAATTGGATTCTTGGTGGAACCAGCCACATGGTTTGCTCCAACTAGAGGCAGTTTTGAGCTCCTGCTGGAATAAGGCAAGAAACAGCGATAAGTCTTTTCCTGCTGTGAAAATGCAGGTTGCAGAAAGCAGGAATAAGCTAAAAATGGAGGAGTTCTTCAAAATTTAAGAATTCAATGCTTTGCAACAACCACATTATTGGAATGTGGGAGTTCTAGGATAGCTTCAGGAGGCATTCATCTAGATTTAGGCTGAAAATCAGCTCATAAAAAATTAGGAGGGAATTTCATTGAAGTCAAATGCATAGGAATAGAAGCTAGTACAAGTAACATAAAGCAAAAAGGCAGATAATTATATATCTATAGATAACAATCTCTTTAAAAGGTAGGAATAAAGAAAAAATTCATTCTTTTAAAGATAGAATGGAGAAATGGTGGTAATTGTTTAAGTGTTTTTAAGTATCAGTATATATTATAGAAATTCAGGCCTTTGAACTCAAATGTAGGAAACAAAGGCACAGTGCTAGAGGGAAACCCTATGTGAACAAATAATATTAATAGTTTTAAATTATTTTAAAAAGATATCAATCTCCATAGAAGGGAAGAATAAAGTTAAATTAAAATGTATTATGGAGAGAAGAGAGAAATAGTAGTAATTGTTTAAGTGTTTTTAAGTATACATGGAAATATAAAAAAAATCCAGGCCTTTGATCTGAAATGTAGAAAACAAGGGCATGGATATAGAGAGAAACCCTATCTCAATAAATAATAATAGAAATATATTAATCTCCATAGAAAGAAATAAAGGAAAATTCCATTGTTTTAAGGCTAAAAGGGAGAAATAGTTGTAATGGCTTTAAGTGATTTTTAAGTAATAAATGTTTTAACTGGCTTTAAAAAGATAATAATCTTCATAGAATAGAGGAATAAGGGGAAATTGAATTGTTTTAAGGATTGAGGGGAGAAATAATGGTAAGTGCTTAAATGTTTATAGAAGAATAAAGAAATCCAGGCCTTTGTCCTGAATCATAGGAAACAAGTGCATGAAGAAAGAGAGAAATCCTATCTCAACAAATAATAGTAATTGTTTAAAATTGTCTTAAACATTATGAGTTGTTTTAATTATCAAAATGACTATGGTTATAAGTTTGGTGGTATGAATGACATTACTAATTCTCTAGGAGAGAGGTTCTAAGCAAAATCTGACACAGCAAATTTGAGCCAATATGTTTTGGGTTGCTGGAGTAAGGATATGCTATTTTGGGAAAGAGGCTCCACATTAGTATTAACAGGAAAGGAAAAAGGCTTTGGAACAATTCCAAAGTAATATGAAAGTGATATTATAAGGAAATACCCCTGAAAATCTTGGCTACAGACAAGAAAGAACAATTCAAGAAGACCTAATAGGACAGGTAACATAAATTGCCTATCCCTCAACATGGGAACAGCCCTGAAACTGGCTTAGATATACTAACATCTCTAACCAAAACTTCACCTAAAAGTAGTCAATAAATATTGTTGGTTATAAGATCCATAAAATTCATCATGCCATCCTTCACATGACATGAATTAAGATTTATTTCAATTGGTTACTAATCAAACAAACTCATAAAAAAACACCAGTTGTCTTTCACCTGCTCAAACAGGGAGCAAAATTTCATCTTTACACTTTCACAATCCATACAAATACCTTTATATAACTAAAATTTTGGTTGTAAGATTCATACAGTGCAGTATGAAACACCAAGATGCAGGTCTGACAAGATTTATCCCCAGGGATGGGGAAATAACCTGTTGTTTCAGCTCCCTGCCTCACCTGTTGTTTTCAGAGACTTGCTCCAAGAAAATCTTCAAGAATTGCTGCAGATTTGTGATGACCTTGGTTCATCCAGACTTTCAAACAGATCCAATCAAAACTTCAGTTAAGCCTTGAACTTTCTAATCACACAGAAACTGGATAAAAAGTGCTAAAGCTAGTTGTATAAAGTCTAACCCAATTTTTCTAATTTTTCTACCCCATTCCATGCCTTTACAAAAAAAAGAAAAAGAAAAATTGTTGCCCCAATTCAGCAAGAATAAGTTGTAGACTCATCCTCCTTATCTGTTTGGTTTGGGTGTCTGCTTATGGCTATTTTATAAATTATAAATATTGTGTCATTTTAAGGGATAATTTTCAAATTATCAGGATTTTGTAAACAGAGGAAATCTATTAGAGAGCTCAAAATATGGGATTTCTACCTTTCATTTCCTCTTCTCTATTTTTTCGTTCTTAAGTAAAGGAAAGGTGGCTGAAATGAACAAAGGGGGCAGAGTAACATTATAAGAAAATAGGTATAGGGAACCCTCAGGACACAGGAACCAAGGAGCAGCCTGGGACAGAATCAATCTGGTTTTATTCTGAGTCAGGAACTGATACTGTGCCACAGTGCTCCATACTCAAATTCCTCTGGAAGAGAACTGGGCTCCCAGGAATATTGACACACAGGCATGCAGGAGAGACAAGCCACAGCCAGAGACAGCAGGACCAGTTAACATCAGAGATAACCAGATGGTAAGAGGCAAAGGCAAAAACATAATCAATAGAAACGAAGGCTACTCGGCATCACCAAAACCCAGTTCTCTCTGGAGAGTGAGCCCTGGATACCCCAACACAATAGAAAAGCAAGTCTCTGATTTAATATCATATCTCTTGATAATGGTAGAACAAATTAAGAAGGACATAAATAACTCCCTTAAAGAAATACAGAGGAACACAGGTAAACAGGTAGAAGCCCTTAAAGAGGAAACACAAAAATCCCTTAAAGAACTACAGGAAAACACAACTAAACAGGTGAAGGAATTGAACAAAACCATGAAGGACCTAAAAAATGGAAATAGACACAATAAAGAAATCACAAAAGGAAACAACTCTGGAGATAGAAACCCTAGGAAAGAGATCAGAAGTTATAGATGCAAGCATCACCAGCAGAATAGAAGGGATAAATGATAGACTTTCATGTGCAGAAGATACCATAGAAAACATTGACACAACAGTCAAAGAAAATGCAAAATGCAAAAAGCTCCTAACCCAAAACATCCAGGAAATCCAGAACACAATGAGAAGACCAAACCTGAGGCTAATAGGTATAGAAGAGAGCAAAGATACACACCTTAAAGGGCCATTAAATATCCTCAACAAAATTATAAAAGGAAACTTCCCTAACATAAAGAGATGCCTATAAACATACAAAAAGCCTACAGAACTACAAACAGATTGCATCAGAAAAGAAATTCATCCCTTCACATAAAAGTAAAAACACCAAATGCACAAAACAAAGAAAGAATATTAAAAGTAGTAAGAAAAAAAGGTAAACTAATATATAAAGGCAGACACAGCATAGTTACACCAGACTTCTCAAAAGCTATTGCAGGCTCCTAGCTTTAATGTAGCAATCTCTCGCTTATATAGAGAAGGCAAAGGGGGTGGGCACTTAGGTATGGGGAGAGATGACGTAGGAGGCAGGGAAGGGGAAGGCATGACTGACAGGGCCAATGGCATAGCTCCACTTCAGCAATGACAGGCTAAAGGGAGGGCCAAACAGGTCTTGCTGAGTCATTCCTATGTGGAAGTGACTGAGACAGGTCTCAGAACTTGAGCCAGGCTCTGCTTTGTCCCCAAAGGCCCAAACCAGGGTCAGAATGGGGCCCAAGGCTACCACTTCCTAGGACCCCACCCTTTCAACCTCGGGACAGCAGGAGGAGGAGAACACCCCCAGTGCTGTGCCGTTGGGGTCCAGTTCTGAGCCCTGGTCCAGAGCTGCTGCAGTCACTGCTGTGAACCTGGGGCCCCTGCACCCCACTCCTTTGGCTGGGGTAGCCCCAGGCTGCATGCTGTGCTCGTTGGCCAGGGACGTGCGCCCCATGGCCATCGGTGGCCCCTGCACTTCTAAAGAGGAAGCTGGGGCACTCTCCTTCCTGTGCCATTGCCAGCTTGAAACCGGGGGCCCTCAGACAGTCTGCCGAGGGCCCTGCTGTCCCCCAGATGAGGTGGGTGCCGAGGGCCATCACCATGGAGACGGCCATGGCCCAGGTCCAGACTGGGCAGTGGAAGGGGACTGGCTCCGAGGCCATCACCATGGAGACGGCCTGAGCTCTAGCAGCGCTGCTCCGCTCAGGAACTGCAGCACAGCCCCGATCGAGATGTGGCTGTGCTGCTCGAGATGTGGTGGCGGGAGGTGCCACCAGCTATGACTAGGAAAGCCAAAAGATCCTGGGCAGATGTCTTACAGACAGAAAGAGAATACAAGTGCCAACACTCTATTACACGCAGCAAAATTTTCAATTACCATAGATGGAGAAAACAAGATATTCCAGGACAAAAACAAATTTATACAATATTTTTCCACAAATCCAGTCCTACAAAGGATAATAGATGAAAAACACCAACACAAGGAGAGAAACCTCACTCTAGAAAAAGCAAGAAAGTAATCTTTTTAAAAACCCAAGATAGCCATACAAACATAATTCCAACTATAACAACAATAATAATAGGAAGTAAAAATCACTTTTCCTTAATATCTCTTAACATAAATGGACTCAATTTCCCAATAAAAAAACATAGACTAACAGACTGGATATATAAACAGGGCCCAGCATTTTGCTGCATTCAAGAAACACACCTCAGTAACAAAGACAGACACTACCTCAGAGTAAAAGGCTGGAAAACAAATTTCCAAGTGAATAGTTCTGAGAAACAAGCTGGAGTAGCCATTCTAATATCCAATAAAATCAACTTTCACCCAAAAGTTATTTAAAAAGATAAGGAAGGACACTTCGTACTCAATTCTGAACATCTATGCTCCAAATGGAAGGGCACCCTCATTCATAAAAGACTCTTTACTAAAGCTCAAAGCACACATCACACCCTACACCATAATAGTGGGAGACTTCAATACCCCACTCTCAGCAATGGACAGATTGTGGAGTCACAAACCAAACAAAAACACATTGAAACTAACAGAAGTTATAAGCCAAATGAATTTAACAGATATTTATAGAATATTTCATCCTAAAACAAAAGTATATACATTCATCTCAGAACCTCATGGTACCTTCTCCAAAATTGACCATATAATTGGTCACAAAACAGGCCTCAACTGACACAAGAAGATTGATATAATCCCATGCACCTTATCAGATCACCACGGACTAAGGCTGGTCATAAATAGAAAAAAAAAAAAAAGGAAAGCACACATACATATGGAAACTGAACTGAACATTGCTCTACTCAATGATAACTTAGTCAAAGAAGAAATAAAGATAAAAATGAAAGATTTTTAAAATTTAATGAAAATGAAGACACATCATTCCACAATTTACAAGACACAATGAAAGCATTGCTAATCAGAAAACTCATAGCTTTAAGTGCCTCCAGAATGAAACTGAAGAGAGCATACACTACCAGCTTGAGAGCACACATGAAATCTCTAGAATAGAAAGAAGCAAATACATCCAAGAGGAGTAGATGTTAGAAAATAATCAAACTTAGTGTTGAAATCAACCAGATAGAAACAAAAAGAAATATACAAATAACCATCCTATTTTTAAAATTTTCTACAGATCTAAAAGATGCTATATTCTTAGTACTAACTTAAGAAAAAATGAACTTTGTAGGTCTTGCCACATGTAAATGTGGAGTAACATTGAAATTATCTAGATTTTAAAACATAAAATTTAATTAATAAATTTGTTATATTCTGAAACACATCATTTACATTGAGTTTGATAAAGATCTAGGCATTTTGTATTCTATATTAAGTGTTCTTTCCAGATTCCCCAGTCTGTTTTGCAATGAGAACTGCAGTCCTGTATACAAGAATGTTATTCTTGGGAGCAAGGATGCCTGTTGCTTTGACTGTACACCTTGTCTAGAGAATGAGATTTCAAATAAGAAAAAAGAATGAAAAGTTTGTTAACAAACCAGAAAGAGATAATCTAATGGGAAAAAAGTATGCACGTGAACCACATGGTAATTTCTTTACTTCAATTTAGTGATTTAAATCTTCCATCTATACTTTCACTTAAATTAATGAATACAATTGATTCAAATTTTTGATCCATTGTGGGCCTTGATGCCTGCCAAACTCATTTTAACAGAGGAGAGATGAAAGTTCCATTTTAGCATATAATTTAATTGACAATATTGTGAATGTTATAATGTTCATAATTTTGAGACAATATTTTAATCACAGTTATCACTCATGCGAAAACTGAGTGTTTTCAGCTGCACTATCCTAATCCCCTCATAGCCTTAACTGACTCTGGTGGCCAGGAAAGATTTTTCCTCCAGTGGGATTTTTTTTTTTATTTGGTTTTTGTTGTATGGCCTAAGTAAGCTTCTAAATTAACTAACTTAAAAGATTTTACTGCTAGGTCATGTCTACCACAATGTATACATGAAAAATGAACTTGAGGTATTTTGAACAATATGCAATACAAAGAGAATAATAAACTTATGGGATATAATTGGAACCAGAATATAAATTTTGAATAGTATTTTATGAACTTATTCTCATTTTTTCCATCAAACTTTACTGACTTAGAAATTTAATATATATATATATGTATATATATACATATATATATATATTAATGAAATTTAAAGTATAATTATATAATAACTGAAATTTTTATTATAACTGCAGTAAAGTTGGTGCTGTTCTTAATGTTTAAAATATGTGATATTACTCATTAAATCATCAATGGCCAAATTCCAATAGAGTATTACCAATCTCATTAGAACTATTAGAAATGAAATCATAATGTGGATCAATGTCCTTTTCCTGTTTTTGTAATAAGAAAACCTGGCCCATGACCATGCATCTAATGTTGCTGAAGTAAACAGGCCAAACTCTGCTGCACCCACCTATGATCACATACTAGAACATTGACATCAATGATAATTAATTCCATGCAAACTTGGGCAAAATTTACAATCTGTGTCAAAATAAGTTCAGCAAACAAGAAAGTCACAAGGCACCTGCAATCACAGGTTGTACAGTAAGCACTGTGTTACTCCATATTTACTAGGAAAGGTAACTAGAGATGATTAGTTATTATCATTCACCATTTTTCATATAATTTTCACGTTCCTTGTATGCATAGCACTAAAATTATCACATTTCTGAAACAGATATGATAACTTACCTTTCTTATCTATTAGTTTATATTATTTAACATTAAACAATGGAGACTTATGTTCTTTCTATGGAACATATTGTTACTTAACATTGAACATATATTAACTTGCTTATAGTTATCCTAGTCAGACTGAAGACATAATAAATACACTTATGTGTCTGAAGGGGATACAGAAGGATCATCTCACAGATCACTTAAAAAAAACCCATGGTTACAGATTAAGGCTTAACTCTACATATGGAGAGATGGAAGAAAATGAAGAACCTATGTTCTTATACAAATGTTGTGATTTTTATTGGTTTAAAAAGACAGGTACTTCTTAATAAAATAGATTTAAAGTTTTTTATAAGTTTTATGTTTTCAAGGAACATATTAAACATATGAAAAATAAATTGCATGTCAAACTGAAATTACTAATTTCATTTTCCATTGCAACTCATGGCTATACTTTAACCACTCATTTTATTAGTGTTGGGTGTGATATACCAAAGGACTCCAGGCAACACTTGTGCAAATAAAGTTCCTTTTCTTGTTAAAAAGTGGAAATGAAAAACATCTGTGAGGAATATAGCTGTTATTCACTGCTATCTGTATTCTGCTATCTAGGTAGTCCTATTTTTTAAAAAAAATTAATTTCAAATATATATTTAATAATACTCCAAATAATTATCATTTCTTTTACTTATATTTCAAAATTTTTCAAATTATTTCTTCATTCAAATTATCACCCTTGTGCCCTGAAACATAGCTATCTAGAAACTAACAATATAAACTATATATCTAGCATCCAACCAAAAATACATGTAAAACATATTTTTAAAACCCAACTTATAAGAAGAAAACACAAACAGTAGATCCATTCCATGCCACAAAATGACAGAGGCAGATGTATTGTAATAGCTTTGGCTGAATGAGTCTACATGTTAATTGTCTCTCTACAAGGTTATAGTCTTTTGTGTCAGTCCACTTAAAATGAAACTTAGGGTACATTAAAAAAGAAACATGAAAATTCACTATGTTACTTCCGGATGCTGACTTGACCAACCACAAAATTTTTGAAGTCTAGAAAATACTGTATAGCAAAATTATAGCTCATTATTGCCAACCCAGTTTTATCAAATCCAGCCTATATAATCACATGTATATCTCCAATTTTCTTATTATTTTTTCTTATATGTACTCAGATTGTATTGACTTGAGCTTAGAATCTATGACAGTGTGATGCAACAAAAGAATAGGTAATTAGAACTCTTTCCTTCATTATTTGGAGAGTTTCTTAAGATCACTTTCATATATTCTAGGAAATTTTCACTGCATTAAATTTCCACATTGAACTCTCAAATGCCACTTAATTCCACCTGTCACTCTCCACATTTGTATCTGCCCTTCCCTTCTACCTGATACGTTCCCATCCACTTTACCCTTAGTCTACCAACAATGTTTATTCTATTCCTCCCTCAGGGAGATCCATGTGCTCCTGAACACATTCTTCTAGACTTAACTTCTTTGAGTCTACAGATTGCAGCTTAGTTATCATTTGCTTAGTGGATAGTAGCCACATATAATACATACCATTAATTGTCTTTGAGCATTTGGGTTACTTCATTCATGAAATTGTGTTCCATTCAATTTCCTTCAGATTTCACGTCATTTAAAAAATAGACGACTAATACTCAAATGGGTAAATATACCACAATTTTTGTTTTCTACTCCTGTTGAGGGAAATATTAGCTGTTTTCAATTTCTGGCTATTGTGAATAGAGCAGTAAGGAACATAGTTGAGCAAATGTACTTGAGGTAAAGTGAAATATCCTTTGGGCATATGCCCCAGACAAGTAGAGCTGGATGTTAAGGTCTTTCCATCTTTCTGGGGAACCATCATACTGATTTCTATAGTAGCTATACATATATTTGATTCCACTAGCAATAGACAAACGTCCCTTATTAGATATCCTTGAATACATGAGGTCTAGTATTTCTATAAATGTTTCTCAGCCATTTGAGTTTCCTCTACTGAGAATTCTGCTTAGATATGTACCTCATTTAGTGTGTGAATGATTGGGTCTCTTATTTTTTGTTCCTTCAATTGGAGGATCTTTTTCTTTCATTGGTTTGTCATGTTCAACTTCAATGTGATGGTTTTTATTTAACCTTACCGTATTTTATTTTGTTATTTTGTTGTTATCTCTTAGAAGCCTGCTCACTTCTAATGAGAAACAAAAAGGGAATGGGATCAGCTTGTAGAGAGGATTGGAAAGAACTTGAAGGAGCAGAGGGAAGGAGAACTCTAATCAGGAAATTTTATATGAGAAAATCTTTTTTCAATAAAAGGGGAGTAAAACAGGCATATGAAGCTTCCAGCTAATAATTCGTCTTATGTTCTTAATTTTTTTCTTACTGCTTGAACACTATGAATAGTATAAAGAGAATAACTTTTGTTACCCTCATGGTATTTAAGAAAATAAAGACATAATAAAAACACTCTAACTCTTAAATGATATTTATACTATTAAAATTATGTGAGCTGGTTTTATGTCAAGACTCTGTAAACTTTTTACATAAATTATTCTATTTAGTGATACAGAGCTGTAAGACTTTATAATTGTTCTATTTGAAAATAAGTTTCTCAAAGTAAAGTAAACAGTATGTAATATCATAGCTGATGATGGAATAATGGGCACATACATGGAATATTTTGAAAAAATTTCTAGTTGACATACTGAATATCTGAATTTAAAATCTAGATTTAAAGTATAAAAAGTATATGTTGATTATGTATTTTATTTCTATCACAAGTTTGAAAAGGTCACTGTACATGTTTATTTTATATTTTACTGATATAGACAGATATTTTCATAGAAATATGCATTTTATAATGATCCTATTACCATTACACCCTACCCTTTTATTTTTATCCTTTACAAATCCCATTAACCTTTCTCCACCTACTTTTGTGTTGCATCTTGTGTGTGTGTGTGTGTGTGTGTCTGTGTGTGTGTATGTGTGTGTCTGTGTGTATGTTTGTGTTGTATAAATGCAGCTTGAGGCTAGAGAATAACTTGAGGGAATCAGGACATCTATCAGATGGGTGGCAACCAAGGATGGACAGCAGGCATACCTCCAAAGTAAACCATCTCCCTGAAATTCTGTTTAATGATGTAAATGCCTCCTGTTCCTCAATGAGTACATCTTTTCTTATGTTTGAAGAATTTATAATGTGATTTTTAAATTAAAACTATTTAATACTTTAAAATGAAAATAAAAATACAGGTATATATATTGAACACTCAAAATCTAAGGAAATTACTAATCAAATATAGTAGAAGTAGTAAACCCTTATTTCAAGACAAATATTAAATCTTATACAACACAGTTTTCATGCCTTACAGGTTAATTGCTGTTAATGAGGTCAACATTCTTTATATATTATATTCGTTAGAAGTTAAACTATAACTGCCAAAAAAATTGAAATGGAACAGAATTGGGTAACATGATCTTGTGACATTAACACAAAAACACATATTGAGAAAATGTTATCTATTTTGAAAGGAGAGTGTAATAAAGTATAAGTAACATACACACAAATATAGTTGATTGTAAAAACAAGTAAATGTACAGTCTTTCTATATATTTTATGAAAAAATAAAGCTAAAATAGTTTTTTGAAAAGAAACATTTACGAAATATTGAAAATTACATCCTGAGTGACATGTGACATTAAATAGAATTAGGAATATATTTTTAATACCCATGAGTTAAATTCACAGATTAATATTTAAATTTGTTCTAGAAAGAACAAAGTAAATCTAATATGAACTATTAAATAGATATTTTCCTAAGAAATGTTTCACTATTGGGAATTTCCACAATTTAGTAATTCAACAGCCATGGGACAGTCTTAGTATGCACAGGAACTTAATTACCAGTACAATGATCTGTATTTGATCCTAGAATCCAGAAGTAGACAAAGAGATTATAGACTTTTAGTTTTCTCTAGCATTGACACATGGACCGTAGCATATGTAATACCCCCGTGCCACCAAATATGAAAGGAGGTGAGGAAAGAAAATCTTTAAACAAGAATTTAGTGGTAGCTGATGAAGGTACATATGAAAGTGTTCAAGGGAGAATGAATTAATAAAATATACATACATTTCATACACTTGAGACAATCTTCATTAAGTAAGAAATCCAAAGAGACAAATTCACAAGAACTATTGAAAACTAAGAATTTGGAATTTTGCAGTGTAATTTGGAATATTCATAATTAAAATGCATGTTTCAACAATATCATAAAATATATAAAAACATTTTGCTAAAAACAGAGAAAAACATTAGAATAGTCAATATACAACTTAATGGGCCAATGGATAGTGGTGTCTTGGGTATTTTCTTTATTTGACACAAACTAGATTTATGTGAAAAGAAAAAATTCATAATTAAAATATACCTTCATGGACTGGCCTGCTGCCACACCTCTTGGTCATATTCTTGATTAGTCATTGTTGTGGGTTAGGATATACCACTGTGGTGGTAAAATTTTTAATAAGGTGACACTGAGATATATAACAAAGGAACTCGAGCAAGACAGGAGAGACAGTTAAGGAAGACCATACCACTATGACTTATCCTTAGTCCTTACCTCCATAACTTACCATGAGTTGCTGCCAGTTTTCCCTTAGTGATAAATTAATAAAATGTAATGTGAAAAATAACCTTTCCTATATAAACTGCTTTTACTCATGGAATAACAGAAAGAAGTAGAAATTTTAACCTTAAAATACTACTTTATTTATGCCTATTTGACAAGGTAATATGGTTTTAATAACAATACAATGAGTTGTTAATATAAAGTATACTAAGGTAAAGGAAATTTTTGACATGAAATTATAACTAACTATATTTCTACAAGGTATGGACCAGTGTGTAAAGTGCCCAGAAACTCATTATACAAATGCAGAGAAGAGACACTGCCTCCAAAAACCATAATCTTTCTGGCCTATGATAATATCTTGGGTTAGGGTCTCACACCCATATCCCTGGGATTCACGATACTCACAGTTCCTGTTGTTGGCATCTTTGTAAACCACAGAAACACGCCTGTTGTTAAGGCCAATAACAGATCTCTCAGCTACATCCTACTCATCACTCTCACCTTCTGTTTCCTCTGTCTCTTGCTCTACATTGGCCTTCCAAACACAGCTACATGTATTTTGCAGCACAACTTGTTTGGAATTCTTTTTACTGTGGCGCTATCCACTGTGTTCACTGAAACCATCACTGTAGTTTTGGCCTCCAAGATTACTGCTCCAGGGAGAAAGGCAAGATAGTTGCTGATACCAAAAGCCCCTAATTTCATCATCATTCAATTTTGCACATTGATGCAAGTAATTATTGCTATTATTGGGCTGTTAACATCTCCTCCGTTTATTGACAATGATACACATATGAATATGGACACATAATCATTCTGTGCAACAAGGGCTCAGCTATTGTCTTCTATTGCACATTGGCCCACCTGGGAGTTATGGTCTTTGGTAGTTAACTCATGGCTTTCTTGTCTAGGAATCTACCTGACACATTTAATAAAGTCAAATTCCTGGCTTTCAGCATGCTGGTTTTCTGCACTGTCTGGGTCATATTCCTCTGTGTCTACCACAGCACCACAGGGAAGGCCATGGTGGCTATGGAAGTTTTCTCTATCTTGGCTTCCAGTGCAGGAATTCTAAGTCTAATCTTTGTCCCTAAGTGCTACATTATTTTGTTCAAGTCACATAGAAATACTGTTCATCACATCAGGGTTAAAAGTCATGGTAGGAGGAAAATTTACTTAAAATATAGCTCAAATGATTTTACAAACTAAGCTGAAATGTGCTATTTCTCTACCATTCTAACATTCACATATAAGTTAATAATATGGAGTTTTTTAGTTGTCTCTTTGAATATAGGTCCTTCCCACCAATCTCCTTCTGAGCTTGATTCCCTGGAACTAGAGGATAAAGAAAAAAATTTACTGAGTTTTAACTAGTGCTTGTTCAATGCCCAAAATTAATAAACATGTGTAATAAATCTTTTAAAAAATATTATAGCTTAATATATAATTGCATGAGCTGTTAATGTTTACACTAAGTTGTGATACTATTTATTTTGTCTCTAAATCTTTTACATTTTGGAACTGTGACTCTATACACAAAACATATAGTGATTCATAGTCTTTTCATCTTCTTATTTATTTCTGATTCTTATGTTAAAATTTGGATACTGGTGTTTTTCATCACAGCTCTTTTCTTTTGTTTCCAGTGCTTCCCATGCAATGTATATCAGAGTGTGTTTATTTTGATCCTTCAAAATATGATGGATTACAGTGTGATTGTTTCTAGAAAATGTATAGAGTTCAGTTCTGCAATTGCATTTTGTTTCTTTTAACCCAAACATTATTCTCTAACATCAATCTTAATTTGCAGCACATAGGTTTCTTTACCTTTGAAAACTATTCAGAATGCAGGCACATATTTCAGTTCAAAGACTACTTCCCGAAAACCGACAAACACCATTGTTTGATTACAACATCACATAAATTGTGTGTGGTGACTTTACATCGGTGGTCCTCAACCTTACTAATTATGTGATCATTTAACCCAGTTCTTCATGTAGTGGTGAGCCACAAACATAACATTATTTTTCACTGGTAATTCTTAATTTTAACTTAGCTGCTATCATAAGTAATACCATAATTATCTGATATTCCCAATGGTTTTTGGTGACCCCTGTTAAAGGGTCCTGTGACACGAGAGTAATTACCACCCACCCATTGGGAACCTACACTCTAAATATATTGACACGACATTCAGAACTTCAAAGGCACATGAAACTACTTCCACTGGACCCTCTTTTGTTCCTTCTTTCTTTTCCTCTTTGTCTCCTCTCCTCTCGTTTCTATTCTTCTTATAGAATATTCCTTGAAACCATCATTCTCTATCTTCTCTCCAATAAATGCTAAATGTCTAGTTATTCATCACTAGTTTTGACAATCTCTATCTTTTAAAGGACTATTTCATTGTGTTTGTACCACATATTTGGTTTCTACTCTTCTGTTAAGAGGCATCATAATTTTTTTTCTCCAATCTCTGGCAATTATAGAGCAGTGATGAAGATAGTTGAACAAATGTCCTTGAGTTAAGACAAGATATCCTTTGGGTACATCTCTAAGAGTGGTATAGGTGAATCTTGAGGTAGGTCTATTTATTTCATTGTGGGGAACCAACATACTGATTTCCATATTGGCTATACTTGTTTTTGATCCCACTAGCAATAGACAAGTGTTCACTTATTCCATATACTTGACAGTAAGGGCATATATTTCTATAAATGTTTCTCAGTCATTTGAATTTCCTCAATTGAAAATTCTGCTTAGATCTGTGTCTCATTTAGTGTATGAAAGAGTGAGTCTCTTACTTTTTCATGCCTTCTCTTGGAGGCTGTTTTTCTTTCATTGGCTTGCCATGTCCAATTTCAATGTGATTGTTTTTTGTTTTACCTTGTTATATTTTGTTTTGTTGTTTTGTTTTTATCTCTTCAAAGGCTGTTTACTTCTAATGATTGACAGAAAAGTAATGGGTTCAGATGGTAAGGAGGATGGGAAGAACCTTAGAGGAGTAGAAAGAAGGAAAACTGTAACCAGGATATTTTGCATGAGAAAAGCTATTTTCAATAAAAGGGGATAAAGAAGCACATGAATCTTCTAGATAATAATTTTATGTTCTATATTCTTTTCTTACTGCTCTAAACCTGAACACTTTCAGAATAATATAAAAAGCTTAACTTTTGTTATCTCCAAATTATTTAAGAAAATAAAGACATGATAAAACATCACTCCAAATACCAGTTAATATTTATATTATTAAAATTACATGAGCTTGTTTTATGTCATGACTCTGTAAAAGTTTTACATAAATTAATCTAAATAATGATATAGAGCTGTGAGACTTTATAATTGTTCTATTTGAAACTAAGTTTCACAAAGTAAACCTCTGTGATATCAGAGCTGGTGATCATGTTGACAAAGATGACATAATAGCCACTTATATGGAATAATTATATGAACTATCTGGATTTAAAGAAGATAAGTATAAGAAAGTTTATGTTGATTATGTATCTTTGTTTATTTCTATCACAACTTTAAAAAGTTCATTGTACATATTTATTTTATATGTTACTGTTGTATAAGGATATTTTCACAGAAATATATATTTTATGATGATTGTAATACTCTTGCACCCTACCTTTGTTTTTCATCTTTTACCATTCCCATTAACCTTTCTCCTCCTAAACATTTTTGTTTCTACTTTCATGTTGCTTTGTGTGTGTGTGTGTGTGTGTGTGTGTGTGTGTGTGTGTGTGTGTGCACGCGCGCACACACGTGGGCATATGTATGTGGTAATTGCATGTGGAGGTCAGAGAACCACATGAGGGAATCAGAACCTCTACCAAATGGGTGGCTTCCAGGTGTTGACAGTGGGTATCCCTCCCAATTGTACTATCTCTCTGAAATTCTATTTGATGATCTAAATGCCTCCTGTGCCTCAATGAGCACTTCTTTATATTTGGAGAATTTTCTAATGAGCTTTTTATGTAAAATATTTAATGTCTTTAAAAATAAAAATAAAAAAGATGGGTATACATATATTGAAAACTCAAAACTTAAAGAAATTACTGGTCAACTGTTGTAGAAATAGTAAGCCTTTATTTCAAGACAAATCTTAAATCCTATACAAAGTCATTTTGTGCCTTACAAGTCAATTGCTGTTAATGAATGGGTCAACATTCCTTATATATTATACTTATTAGAAGCTCAACTATAACAGCAAAAAAAAATACCAAGTAAGAACAAATTTGGAGAACATGAGCAATGACATTAATATAAAAATAATATTGAGAAAATGTTATCTATTTTGACATGAGAGTGTAAGAATGTATAAGCAAGATACACACAAATAAAGATGATTATAAAAAGAAATAAATATATTATCTTTCTATATGTTTTATGAAAATATAACACAAAAATCCTTTTTGGAAAGAATCATTTACAAAAATATTGAAAATTACATCCTGAGTGAAATATAACATTACATAACATAAGTAGCATACATTTTCTTGCCTGTGAGTTCAACTCACAAGGATTAACATTTAAATTCATTCCTGAAAGAACAAAGAAAATCTAATCTGAAGTTCATGTGATGTTTTCCTGAAAAATATTTCATTATTGGGATTTTCCAAAATTTAGTAAGTTAATAGCTATGAATTTGTCTCAGTATGTACAGAGACTTAATTCCCAGTACAATGACCTAAATTCAGTCCTAGAACCCAGAAGTAGACAAAGGGATTATATCCTGTTAGTTTTCTCTAGCATCAACACATGGACACTAGCACATGTCCCCCTTAACACCAAATATGAAATGAGGTAGGGAAAGATAAAAGCTTTAAACAAGAATTTAGTGATAGCACATGAAGTTGCACCTGAATGCTCAAAGGGGAATTTATAAATAAAATATGCATATGTTTCATGCATTTGAGACAAAAATCATTAGGTAAGAAATTCAAAGGGCAATATTTTTCTTAAAATTGAATTCACTTGATCTATTGGAAATTAAGAATTGGGAATTTTCCAGTGTAATTCAGTATTCTTATAAGTAAAATATATGTTTCAACAATATTACAAAATATAAACAAAACATTTTGATGGAAACAGAGAAAAAATATAAGACTTGTCCATATCCAACTAAATTAAATTGGCTAATGGATTGTAGTGTCTTGATTGTATTCTTTATATATTTGACACACGGTAGATTATATGAAAAGAAGAAATTACAATTAAAATATCCTTCAAGGACTGACCTGCTAGCACACCTCTTGGTCTTATACTTGTTTAGTGATTGTTGTAGGTTGGCTTATCCCACTGGGGTGGTACAAACTCTTAGAAGGTGACCTGAGCTATATAACAAAGGATTTTGAACAAGACAGAAGAGACAGTTCAGGACAGTAGAGACAGTCACCCTGGACTCAGCCTTAGGTCTGACCTCCATATCTTATTTGAGATACTGCCTGTTTTCACTTAGTGATTTATTTATAAACTGTAATGTGAAAAATTACCTTTCCTACATAAGTTGCTTTTGAACATGAGATGTTATGAAAGAATTAGAAACTTTAGGTTAGGAGATTATTCACCTTAGAATACTCATTTATTTATACCTATATGACTAGGCAACCTGGTTTTAATACCAATCGAATGAATCAATGTAAATTTTATTAGGGTAAAGGCAAAACTAGACAAGAATTCATGACAAACTGCATTTCTACCAGGTATGGATCAGTGTGTAAAGTGTCCAGAAACTCATTATGCATATGCAAAGTAGAGACACTGCCTCCAAAAAACTGATCTTTCTGGCCTATGATGATACCTGGAGTCAAAGAATCATACTCAAATCCCTGGGATTCTCTGCACTCACAGATCTTTTCTTAACATCTTTGTAAACAACAGTGATACTCCAGTTGTTAAGGGCAATATTAGATCTTTCAATTACATCCTGCTCATTACTCTAACCTTCTGTTTCCTCTTTCCCTTATTGTACATTGGCATTCCAAACACAGCTACATGTATTCTGCAACACAATTTTTTGGAATTCTATTTACTGTGACTCTATCCACTGTGTTGTCCAAAACCATCACTGTAGTTATGGACATTAGAATTACTGCTCCAGAGAGAAAGGCAAGATGTTAGCTGATATCAAAAGCCCCTAATTTCACCATTCTGTTTTGCACATTGATGCAAATATTTATTACTGGACTGACAATATCTTATCCGTTTATTCACATAGATGCTCATTCTGAACATGGTCACATACTTATTCATTGCAATAAGGGTTCAGCTATTGCCTTCTGCTGTACCTTGGGAGACATAGCCTTTGGTAGTTACCTCATGGCTTTCTTATCTAGGAATCTACCTGACACATTTAATGAAGCCAAATTCCTGGCTTTCAGCATGCTGGTGTTCTGCACTGTCTGGGTGATATTCCTCCCTGTCTACCACAGCATCACAGGGAAGGTCATGGTGGATAAGGAAGTCTTCTCCATCTTTGCATCCAGTGCAGGAATTCTAAGTCTAATCTTTGCTCCTAAGTGTTACATTACTTTGTTCAAATCACATATGAGCATAGTTCATCACATGAGGGATAAAAGTCATGACAGGAGGAAAATTTACTTAAAATATAGCTCAAATTATTCTACAAACTAAACTGAAAGGTGCTACTTCTCTACCATGCTAACATTCATGTATAAGGTTATAATATGGTTTTTCTTAGATGTCTCTTTGTATACAGGTCTTTCCGATTAATCCTTTCCTTCTGAGCTTGATTCCCTGAAACTACATGGTAAAGAAACAAACACTTTTTTTGAGTTTGAACTAGTGCTTGTCCACTGCCCCAAATTAATGAACATATGTAATAAATATTTTTGAAAATATTATAGTTTGACACATAATTGTATGAGGTGTTAATGTTTTCACTAAGTTATGACATTATTTTTCTCTTGAAATCCTTTACATTTTGGAACCATGAATCTCTATATATGGTTCTATGAAGGCTCAATGCTCTATTGTAGGGGAATGTGAGGGCAGGATGGTGAGAATGGGTGGGTGGGGAAACACCCTCATAGAAGCAGGGAGGACGGGATGGGATAGGGGTTTTCCGGGAGAATCCAGGAAAGGGGTTAGCATTTGAAATGTAAATTAAGAAAATATCTAATGAAAAATGGCAATTCTTAGGCTTTTCTTCTTCATATTTATTTTGGATTTTTATGTTAAAATCTTGGACTACTGGTGTTTTTCATTACAGTTCTTTTCTTGTGTTCCCAGTGCTTTCCTAGCAATGTGTATCTGAGTGTGTTTATTTCTGATCCTTCCAAATGTGATGAATTACCATGTGATACTTTCTAGAAAATGTATACAGATTATAATTTTGGGATTGCATTTTGTCTTTTAACACAACAGTGTACTCTAACATTAATCTTAATTTGAAGCATATAGGATTCTTTACCTTTGAAAACTATTCAGAGTACAGGCACATATTTTAGTTCAAAGACTACTTACCTAAAACCCACAAACACAATTGTTTGTTCACAACATCACATAAATTGTGTATGATGACTTTACATCAGCGGTCCTCAACCTTACTAATGCTGTGATCATTTAATCCAGTTCTTCATGCAGTGGTGAACCACAACAATAATATGATTTTAAATGCTAATCCTTAATTTTAATTTGGTTGCTATCATAAATAATAACATAGTTATCTGATATTCCTGATGGTCTTATGTGACCCCTGTTAAAGTGTCCTGTGACTAAAGGAAGTCAGGACTGGAACTCAAGCAGGTCAGGAAGCAGGAGCTGATGATGCAGAGGCTATGGAAGGATGTTCCTTACTGGCTTACTTCTGGCTTGCTCAGCTTGCTTTTTTTGTAGAATCCAAGAGTACCAGCACACAGATGGTACCACCAACAATGAGATAGGCCCTCCCCCCTTGATCACTAACTGAAAAATGCCTTACAACTGGATCTCATGGAGGCATTTCCTCAAGTGAGGTGCCTTTCTCTGTGATAACTCCAGCTGGTATTAAGTTGACACACAAAACTTGCCACTACAATTGAGCCCTTGTCAACTTGATAAACAAACATCACTATTAAACCTCAACCCTTACTTTCTTATTTATCACCAAGATCTTAAAAGTCCCACAATCTTTAAAATTTCTTACATATTAAAATTTCAATCCCTTTAGAATATCCAATCTCTTTTAAAATTCAGTCTTTTTACAATTCAAAGTCTCTCATCTGTGGGCTCCATTAAAATACTTTCTTCCATCAAGAGGGAAAAATATCAGGGCACAGTCACAATCAAAATCAAAATCAAACTCTAACCATCCAATGTCTGGGATCCACTCACAATATTTTGGGCTCCTCCAAAGGGCTGCAGTCTCTTCTCCAGGTTTGTGCTATGTAGGACTCTAAGGTCAGGTTGATCTATTCCACTGCTGCTGCTGTTCTTTGTGATGATCCCATGGTACTGCCATCTCCAATACACTGAAGCTTCTGCTGCAACTAGGCTTCACTCTCAGCTGCACATAGGCTCTCTTCATGGTTCCAAGCTTCAAATATTTTGCATGACCCCTTCAGTCTAAGGCTGTCAACTAGAACTGAGGCTGTGGTGTGAGTCCCATGTCCAACCCAGGGCTCAGGACTCTGGGAGAGGCAGGAATCAGGAAGTTTGACTGAGCTCATCCCATATCACTGCCAGGTGGGTGTCAGGCTGCGTGAAGCCTCAGGACACCTCCCAGGGGTTGGGGAGCATAGCATGTGGTCCCAAGGACTTCACGGAGCCAACTCCATCTGGTTCTCAGGCTTTTGGGCATCCCAGGCACCTCTGGATGCTGCAGAAGAGCTGAGAATGGAGTGGGGGCCTGTGGGCTGGATCTAGTCTGGGACCAAGGGGAAAAGGTGAGGAGGAGTCCAGCTGGGTTCAGCTGGGGACTGGGTCTTTGGCTTGTTGCCGGCTAGCTGGTTTGGTATAGTAGAGGCAAAGGCTGGGAGCACTAAGAGGCCTCCTGTAGGAGACTAGACCTGGCTCTTTAGATGAAGGCCTGTTCTATTGTTCTCCACAGTAGATCCCGATGAAGAGAGACAGTCCATGGTTTTAGGGCATTTATTGTCAAGGTGGGTGGAGAGTGGCGATGAGTGAAACCATACACCCCCAACCTCGTGGCAAGCCTGAGGTTAAAATACAGTTTGCTGGGAGGAGTAGCTGGGAAGGGGAGTTTATTGGCTAGGTCTCTAGGTGCCTCATTAAAATGGAGATGTCTTGAGGCTACATGACCACACCTCTACATGTGGAGAGGCTTGGGGTGTTGCCCTTACATGACAGATGGTCACAGATCTATGAAGAGCTGTGGTCTTCTGTCAGGAGCCTGGGACCCAGGGGCAAGGCAACATGCTTACTGTCCCTTGTATGGTTATCCCCTCCTGGGGACCCCCTACTGGGTCTCTGGGGTTTTAAACCTTAGCTCAACCAGAAATCAGGCTACCTTTCACCATCCTACATGAGGCTGCACCTTCACCAATGGCCTTCCATGGCCTCTCAAAGTGCCAAGCCTCAGCTGCTCTTCATGACCATTTCATGCCTTCAAAACCTGTACCACCTGTATAACTCTTACACATTACCAGATCCAGCTGTACCATAGTATACAACCTTGTCTGTCTCAGGACCACAGCGTCTTTGTGCTCTCAGACAATACTTCCAGAACATTTCAGCTCAGTGATGCTAGTGTCTTCTTAGTCATTGCTAATTTCTTAGCTCCATCCAATGAGCATCAATTGCCCCAGTAACACAAATTTTTAATTTTAATAGTTCTGGTATCTTGTTAATCACAGCTGATATTTAACCCCAGCTAACCAAAGCCACAAAATCTTTACAATCAAAAAAGTAACAGCTCTGATAAGAGTCTTTATGCATCCCTCTGAAATTTCACAAGCCAGGCCTCCATCTTTTGCACTGTTCTCAACATTATCTTCCAAGTTCCTACAGAACATCTGACAGAGCTCTAAACACCCAATTGCTCTCCTAGCCCAAAGTTCCAAAGTCCTTCCACAGTCCTCCACAAAACACGGTCAGGTTGTCATAGGAATATCCCACTATGCTATTATTAATTTGCCTTAGTTATTCCTGCACAAATATCATATCCAAGAAGCATGTTGGGCAGGAAAAAATTTATTTAGCTGATATTTCCACATTGCTGTTTATCACCAAAAGAAGTCAAGACTGGAACTCAAGCAAGTCAAACATCAGGAAACTGATGATACAGAGGGCATGGAGAGGTGTTACTTACTGGCTTACTTCCCCTGGCTTGCTCAGCTTGCTTTATCATAGAACCCAAGAGTACCAGCCAAGGGATGACACCACCCACAAAAAGCTAAGGCCTCCCACCTTGAACACTAATTGAGGAAATGTCTTACAGCTGTATCTCATGGAGGCATTTCCTCATGGGAGTTTCCTTCACAGTGAAAACTCAAGCTTGTGTCAAGTTGACACACAAAACCAGCCAGTATAGTCACTCAGCACTCTTTTCCATATGAATAAACCTTGATTCTAGGGGACACATAAAGACTTCTTGGGGATGTCATAAAAACTCTCTGAGGCTGGTGAAAGAGGAGATAACACCTACATGCATACACACACACACACACACACACACACACACACAACTTGGTAGATGTAGTAAGTTCCAAAAACTCCAACAACATTGCATGTATGCATACATTTGGTGAACGAAGCAGATCTCCCAACTATACATACATACATACATACATACATACATACATACAAAATATTTCAAGCAAAATATTTCAAGCAGTAGAAAAATCACTATGTGATTACATTCTATTTTTCTTTAAATGAATGATTACTGTGAGTATATGTATGTAGTGAGTTGGCCTAATGTTGCTTGTATTTTAATGCTAATTTGGGCCCCTAAAGTGGTTGTGCAAGAGAGGAAGATGTCTGTATATAAACACTAACTAAATGACCTAGTGCCAGTTAATTGTGATTGGTAAATAAAGATGTCAGTAGCCAAGAGCTTGGCAGAAGAAGCATAGGTGTGGTTTAGATTTCCCAAGTTTGGGAGCACAAGGAAGAAGAACATGGTTGAGAGGAGAAAGGAGAAGCCATCATGGATTAACAATCAAGCGAATGTTTCCCAGAGGGCTGACAATGGGAGTTAAGAGCAGCTCAGATGGAACATAATAAATAATAAGTAATACTTTGGGGTTATCGATAGGAAAGTAGCTTCTAGAAACATGAAAATAGCTGCTCAGCTATTGTGCTGCCTAAGGTATATTGAAAATACAAACATTGTTTGTGTTTTTCATCCAAGAACTCAGAAACCATAGGTGAGGTAGAAACCCAGGGCTTAAATTTTAAGGTTCTTTGATCACTAAGGTTTTTTAACATTTATTTAAGTGCTTGTCAACCTTCCAAGATTCCTCTGTTGTGAATTCTGTTTAGTTCTATACCCCATTTTGACTGGTTTGTTTATTTTTGGTTGTTAGCTTCTTGAGATTCCAAGTTACTTTAATCAGAATGACTAAGATCAAAAACTCAGGTAACAGCACATGTTGGCAAGGATGTGGAGAAAGAGGAACACTCCTCCATTGCTGGTGGGATTGCAAACTGGCACAACCCCTCTGGAAATCAACCTAGAGTTTCCTCAGAAAATTGGAAATAGATCTGCCTAAAGACCCAGCTATTCACCCTTGGAATATACCCAAAAGATGCCCCACCATGCCACAGGGGCTATGTCTTCCACTATGTTCATATCGGACTTATTTGTGATAGCCAGAAACTGGAAACAACCCAGATGTCCCACAATTAAAGAATGGATACAGAAAATGTGGTTCGTTTACACAATGGAATACTACTCATCTATTAAGAATTAGTACATCATGAGATTTGCAGGCAAATGGATGGAACTAGAAAATATTCTGAGTGAGGTAACTTGGACCCAAAAAGGCATGCATGGTGCATACTCACTAATAAGTAGATAGTAGCCAAAAAAGTACAAAATTCCCAAGACACAACCCACAGGAATCAAGAAGGTTAACAAGCCAAAGTACCCAAGTGAAGATTTCTTAATCCCACTTGGGAAGGAGAAGAAAGCAGTCATAGGGGACAGAGGGAGGAATGTGGGTGGGAGAGGGGACAGGGAGAGTAGGGAGGAACATGATCGGGTATTTGGGGGGAGGTAGAAGGTGGTGAGACCCTCTAGAATGAACTGGAGACCTGGGAGGTGAGAGACTCTCACGACTCAAAGGGAGGGATCTTTGATAAAGTGCTCTACAATAAGGAGGGGGAACTTGCAGGGTCCACCTCCAGTGGACTGACACGACATTAAGTGGAGGGATGGGGTTGCCATCCCACTGTCAAAAGCTCTGATCCAGAATTGTTCCTGTCTGAAGGAACTGCAACGACAAAACTGAAGAAGAGCATGAGAGAAAGGAGGTCCAGGGGCAGGCCCAAATTGGGATCCAGCTCATGGGAAGCCTGGGGCCCTGGCACTGTTAATGATTCTGTGGGGTGCTTACAAACAGGAGCCTAGCACAGCTGCTCTCTGAGAGACCAAACAAGCAGCAGAAAGAGATAGTTGAGATACTAGCACAGAACCAATGGAGAGAAGCTGGGGACTCCTGTGGTTGATTTGGGAAAAGGCTGGAATAAGCTGAGGAAGAGAGTGGCCCCATGGAAAGACCAGCAGTCTCGACTGAACTGGACCACCAAGATCTCTGAGAAACTGAGCCACCAACCAGGTAGTATGCTTCAGATGGTATGAGGCACCTGACACATTTGCAGCAGAGGACTGTCTGGTCTGGTCTCAGTGAGAGAAGATGCACCTAATCCTTAAGAGACTTGAGTCCCCAGGGAGTGGTGAGGTCTGGTGGGGTGGTGGTGGAGACATTCTCTTCGAGAAGGCATGGGTGGAGGAGATATTGGATGGGGAATGGTTGGGGTTCAGACAAGGAGGCGTATGAAGTCCGGTCTGCTAAAAAGGATTAAAGAATAAAACTAAATATATTTAAATATATTTAAAAAAACAACTTTGTTCTTTGCACATAGACTACAGGAGAATTCTGAGAATTAGACTGACATATGACACATTACTAACCTAAAAATAGGCTCATACAGCAAATAAAAGGGAATTTAATTGAAGTTACATATAGGAAAGAATATTGATTCAATTTATGTACAGAAATAGGGGATATAATTATATATATCCACAGAGATATTAATTTCCACAGAAGGGAGGAATAAATGAAAATTATTGTAATTCTCAAAATGAAGGTGATTATAAGTTTGGTGGTTGTAATGATATTACTAATCCTCTGTGATAGAGGTCAAAGTACAACAGAAATAATGAAAAAAGAGTCGGCTAAATTGAATCAATCTATGCCTTTGATGATTTCATGTTGCTGGACTAAAGATATGCTATTTTGGGAAAGAAGCCCAGTATTTGTGTTAACAAGAAACATAAAATGGCTTGGGACTCCTTCCAAAGTAATATAGATCAGACATGTTAGAGGAATGCCCTCTGAAGATCTTGGCTACAGTCAGGTAAGAAAAAATTCAAGAGCAAACAAGACAGGTAATATGATTTGCTGATCTCTCTACACGGAAAGAGCCTTAAACCTGGCTTAGACATAAAAATGTCTTTATCCAAAACTTCAACTATACACAAGCAGTATATCTTGTTGGTTACAAAATCCCCAACATGCTTCCTGTCATCCTTTTATATGACATGAATAAAGATTTATTATAATTTGATTATTGACCAAACTAACTCATAAAAAAGACAGTTGTTTTTCACCTGCTCAAACAAGGAGCAAACATTCATCCTTAACTGATCTGTGCACCTTTCACAATGAATCCAAATATTTTTATAAATCTAAATATTGATTGTAAGTTTCATTTATTACAAAATGAAACAACAAAAGGACAGCTCTGAGAAGATTCACCCTCGGGATGTTAAAATGGCCTGATGTTCTAGCTCCCTGCCTTATTCTGCCTCAACTGATGCTGTTTCCAAAGACTTGATTCCAGAAGATCTTCAGGAATGTCTGGTAATTCCAGATATCCTCAGTTCATCAAACCTTTCAGATAGTTTCAGTCAGAACTTCAGTTAAGTCCTGAATTTTCTCAATATACAGAGAATGGACAACAAATTGTAAAACTAGCTTTCCTATGACTGACCATTTTCTTTTTCTAATTTTCTTGTCTCCCTGTCCCTAAATAAGGGAAATTCTTTACCCTAATTCAGCTAGAAAAACAATCATAAAAGTTTGTTGTTCCAATCTGTTAAGTATGGATGTTTGGTTTTGGCTATTTTATAAATTATACATATAATTTATAGTTGTAATTTTAAGGAATATTTTTAAAATAATTATACTTTTAGAAAGGCAGGAAACAATATAGAGAGCTTAGACTCAGGTATATCTATCTTTCCTTTCCTATATTCTATCCTTCTTTCTTTATTTTTAGGTAAAGTGAAAGGGGTTAAAAGGAAATATGGGGATATAGTAATATTATAAAAAGCATTAGATGAATGAGAAATGATTATTAATCTACCCTTAAACAAAACATTTTATAGCCATAATCTTACATTGGAAAAAGTCTTTGAATTTTGATACAGAATTAAAGTCATAATTTTTTACATTGGTACAAAATATATATACTAATACAAGCTTAAGGTTTTTATTAGTATAAATCTTTGTAATTTGATATGAAATTTAAAATTAATTTTGTTACTTTTAGATAGGCATTATACCTATACAACTCATTTCAGAATACAAGCGCTATATCCTGTCCTTTTATTAATTGCTATTGCGGACTGTTTAAAATAATTAAGAAATACAAGTTAATAATCACATAATAAAACTTATAGCCATATTAAGTTCTAATTATTTAATTAAAATAAAAGGTTTTTAATATTGTGAATAAAATAAATAGCTAAAATATCAATGTTTAATAATTCAGTTATGCCATATAAAGGTAGGTGGTCTTCAAAATCGTATGAAATCCATGAATTATGATATTTAAAATCATCTCAATATTAAAGATCTTTGACTATGAGACAATTCTGCTCCAAACATTACCCCCATTTCAATTCCAAGAAGATGATGAACATCAATATGTCCACATGAAATTGCTGCTTATATCAAACTAGCCACTGAGCAAGAAATTACATCTACAGAGAAAATGCTGTCTAAAAAGGATAAATGGACACAGAATTATTGAGTGCTAAACTCTGCCAAGAGAAGATCAGCTAAATGTTCATAATTTCTGCTTCACTTAGAATCTGTCAGATATTATAAGCCAGAAGGCTAAAGATAGATGCTCCAATATATAAAGAAGATTGGCGATTATCCAGACAGTCAGCTGTTTCTTCCAGTTGTTTAAATTTTGGAAACTATGTTCCAACATACCCAAATATATACTTTTTCTAAAACCTTTGATGGAGTTCAAGGGTAGTTATACTCTCACAATTGAATTTAAGTGGTTTAGCATTAAATAAAATGTCCTAGATTTAAAAGGGTGATTTTCACATGATAATGAAAGTTATAATAAACCACAATTTAAATGTAAAATTACAAATTTATTGAGATAGAATAGACGTCAAAGTGCCTCACCTAAGTTACAACAAATGCTAGGCATTTAAATATAATTCATACTTAATAATTTTTATAATTGTTACAAAATAGTCCCTACTACATACTGTTTGTAACTATAAGAGAAAGAACATTTTTCATTGGCAAAAGTGGGGAGAAATGTAGTGGGTTGGCCTAATGCTGCTTGTATTCTAATGTTAATTTGGGATCCCCAAAATGGTTGCCCCAGAGATGAGAGTCTTCCCATGAACATCAGCTAAATGACTCTGTCTACAGGTCATTCCTGCATAAAACCTATTTAGTCTGTGTAATTCTACATTTATGATATTTGTCTTTATCATTTGGCTGTGCTATCATATATCTTCAGTTGCCTATAGTTCTTCCTATAGGATTCAGGTATCACAGATCCTTATCCATTCACTTTGGTAGTGGTTTTAGTTTTGCTCTTGTTCAGTTCATATATGGACTGTCCATATCAAGTCCCACTGGCCACTTGAATTATTGTTTGTTACTTTTTCTTCTACAAATATTTTCACATTCACATTAATCTTTTCAATTTGTTTTACTATGAGCATGACATGGCTGAGACTGTTCAAACTGTAGGGCAACAGGTTCTCATGTTGAAATCATGAGTTTTGTCCACAGCACTGCATAGACACTGCTTTATGTACAAAGACAAACAATTTAAGGATTTATTCATCTACTTAGTGAATTTAAGGGTCTCCTGACTTACGATTATCATAATTTTAATCCTGTTTACAATAAACATGCAGATCTTAGATTAAAGAGTATACAACTAGAAACATGTTTCCCCAGTCAGTAACAACAGAGGAGATCACGGTATGATCAAATATCCTGTAACATTTCCCTGTTTTCTCTAAATAAAGATGAAAAATTTAACTCTACTACAGTTAAACTATTGATAAGAATGTAGCTATTTCTGCCAAGCTATCCACAGTGTCCAGCTTAGTTGTATTTGGCTGTCTTTGCATTATTTTTGAGCTCTATATTCTGTAAAATGTTTCTCTCAGTCTCCTATAAACATAGCAAATTGAATGTCCTGAACTGTTTGTTGTGTGAAACTTATCTTTGTTGATTTTGTTAGCTTAGTGGCAATCCTGGCTAGGTAGAACTTGCCAGTCAACACACAGGTGTTCACTATTTGGTCATCACCTGGCAGCATAGGTGTCATATGGCAGATTTCCCCAGGGGTTAATATGGAGGTCCAGGAGTAGCCTCACAAACCACAAGAGCACTGATCTCAGTGATAATTTATGGAACATATATCCCAGGACTGATTAATGAGGGCCATGTTCCAGATTCATGAACTGAACCATAGCATTGAGTTAAGACTCTACAGCATTTTTAAAACCCCAAATCCACACTCTTCTGAGGAAACTTAGCCCAACAATCAGGATATAGAGATTTGAGATTTCCTAGGAAGATGAGTTTCTTGTATATTTATTCTGTTTCTATTAATTGGGGTATTCAACGGTGCCACCAGACTTGCCCTGTCTATCATTCTTGTCTTGACATTCCAACCAGGATGTGAGTTAATGTGCACATGTCTCTTACTGCCAAGTACAATATCATTTCCCAGGGAGGTCTTAGAAAATCAAGTTTTAATTACACACTAATCAATGGAAGTCTTATGTCAAATAGTTTCTTTTTTTATTTTCATATTTTATTTACATTTCAAATGTTTCCACCTTTCCAGATCTCCCCTTTGGAACCTCCCCATTCCCTCTGCCCTCCCCCTGCCACTATGGGGCTATTCTCCAACCAACCCACACACACACACACACTCTAGTCTTCCTTCCTTGACATTCTCCTATACTGGGGGATATAACACCCTCAGGTCCAAGGGCCTCTCCTCCCCCTGACAGGTAACAACACCCTCCTCTGCAGTCTTTGTGGCCAGCACTATGGGTCCCTCCATGTGTATTCTTTAGTTGGTGGATCAGTCTCCAGAAGTATGGGGGGTCAGGCCAGTTGCCACTGTTGCTACCTCCTTGGGGCTGCACACTCCCTCAGCTCCTTCAATCCTTTCTCCAAGCCCTCCATCTGGGACCTCACACTCAGTACTACTGTTCCTGCAGTGACTCTTGGGTATTTCAAACTTTTAGGCTAATAACCACTTAACAGTGAGTACATACCATGATCATTCTTTTGTGACTGCGTTACCTGGCTCAGAATGATGTTTTCAAGATCCATCCATTTGTCTACAAATTTCATGAAGTCATTGTTTTTAATAGCTGAGTAGTAGTCCATTGTGTAAATGTACCACATTTTCTGTATCCATTCCTCTGTGGAGGAAAATCTGGGTTGTTTCCAGCTTCTGGCTCTTATAACTATGGCTGCTATGAACATAGTGAAACGTGTGTTTTAATTACATGTTGGATCATTTTCTGGGTATATGGCCAGGAGTGGAGTACCTGGGTCCTCAGGTAGTATTATGTCCAATTTTCTGAGGGTTTGCCAAACTGATTTCCAGAGAAGTTGTATCAACTTACATTCCCACCAGCAATGGAGGAGTGTTCCTCTTTCTCCACATCCTCGCCAACATCTGCTGTCACCTGAGTTTTTGATCTTAGCCATTCTGACTGGTGTGAGGTGGAATCTCAGGGTTGTTTTGATTTGCATTTCCATGCTGACTAAGGATGTTGAACATTTCTTTAGGTGCTTCTCGGCCATTCGAGTTTCCTCAGTTGAGAATTCTCTGTTTAGCTCACTTCCCCATTTTTTGATAGGGTTATTTGTATCTCTGGAGTCTAGCTTCTTGAGTTCTTTGTATACATTGGATATCAGCGCTCTATCAGATGTTGGATTGGTAAAGATCTTTTCCCAATCTGTAGGTTACCGTTTTGCCCTAATTGCAGTGTCCTTTGCTTTACTGAAGCTTTGTAATTTTATGAGGTCCCATCTGTCAATTCTTGACCTTAGAGCACAAGCCATTGGTGTTCTATTCAAGAACATTTCCCCTGTGCCCAAATGATTGAGACTCTTCCCCACTTTCTCTTCTATTAGATTCAGTGTACCTGGTTTTATGTGAAGGTCCTTGATCCACTTGGATTTGAGCTTTGTGCAGGGAGATAGGAATGGATCAATTCGCAATCTTCTACATGTAGACGGCCAGTTGATCCAGCACCATTTGTTGAAAATGCTGTCTTTTCTCCACTGTATGGTTTTAGCTCCTTTGTCAAAGATCAAGTGACCATATGTGTGTGGATTCATTTCTGGGTCTTTGATTCTATTCCATTGATCTACCTGCCTGTCACTGTACCAATACCATGCAGTTTTTATCACTACTGCTCTGTAGTACAGCATGAGTCAGGGAGGTTGATTCCCCCAGAAGACCTTATATTGTTGAGGATAGTTTTTGCTATCCTGGGTTTTTTGTTATTCCATATGAATTTGAGAATTGCTCTTTCTAGGTCTACAAAGAATTGAGTTGGGATTTTGATGGGGATAGCATTGAATCTGTATATTGCATTCAGCAGGATGGCCATTTTAACTATGTTAATCCTGCCGATCCATGAGCATGGGAGATCTTTTCATCTTCTGAGGTCTTCTTCAATTTCTCTCTTCAGAGGCTTGAAGTTCTTGTCATACAGATCTTTCACTTGTTTGGTTAGAGTCACACCAAGATATTTTATATTGTTTGTGACTATTGTGAAGGGTGTCATTTCCCAAATTTCTTTCTCAGCCTGTTTATCCTTCCAGTATAGGAAGGCTACTGATTGGCTTGACTTAATTTTGTATCCATCCACTTGCTGAAGTTGTTTATCAGCTGTAGCAGATCTCTGGTGGAGTTTTTCATGTCGCTTAAGTATACCATCATATCATCTGCAAATAGTGATATTTTGATTTCTTCCTTTCCAATTTGTATCCCTTTGATTTCCTTTTGTTGCCTGATTGCTCTAGCTAGAACTTCAAGTACTATGTTGAATAGATAGGGAGAGAGAGGGCAGCCTTGTCTAGTCCCTGATTTTTAGTGGGATTGCTTCGAGTTTCTCTCCATTTAGTTTGATGTTGGCCACTGGTTTGCTGTATATTGCTTTTACTAAGTTTAGGTATGCTATTTGAATTCCTGATCTTTCCAAGACTTTTATCATGAAGGGATGTTGAATTTTGTCAAATGCTTTTTCAGCATCTAACGAGATGACCATGTGTTTTTTTTCTTTGAGTTTCTTTATGTAGTGGATTACATTGATGGATTCCGGGTATTGAACCATCCATGTATCCCTGGGATGAAGCCTACTTGATCGTGGTGAATGGTCTTCTTGATGTGTTATTGGATTCAGTTTGCAAGAATTTTATTGAGTATTTTTGCATCGATATTCATAAGGGAAATTTGTCTGAAGTTTTCTTTTATTGCTGGGTCTTTGTGGGGCTTTGGTATCAGTGTAACTATGGCCTCATAGAATGAATTGGGTAGTGTTCCTTCTGTTTCTATTTTATGGAAAAAGAGTATTGGTATTTATTTATTCCGTTTCTATTTTATGGAGGAAGAGTATTTAGCTTGAAGAGTATTGGTATTAGGTCTTCTTTGAAGGTCTGATAGAATTCTGCACTGAACCCATCTGGTCCTGGGCTTCTTTTGGTTGGGAGATTTTAATGACTGCTTCTACTTCTTTAGGGGTTTTGGAACTGTTTAGATAGTTTATCTGATCCTGATTTAACTTTGGTAATTGGTATCTGTCTAGAAACTTGTCCATTTCATCCAGATTTTCCAATTTTGTTGCATATAGACCTTTGTAGTAGGATCTGATGATTATTTTTAATTTCCTCAGAGTCTGTTGTTATATCTCCCATTTCATTTCTAATTTTGTTAATTTGGATACTGTCTCTGTGCCCTCTGGTTAGTCTGGCTAAGGGTTTATCTATCTTGTTGATTTTCTCAAAGAACCAGCTCTTGGTTTTGTTGATTCTTTGTATAGTTCTTTTAGTTTCCACTTGGTTGATTTCAGCGCTTAATTTGATTATTTCTTGCCTTCTACTCCTCTTGGGTGTATTAGCTTCCTTTTGTTCTAGAACTTTCAGATGTGCTGTTAAGCTGTTAGTGTATGCTCTCTCCAGTTTCTTTTTGGAGGCATTCAGAGCTATGAGTTTTCCTCTTAACACTGCTTTCATTGTGTCCCACAGGTTGGGTAAGTTGTACTTTCATTTTCATTAAATTCTAGGAAGTCTTTAATTTCCTTCTTTATTGCTTCCTTGACCAACTTATCATTGAGCAGAGCATTGTTCAGCTTCCATGTGTATGTGGGCTTTCTGTTGTTGTTGTTGCCACTGAAGACCAACCTTAATCCGTAGTGATCTGATAGGAGGCATGGGATTATTTCAATCTTCTTATATTTGTTGAGGTTTGTTTTGTGACCAATTATATGATCAGTTTTGGAGAAGGTACCATGAGGTGCTGAGAAGGTATATTCTTTTGATTTAGGATGAAATGTTCTATAGATATCTGTTAAACCCATTTGGTTCATAGCATCTGTTAGTTTCACTGTGTCTCAGTTTAGTTTATGTTTCCAAGATCTGTCCATTGTTGATAGTGGGGTGTTGAAGTCTCCCACTATTATTGTGTGAGGTGCAATGTGTGCTTTGAGCTTTAGTAGAGTTTTTTTATGAAAGTGGGAGCTCTTGCATTGGGGGCATAGATGTTCAGAATTGAGAGTTCTTCTTGGTAGATTTTTCCTTTGATGAGTAAGAAGTGTCCTTCCTCATCCTTTTTCATGAATTTTGGTTGAAAGTCAATTTTATCCGATATTAGAATGGCTACTCCAGCCTGTTTCTTGGGGCCATTTGCCTGGAAAATTGTTTTCCAGCCCTTTACTCTGAGGTAGTGTTTGTCTTTAATACGGAGGTGCGTTTCCTGGATGCAGCAAAATGCTGGGTCCTGTTTATGGATCCAGTCTGTCAGTCTATGTCTTTTTATTGGGGAGTTGAGACCATTGATGTTAAGAGATATTAAAGAATAGTGATTGTTATTTCCTGTTATTTTTGATGTTGTTTATATTGTTTGTGTGGCTATCTTCTTTTGAGTTTGTTGAAAGATTACTTTCTTTCTTTTTCTTGAGTGTAGTTTCCTTCTTTGAGTTGGCATTTCCAATGTATTAGTCTTTGTAGGGCTGGGTTTGTGGAAACATACTGTGCAAATTTGGATTTGTCGTAGAATATTTTGGTTTCACCCTCTATGATGATTGAGAGTTTTGCTGGGTATAGCAGCCTGGGCTGGCATTTGTGTTCTTTTAGAGTCTGTATGAGATCTGCCCAGGATCTTCTAGCTTTCATAGTCTCTGGTGAGAAGTCTGGTGTAATTCTGATAGGTCTGCCTTTATATGTTACTTGCCCCCTTTCCCTTACTGCTTTTAATATTCTTTCCTTGTTTTGTGTATTTGGTGTTTTGACTATAATGTGACGGGAGGAATTTCTTTTCTGGTCCAGTCTATTTGGAGTTCTGTAGGCTTCTTGTATATTTATGTTCATTTCTTTCTTTAGGTTAGGGAAGTTTTCTTATATAATTTTGTTGAAGATATTTACTGGTCCTTTAAGTTGGTAGTCTTCACTCTCTTCCTTACCTATTATCCTCAGGTTCTGTCTTCTCATTGCATCCTGGGTATCTTGGATGTTTTGGTTTAGGAGCTTTTTGCATTTTGTGTTTTCTTTGACTGTTGTGTCCATGTTTTCTATGGTATCTTCCGCACCTGAGATTCTCTCTTCCATCTCTTGTATTCTGTTGCTGATGCTTGCATCTATGACTCCTGATTTCTTTCCTATGATCTCTAATTCCAGGGTTGTCTCCCCTTGTGATTTCTTTATTGTTTCTATTTCTGTTTTTAATTCCTAAATTGTTTTGGTCATTTGTTTGATTGTGTTTTCCTGTATTTCTGCCCGTTTGATTGTGTTTTCCTGTAATTCTTCAAGGGATTTTTGTGTGTTCTTTTTAAGGGCTTCCAGTTGTTTACCTGTGTTCTTCTGTATTTCTTTAAGGGAGTTATTTATTTCCTTCTTAAAATCTTCTATCATCCTCTTGATAAGTGATTTTAAATCTGAGTCTTCCTTTTCTGGTGTGTTGGGGTATCCAAGGCTGGCTGTGGTAGGAGAGCTGGGTTCAGCTGAAGCCAAGTAGTCTTGATTTCTGTTTCTTGGGTTCTTGCCCTTGCCTTTCACCATCTGGTTATCTCTGGAGTTAGCTGGTCTTTCTCTCTCTGACTGTGTCTTGTCTTTCCTTCAAGCTCATATGTCAATATTCCTGGGAGACCAGTTCTCTCTTCCAGCTGTTTTTCAATCCCTGCATCTGGAACCCCCCTTCCGCTGGCTCCTCAGCACAAGTGGGCAGGTAGCTTTCTCCCTGAGCTACTTGTATATGGAGAGGCCTGTTGGCCCAGGCAGGGTTTCTGGCCACAGGTTGAAGCAGGCAGGCTCTTACCTCCCAGCTTTTCCTCAGTCCCTGCTTCTGGAGCCTGCCTTCCACTGGCTCCTCAGCACAAGTGCGAAACAGTTTCTTATATTGGTGTAGGTGTCTCTATTATGTTGGCATACACCTCAGTGGCAGTTCAGACTGTCTAATCTTGTACAGATATGCACAAATTGCTGTTGGGTAGTTGGGTCCTGTCCAAACTTATTAGGGGTAACTGTACAAAGGGTTCTACTGACATCTATTGTGATTGATCTCGAAGGACACAGAATATAACAGAAAATGTAATCAATCTTGGCGTTAGAAAGTTTTCTAGTAACAAAAGAAACATATGAGAAACTTTCTTTATAATTAATGTCAATCTAGCCAGGTAATTGTTTCTTAAGCTTTAATGTTTTACCTAGCCCCTTACAGGCAGCATTACCACAAATCACATGGATTCATAGTTGTACTGACCCATCATTTTCTCTGAGACTTCATAAGTTATTCTTAGGATGGTCAAAAACTTAAACATTCTAATTGCCATATTTAGCAGATCTCAGTAAGGTTTGAGAACAATAATTTATTAAATACAACTGAGGCACACAAATTTTTTCCTTGGTACCTGCTTCATACCCAAATGTGAAAACATGTAGATGAAGCCAGATGAAACTTATTTCTCCAACAGTATTCTGTATGAATACTAATGTCAAGACAGAAAGTATAGATATATATGCTAATCTTATAGATTTTGAGATACAATTTGTAAACTAAGAGAAGATTTAGGGAGCTAAATGAAAATTAAAATTTGATGAGAATAGTGGCAGAACAATAATTTCTTATTTTTTGTTTTTCATTGCCCCATACTTGGTGACTGTTCAGATAGGAGACAGAAATTTTGAATTTTCCTCTAACAACATGCATGAGGCTAGAGAAGGAAAGAATCCTGCTCCAACCCCAAAGAAACTTTAATTTTTAATTCAGTTGGGTCCACACAAAAGCCACTTTCCACTAAAAGGGCAGCAAACACAAGCTACAGGTACCACTTTTTCAATATGCATTTTACCTTGGGACATTTTTATCCTGATGATTCATCCTATTTCATCAGATGTTTCATTTGGCAAGTGCTCTCCAGATTCTTAGTTGGATGATACTATTCTCCAAAAATATTTCAAAAAATACACCTCAAGCCTAATTCTGGAAAGAGGGTCCTTTTTGGCAGGACCCTCCTTATACACCTTTCCTGGTGCAAATGTTCTTTGGCCCCAGTAAAAGTATTGCCTTTCCATTAAAATAAAAAAAAAATTCTTTTCAAATTTAGAATCTAAAATATGCCTACGTATATGTTGATAGATATACATACATTCCCCTTTCCCTCCCTCTATATGTATATGTTTTGCCTATCAGAGTAACACCATAATTGTGAGGTCAAACATCAGCTGTATTTCTAATCCATCAACATATTGTGCTGACCTTGCCTTTAAAGATACAATCACCATTTTGTATTTGAATTATCATTTTCCAAAGCCAAAGATTCAATCAGTATATTGTTCTGATTTCTAAATCTGGTACTTTTACAGCTAAAGTAAATCTTTACAGAAACACAGTGAAAGATTCTTTGGGGTCTTGTATAATTTTATTTTATTTTATTTTCTTGGGTTTCTTTTGTATTGGATATTTACTTTATTTACATTTGAAATGTTTTCCCCTTTCTAGGTCTCCCCTTCTGAAACCCCCTATCCCATCCCCCCTTAACCTGCCTCTGTGAGGGAACTCCCCTACCTACCCACCCACCCACTCCCATCTTTCCACCCTAGCATTCCCCTACACTGGGGCATCGAACACCCTCAGGCTTCTCCCACTGATGTCCAACAAGAACCTCCTCTGCCACATAGGCAGTCAGCACTATGAGTCCTTCTATGTGTATTCTTTGGTTGGTTGTCCAGTCTCTGGGAGCTCCAGGGTGTCTGGCCAGTTGACACTGTTGCTCCCTCCATGGGGCTGCAAACCCCCTCAGTTCCTTCCGTCCCTTCTCCAACTCCTCCATCCAGGACCCCATTCCCGGTCCAATGGTTGGCTGTGAGCATCTACATTTGTATTTGTCAGGCTCTGCCTGAGCTTCTCAGAAGACAGCTGGTCACACTTCCATCAGCAAGCACTTCCCAGCATCCACCAATAACATCTGGGTTTGGTGACTGTATATGGAACGCATCCCCAGGTGGGGGAGTCTGTAGATGGTCTTTCCTTCAGTCTCTGCTCCACACTTTGTCTCCATATTTCCTCCTGTGAGAATTTTGTTTACCCTTCTAAAAAAACACTGAAGAATCCACATTTTGGTCTTCCTCCTTCTTAGGCTTCATATTGTCTGTGAATTGATTCTTGGGTATTCCAAAATTTTGGGCTAATTCCCACTTATCAGCGAGTACATACTGAGATTGTTCTTTTGTGACTGAGTTACCTCACTCAGGATGATATTTTCAAGTTCTATTCACTTGCTTGTTAATTTCATGAAGTCGTTGTTTTTAATAGTTGAGTAGTATTCCATTGTGTAAATGTACCACATTTTCTGTATCCATTCCTCTGCTAGGTTGTTTCCAGCTACTGGATATTAAAAATATGGCTGCTATGAACATAGCAGAGCATGTGTGCTTTTTACATATTAGAGAATCTACTGGGTATATGCCTAGGAGTGTTATAGCTGGGTCCTCAGGTAGTACTATGTCCAGTTTTCTGAGGAACTGCCAGACTGAATTCCAGAATGGTTGTACCTGCTTGAAATCCCAGCAGGAATGGAGGAGTGTTCTTTCTCCACATCCTTTCCAGAAACTGCTGTCATTTGAGTTTTTGAACTTAGTCATTCTGACCGGTTTGTGGTGGAATCTCAGGGTTGTTTTTATTTGCATTTCCCTGATGACTAAGGCTGTTGAACATTTCTTTAGGTGCTTCTCAGCCCTACCAATTTCCTCAGTTGAGAATTATCTGTTAAGTTCTGTTCCCCGTTTTTTAATAGGATTATTTGGTTCTTTGGAGTTTAAATTCTTGAGTTCTTTGTATATAATGTATATTAGCTCTCTATCAGATGTAGGATGAAAAAGATATTTTCCCAATGTGTTGGTTCCTGTTTTTTTTTCCTATTCAAAGTCACCTTTGCCTTACAGAAGCTTTTCAAATTTATGACATCCCATTTGTTGATACTTGATCTTAAAAAATAAGCCATTAATGTTTTGCTCAGGAACTTTTTGCCTGTGCCCATGTGTTTGAGACTGTTCCCAACGTTCGCTTCTATTAGATTCAGTGTATTTCATTTTATGTGGAGGTCCAGGATCCACTTAAACTTGACCTTTGTACAGGAAGATAGGAATGGATCAATTTACATTCTTCTACATATTGACCACCAGTAAAAACCAGCACCATTTGTTGAAAATGCTGTCTTTTTTCCACTGGATTGTTTTAACTCCTTTGTCAAAAATAAAGTGACAGTAGGTGTGTGGGTTCATTTCTGATTCTTCAGTTCTATTCCTTTGATCTACCTGCCTGTCACTGTACCAATAGCACACAGTTTTTATCACTACTGCTCTGTAGTACAGTTTGAGGTCAGGGATGCTGATTTTCTCAGAAGAGTTTTAATTGTTGAGAATAGTTTTTGCTATCCTGTTTTTTTTTTTAATTATTATTAGAAATGAATTTGACAATTGCTTTCTAAGTCTATGAAGAATTGAGTTGGAATTTTTATGGGGATTGCATTGAATCTCTATATCACTTTCGACAAGATGGCCATTTTTAATATATTAATTCTGCCAATCTACAAGCATAGGAGATCTTTCATTTTTCTGAGGTCTTCTTTGATTTCTTTCCTCAGAGACATGAAGTTCTTGTCATACAGATCTTTCATTTGTTTGGTTATAGTCACACCATGACACTCTATATTTTTTGTGACTATTGTGAAGAGTGTTATTTCCCCAATTTCTTTTTCATCCTGTTTAATCTTTAAGTAAAGAAAGGCTACTGATTTGTTTGAGTTAATTTTATATGTGGTCACATTTCAGAGGCTGTTTATCAGCTGTAAGAGTTCTCTGGTGGAATTTTGTTGATAATTCATCAACACTTTCAATGCTGAAATCTGTCCACTTAATTATACTATCATATGATCTGCAAATAGTGATATTTTGATTTCTTCCTTTCCAATTTGTTTCACTTTGACATACATTTGTTGTTCAATTGCTCTAGCTAGAACTCAAGTACTATATTGAATAGATAGAAGGATGGAGGGCAGTCTTGTCTACTCCTTTATTTTAATGGGATTGTTTCAAGTTTCTCTGCATTTAACTTGATGTCAGCTACTGGTTTGCTGTATATTGCTTTTACCTTGTTTAAGTATGGGTCTTGAATTTCTTCTGATCTTTCCAAGACTTTTATCATAAGGGATGTTGAATTTTGTCAATTCCTTTTTCATCATCTAATGAAGTGATCATGTGGTTTTTATCCTTTGAGTTTTTTTATGTAGTGGATTACACTGACGGATTTCCATGTACTGTAACATCCCTGCATCCCTGGGATGGAGCCTACTTGATCATGATGAATGATTGTTTTATGTGCTCTTTAATTCAGTTTGCGAGAATTTTATTGAGTATTTTTGCATCGATATTCATAAGAGAAATTAGTCTGAAGTTCTCTTTCTTTGTTGGGTCTTTGTAAGGTTTTAGTATTAGTGTAACTGTGGCTTTATAGAATGAATTGGGTAGTGTTCCTTCTGTTTATACTTTGTGGAATACTTTAAAGAGTATTGCTATTAAGTCATCTTTGAATGTCTGATAGTTCTAGTCTTGGGCTTTTTTTTTTTTTTTGGTTAGGAGACTTTTAATGGCTGTGTAGTGGCTATTTCTGATTGTCAACTTGACTATATCTGGAATGGATTACAATCCAGAATTAGAAGGTTCACCAGTGATCTAGATCTTAAATCTGGAAGACAGAAGTTTCAGGTGTGGTGGTACACACACTTCTAATCTGGGCCACACCTGTTACTGGAGATGTACATAAGGACTTTGGAAGAAGGACGATTCAATCTTCTTCACCTGTGAGCTTGGTGGGACAAAATGACTGCTAGATACTCAGGTTTTCATTCACCGCTGCCCCTGACCATTGTTCGGGAGTTTGACTACAGACTGTAAGTCATTAACAAATTCCCCTACTATATAGAGACTAATTATAAGTTCTATGACTCTAGAGAGCCCTGACTAATACAGAAGTTGGTACTGGGAGTGGCTCTAGAGGAACAGAAAGCAATATAAGAATGAATCTTTTAAGAATCTGGAGTTTGTTTAATAATTCATCAACACTTTCAATGCTGAAATCTGTCCAGATACACTCTCTTCTGGGAGCTTGGAAGATATTGAAGACCCGTGGTTGGAAATGTATTTTAAACTTAAAGAAGCTAATGCCATTGAGCATCTTGATGAATTAGGTGATTGTGTGTACAGAAATTTTTGCAAGAAAATAAATTTGAAAATGACTTTGCAGACTGGTTGCTCTTAGCATCTCTGGAAAAGATGATGAAGGAAAAGAAGGAGCTGTGTAATAAAATTGAATGGATCCAGATGCAAGTAACCAATCTAAAAGTTGTTAAGTGTGTCCTTGAAGACAATCTTCTCTCTAGCAGCCCTAGAGCTCAAGTTGCAGAAAATCAAACTGAAGCTCTCATTATAAGGCTGGCTGAATTACAGTGAAAATTCAAGTCTCAGCCTCAGAGGAAGTCAGCAGTTAAAGTAAGGGCATTAATTGGCAATGAATGGGATCCTATAACTTGGGATGAAAATGTGTGGGAGGACCCTGTTGATGCTGAGAATTCTGAATTTTCAGATTCTCAATGGTTTACCCCACCTGAGGAAGTAGTATCCTCAGCCTCACCCCTTGAAATAATGTCTTCTCCACATGAAGAAATTAATCCCTCAGAGTCTAATAAACCAGCAGTGACTTTCACTGAAGAAAATGTCAGACAAGACAATATTGATGTTTCTCAAAGCCCACCAATAGTTTCTTCTGGACCTATAACCAGACTCAAGGCAAAACAGGCCCCTAGAGGGGACATAGAAAGTATAGTCCATGAGGAAGTTTGCTACACTACTAAGGAGTTTAATGAGTTTGCTAATTCATTCAAGCAGAAGTCTGGGGAATATGTGTGGGAATGGATTTTAAGGGTGTGGGATAATGGTGGAAGGAACATAAAACTAGATCAGGCTGAGCTTATTGACATGGGTCTTCTGTGTGGAGACTCTTGGTTTAATACGGAAGCTCGTACAGTTAAAAAATGTTTCAGAAGTTTGTTTCAATGGTTGGCTGAAGCGTTTATCAAAAGATGGCCTACTAAAAAGGAGTTGGAGATTCCTGATGTCCCTTGGCTTGGTAATGATGAAGGAATTTTAAGGCTCAGGGAAATTGCAATGCTAGTCTGGATACATTGTGTAAAACTTAATTATCCACAATGGGAATGCCCAGAAGATATGACTTTCACCAATCCTATGAGACACAAACTGATGAGGGGGCACCAGCACATTTGAAGAGTTTTGTTCTTGCCCTTTCCCTTGTGCCAGATCTTAGGGTTGGAGATGATGCTGCTCAGTTAGATGAATTAAATGCAATGTGTTTAATTGGGCCTCGAGGTAACAAGGGACTGGTGGCAGCATTGAGTTGTCAGAGACAAGGTGATCGTAGTTATTATAATGGACAGTGTAGACAAAACAACATTTATAATGACTTATATCATGATGGTCAGCACAGGAGAAGTGAAATTTATAATGGCATGACTCATTCAGATCTTTGGATCTGGCTAATCAGTCATGGTGTTTCCAGGTATGAAATACATAGGAAGCCTACTACGTATCTGTTTGATCTATATAAGTGGAAAAATTCTCAAACAAATGAAAGACTACATTGGATCGTGGAAAAAGGCAGTCTCGGCCAGTGAATCAATTTCCAGACTTGAGCCAGTTTGCAGACCCAGAATCCCTTGAATGAAGGGGTGGCCAGGTTCCCCTGAGGAAGGATCTTGATAAGACACCTAAAAGTTTTGCTGTTAGCCTTTCTCCAGTTCGTCTCAGAAAGATCTATGGCCATTTACAAGGGTAACTGTACACTGGGAGAAAGGAAATAATCAGACTTTCAGGGGTCTATCGGATACTGGCTATAAATTGACATTGATCTCATGAGATCCCAAGAAACATTGTGGCCCTCCAGTTAAAGTATGGGCTTATGGAGTGATTATGGGTGATTAGTGGAGTTTTGACTGATGTCTGACTCACAGTATGTCCAGTAGGTCCCTGAACACATCCTGTGGTCATCTCCCCAGTTCTATAATGTATAATTTCAATAGATATACTTAGAAATTGGAGGAATTCTCACATTGGTTCCCTGATGTGTGGAGTGAGGACTATTATGGTTGGAAAGGCTAAATGGAAGCTGTCAGAGTTGCCTCTACCAAAGAAAATAGTGAATCAAAAACAGTACTGTATTCCTAGAGGAATTTCAGAAATTACTGCCACTATCAAGGACTTGAAAGATGCAGGGGTGGTGGTTCCCACCACATCTCCCTCTAACTCTCCTATCTGGCCAGTGTAGAAGACAGATGGATCATGGAGAATGACAGTTGACTATCAAAAACTGAATCAGGTAGTAACTCCAATTGCAGCTGCTGTCCCAGATGTAGTTTCGTTACTTGAGCAAATGAACACATCTCCTGGTACCTGGTATGCAGCTATTGATCTAGCAAATGCCTTCTTCTCAGTACCTGTCCATAAGGACCAGAAGCAACTTGCTTTTAGTTGGCAAGGCCAGTAATATACCATTACAGTTTTGCCTCAAGGATATATTAACTCTCCTGCCCTGTGTCATAACTTAGTTAGAAGGGATCTTGATCATTTGTCTCTTCCACAAAATATCACATTGGTGCACTATATTGATGTCATTATGCTGATTGGACCAAGTAAGCAGGAAGTAGCAAACACTTTGGACACATTGGTAATGCATATGTGTATCAGAGGATGGGAAATAAATCTAACCAAAATTCAAGAACCATCTACCTCAGTGAAATTCTTAGGAGTCCAGTGGTGTTGGGCATGCAGAGATATTCCTTCTGAGGTGAAAGATAAATTGTTGTACCTGGTCCCTCTCACCACCAAGAAAGATGCACAGCATTTAGTGGGTCTATTTGTATTCTGGAAACAGCACATTCCTTACTTGGTTGTGTTACTAAGGCCCATTTACCAAGTGACTCAGAAAGCTCTAGCTTTGTGTGGGGCCAAAAACAGGAGAAGGCTCTTCAACAGGTCCAGGCTGCTATGCCGGCTGCTCTACCACTTGGACCATATGATCCAGCAGACCTGATGGTACTTGAGGTGTTGGTGGCAGATGCTGTATGGAGTCTCTGGCAGGCTCCTGCAGGTGAATCACAGAAGAGACCTTTGTGTTTTGGGGCAAAGCTCTACCATCATCTGCAGACAAATATTCTCCCTTTGAAAAACAGTTTTTGGCCTGCTATTGGGCCTTAGTGGAAACTGAACGTTTGACAGTAGCACACCAAGTTACCATGCGACCTGAACTGCCCATCATGATCTGGTTGTTAGCAGACCCTCCAAGTCATGAAATAGGATGTGCACAGCAGCAGTCTATTATCAAATGGAAGTGGTATATCCATGATCGAGTCCGAGCAGGTCCTGAAGGCATAAGCAAGTTACATGAAGAAGTTGCTCAAATGCTTATGGTTTCTACTCCTGTAACAATGCCTTCTGCTGCCAAGCATTTGCCTATAGCTTCATGGGGTGTTCCCCATGATCAGCTGACTGAAGAAGAGAAGACTAGGACCTGGTATACTGATGGCTCTGCATGTTATGCAGGCACCACCCAGAAGTGGACAGCTGCAGCATTACAACCCCTTTCTGCAACAACCCTGAAAGATACAGGTGAAGGACAATCTTCACAGTGGGCAGAACTTCAGGTAGTACACATAGTATTACAGTTTGTTTGGAAAAAGAAATGGCCAGATATATGATTGTTCAATGTAGCCAATGGGTTGGCTGGATGGTCAGGAACTTGGAAAGATCACAATTGGAAAATTGGTGAGAAAGACATCTGGGGAAGAAGTATGTGGATACATCTCTCCAAATGGGCAAAGGATGTGAAGATATTTGTGTCCCATGTAAATGCTCACCAAAAGGTGACTTCAGCCGAGGAGGAGTTTAATAATAAAGTGGATAAGATGGCCCATTCTGTGGACAGGCAGCCTCTTTCCTCAACCCTCTCTAGCATTGCTCAGTGGGAATATGAACAAAGTGGCCATGGTGGCCAAGATAGAGGTTATATTTGGGCTCAACAACATGGACTTCCACTCACCAAGGCAGACCTGGCTACAGCTATTGCTGAATGCTAGATCTGCCAACAGCAGAGACCAACACTGAACCCCAGATATGGTATCATTCCTCGAGGTGACCAGCTAGCAACCTGGTGGCAGGTTGACTACATTGGACCGCTTCTTCCATGGAAAGGACAACATTTTGTTCTTACTGGGGTAGATACTTATTCTGGTTATGGATTTGCCTTTCCTGCATGTAATGCTTCTGCCAAAACCACCATCCATGGACTTTCAAAATGCCTTTTTCATCGTCATGGTATTCCACACAGTATTGCTTCTGACCAAGGAACTCTTCACAGCCAGAGAAATGTGACAGTGGGCCCATGATCATGAAATTCACTGGTCTTACCATGTTCCCCATTATCCTGAAGCAGCTGGTCTGATAGAAAGATGGAATGGCCTTTTGAAGACATGGTTACAGCACAAATTAGGTGGCAGCAGCATGAAGGGTTGGGGCAGAGTTCTTCAGGAGGCAGTATATGCTTTGAATCAGCGTCCAATATATGGTACAGTTTCTCCCATAGCCAGGATCGATGGGTCCAGGAATCAAAGGGCAGAAAAGGGAATAGTTGCACTCACTATCACTCCTTGTGACCCTCTAGGAAAATTTTTGCTTCCTGTCCCCATAACTCTAGGTTCTGCTGTCCTAGAAGGTTTGGTTCCAGAGGGGGGAGTGCTCCTACCAGGAGTTACAACAAACATTTCATTGAACTGGAAGGTCAGACTTCCCCCTGGTCATTTTGGGCTTCTACTGCTTTTAAACCAACAGGCTAAGAAAGAAATAACAGTGTTAGGAGGGATGATAGATCCAGATTACCATGGGAAAATTGGATTGCCTCTCCACAATGGAGGTAGGAAGAATTATGTCTGGGAGTGCAGGAGATCCCTTAAGGTGTCTCTTAGTACTACCATGTCCTGTGATTAAAGTCAATGGGAAACTACAACGGCCTAATTCAAGCAGATGACAAAGGATGCAGACCCATCAGGAATGAAAGTATGGGTCACTCCTCCAGGAAAGGGGCCAAGACTTGCTGAGATGCTTGCAGAGGGTGGAGGAAATACAGAATGGGTAGTAGATGAAGGTAGTTATAAATACCAGCTAAGGCCACGCGACCAGCTGCAGAAACGAGGATTATAAAGTAATATGAATGCTTCCATTGTATTTTGTTCAGAATATATTTCTTTTCCATTTTCTTTAACATCAGTTGGTATTTAAGTTGATACTAAAGGATTGTTTAGTAAAGATACTAAAGGAATGTTTCCAAGGGACATTGCCTCATTGTAAATTTACAAATGTGTTTGTAATTGTACGAGGAATAGTTATATCATGTTAGGTGTATTTATGACCTTGTTATTGTTTCATGTGGACATGAGATATTATTTGTGTCAAGCTGACAAGGGGTAGATTGTAGTGGCTATTTCTGGTTGTCAACATGAATGTATCTGGAGTAAATTACAATCCAGAATTAGAAGGTTCAGCAGTGATCTAGATCTTAAGTCTGGAAGACAGAAGTTTCAGGTGTGGTGGTACACACACCTCTAATCTGGGCCATATCTGCCACTGGAGATCTACATAAGGACTTTGGAAAAAGGAAGATTCAATCTTCTTCACTTGTGAGCATTGTGGGACTAAGGGACTGATAGATCCTCAGGTTTTCATTCACAGCTACTGCTGATTATTGTTGGGGAGTTTGACTACAGACTGTAAGTCATTAACAAATTCCCTTACTATATAGAGATGACCTATAAGTTCTGTGACTCTAGAGAACCCTAAGTAATACAGATTGCTTCTATTTCTTTAGGGGTATTCAAGTGTTTATATCATTTATCTGACCCTGGGGTAACTTTGGTATTTGGTATCTGTCTACAAAATTGTTTATTTCATATAGATTTTCCTTTTTTTTTTTTTTTGAGTATAGGTTTTTGTAGTAGGTTCTGAGGAATTTTTTTTTATTTCCTCAGTTTCTGTTGTTATATCTCCCTTTTTCATTTCTCATCTTGTTAATTTGGGTACTCTCTATGTGCCCTCTGGTTAATTTGGCTAAGGGTTTATCTATCTTATTGATTTTCTCTAAGAACCAGCTCTGGATTTGTTAATTCTTTGTATAGTTCTTTTTGTTTCTACTTGGTTGATTTCAGCCCTTAATTTGATTATTTCCTGCCTTCTACTCCTCTTGGGTGTATTAGCTTCTTTTTGTTCTAGCTTTCAGGTGTGCTGTTAAGCTTCTAGTGTATGCTCTCTCCTGTTTCTTTTGGAGGCACTCAGAGCTATGCTTCCACTGTGTCCCATAACTTTGGATATGTTTTAATTTCATTTTCATTAAATTCTAAAAAGTTCTTAATTTCTTTCATTCTTTCTTCCTTGACCAAGTTATTACTGAGTAGAGTGTTGTTCAGCTTCCATGTGTATGTGGACTTTCTGCTGTTTTTGTTGCTATTGAAGACCATCCTTAATGTGATTTGATAGGAAGCATGGGAATATTTCAATCTTCTTTTATCTGCTGAGTTCTGTTTGTGACCGATTATATGAGGTGCTCGGAAGAACATATATTCTTTTGATTTAGGAAGAAATGTTCTATAGATATCTGTTAAATCCATTTAGTACATAACTTCTGTTAGTTTCACTGTTTCTCTGTTTACTTAGTGTTTGCATGATCTTTCCATTGATGAGAGTGGGGTGTTGAAGTCTCTCCTACCATTATTGTGTGAGGTGCAATGTGTGCTTTGATCTATAGTAAAGTTTCTTTTATGAATGTGGATCCTCTAGCATTTGGAGCATAGATATTAAGAATTGAGTTCTTCTTGGTTGATTTTTTCCTTTGATGTGTATGAAGTGTCATTCTTTATCTTTTTTGATGACTTTTGGTTGAAAGTCAATTATTACAATGGCAACTCCAGCTTGTTTCTTGGGACCATTTGCTTGGAAAATTGTTTTCCAGCCCTTTACTCTGAAGGAGTGTTTGTCTTTGAAACTGAGGTGCATTTTCTTTATGAGGCCAAACTCTGTGTCCTGTTTATTTTTTGACTATGTTTGTCTATGTGTTTTAATTGGGGAATTGAGTCCTTGAATCTCCTCAAATTAAATATGTCTATAGAATGCCATTTAAATTCTTAATGGACTTGTAGGTGTCTATAATCTGTCTTTAGGTCTTGTATAGTAGCTGTATATACAGTGCTTGGTTTATTAATAATCTTGGCCCACCCATTAAATTCATCATACTGTGGCATTGTATATTCTTTTTTAAATTCCTCTTTCTGTGTCTATTTTTTCTACATTTTTTGCAGTATATGTTTTTAATTTTATTTTTTATTTATAATTTTATTTTATTACATTTAAAATGTTATCCCTTTCTGGGTTTCCCGCCACAAACCCCCTAACCCATCCCCCCTTCTCCCTGCTTCTATGCAGGTTTCCCCCAACCACCTACCCACTCCTGACTCACTGCCCTAACCTTAACATTCCTTTATGCTAGGGCATCTAACCTTCCCACTGATGCCAGATAAGGCCATCTTCTGCTACATATGCAGCTGGAGCCATGAGAACCTCCATTTGTATTCTTTGGTTGGTAATTTACTCTCTGGAAGCACTGGGGTGGGATTTGGCTGGTTGATATTGGTGTTCTTATGGGTTTGCAAATCCCTTCAGCTCCTTTAGTCCTTCCCCTAACTCCTCCATTGGGGTCCCTATGCTCAGTCCAATGGTTACCTGCAACTATCCACATCTGTATTGGTAAGGCTTTGGCAGAGCCTCTCAGGAGACAGCTATACCAGGCTCCTGTCAGCAAGTACTTCTTGGCATCAGCAATATTTTCTGAGTTTGGTGTTTGCATGTGGGATGGATCCCCAGGTTGGGCAGTCTGCAGATGACCTGTCCTTCAATCTCTACTCCAATCTTTGTCCCTGTATTTCTTTTAGACAGGAACAATTCTGGGTTAAAATTTTGGAGGTGGGTGGTTGCCCCATCTTTCACCCAATGGCTGTGCCAAACCTCTGGATATGATCTCGACAGGTGTTCTCTCCCCTTTGTTTGGGTATTTCAGCTAATGTCATCCCTATTGTGTCCTTAGAGCCTCTTGCTTTCCTGGCATCTGAGACATTATGGTGGCTACCCCAGTTCCCCATCCCCCATTGCTAAACACCTCTGTTCAATTCCTGTCTCTTTGTACATTTCCCCTGTCTTCTCCCACACCTAATCCTGTCCCCACTTTTCTCCCTACCCCTCCTCTCTTCCTCACAAGTCCCTCCCACCATCTATGCCCAATGAAAACATTGTATCTTAACAATCTACTTTTCATATTTTTCTTTTTCCTTTATTTCTAGAGCTTCTTTATTTTAGAAGAGACAAAAAGACACTATGGCTATTAAGTATAAATTATTAAATAGTAAAATAATAATCATAATTTTTATTGAACCTATTACAGTAAATAATTTATCTTTTATTTTCCAGTTCTATTTACAAGGCATCTAAAGAATCGTTTTTACACGGTCATAGTGCTTTGTATTATGATGTTTTCCATGCATAATTCTCTTCTTGGGGACTACCCAAGTTACCATATCTTATGTATTCATAGTTTGTACAGAGTTGACATGATTTCCCTGTCCATGTGTTCATGGCATGTGTTGTTTTGAACAAAACCCAATTATTCAATTTTACCATTAAAGTCTCAGAAGCCAGATACCAGAGGTGAAAACCTGCTAACTCAAAAAGGCAGAGAAACTACACAACTAACATTTGTACTCAGCCAATACCCCCCAAACGTAAACCCCAAATCAATCCTTTCTGTGTCCTGTTCTTCATTATTTCCTTACTCTTTATTTTCCTTGTTTCCTCCCTGTCATCTGGTTGCTTGCTCTGCCTCTTGACCTATAGTTGATTTTATTTAATCCTGATTATAACAAACAAACAAGTCTTGAATTATAGGTGTGTTCTATTGTTGAGCTACATCCCAACTAAAAACATGTTTTGTCAGTAAATAAAATCTTGGGATATGCAGTATGATCAAATATCACTGACATACTTGGCTTACCCATGTGAATAAACTCATTCCTATAGAATCTAAGTTTTGTTTCAGTTTTAGTCTATTTTATTGATATACATGCATATATTCTATAATAAGCTTCTATGAAATACATGAAAATTACATTACTAAAAGTAAATGTTTTACTGATTTTTATTACAAAATGAGTGTTGCTGACCCAGAAATTCTAGAGACATCTTTATCTTATGAAATAAAAAGGAAAAGAAACACACAGCATATATAGTGTGGTTCATAGCATGTGTAAGCTCAGATGCAGTGGAAATTGAGCAAAAAATGTTTCAAGGAAGATTAATTTCTTTCTAGGATATACCCAGAATGTGTTTGTTACATGGTCCCACTTAGTCCCATAGCACTTAATTAACACTTCCATAATCATTTATTTCTTAAAGGCTTTGGTTGTTTAAATTCAGTCTTTTGTTGTTGAATAATATATATATGTATATATATATATATATATATATATATATATATAAAATGTATTTTTAAATATGTCAAATATATATTTTTTATCGACATATGTGTGTGTTTGTGTGTGCCTGTGTGCACATTACATATACATATAAATAGCTTTATAAATAAGTTTTGCCAAATCACCTGTATGGGTAATAGTAATGTCTCTAGATATGTACTAACAATATGAAATATTTTTGTCTATGAACCTATTTATCCCTCAACTTTTGTACTCTAAAATAATCAGGAACAAGGTATTTATATTTGTTATTTAAAGTAGAATTATGTTAGGCAATTGCCTTCTACATAGTAGCTAAGCCATTCTCTTGGAATATGGCATGCACTTAATTTACACTGTTGTTACCTGATACCTTGTTGGAATTATTGCCTTAAAAACGCACGCCTTTAATCCCAGCACTTGGGAGGCAGAGATTGGTGGATTTCTGAGTTCGAGGCCAGCCTGGTCTACAGAGTGAGTTCCAGGACGGCCAGGGCTATACAGAGAGACCCTGTCTTGAAAAAAAAAAATTAAAAAAAAAAAAAAAACATTCTTCACAATAAAGCTGTATTTTTAATTTACCAACATGGTTAAACATATACTGGTTTAGGGTTGAGTTTATGCACAAGAAGAATTTATCATGAGCTAAATTTAATTACAACAAGTATACACTAAAATCAGAACAGAGATTGTTTTCAAGGATTCTTCATAGGTTTTGACCTCTTTTCAATAATTATGTCTCATTTGATCCTTGATTATCTTTTATATTGGATATTTTCTTTATTTAAATTTCAAATGTTATCCCCTTTCCAGCTCTCTCCCCAGGAAACCCCTTATCCCATCCCCCTCCACCTGCTTCTTTAAGGGTGCTGCCCCACCCACCCACCCATTCCTGTCTTCCTTCCATGGCATTCCCCTACACTGAGGCATCAAACTACCTCAGGTCCAAGGGTCTTTCGTATCACTGATGTCCAACAAAGCCATACTCTTCCACATATGCCACTGGAGCCATTTGTCCCTCCATGTATATTCTTTGGATGGTGGTCCAGTCCCCAGGAGCTCCTGGGGGATCTGTCCTGTTGACATGGTTTCTCCTTCCATGGGGCTGCAAAACCCCTCAGTTCCCTTCCTCAACTCCTCCATCTTGGACCCCACACCCAGTCTAATGATTGGCTGCGAGAATCTGCCTCTATATTTGTCAGGCTCTGATAGAGCCTCTCAGAAGACAGCCATATCAGGCTTCCAACAGCAAGCACTTCCCAGCATCCACAATAGTGTCTGGGTTTGGTGGCTGTATATGGGATGGATCTCCAGATGGGGCAGTCTCTAGATGGCCTTTCCTTCAGTCTCTGCTCCACATTTTGTCTCCATATTTCATCCTGTGAATATTTTGTTCACCCTTCTAAGAATCACTGAAGTATCCACATTTTGGTCTTTCTTCATATGGTAGGTGAATTGACCCTTGGGTATTCCAAACTTATGAGCTAATATCCATTTATCAGTGAATGCATACCATATATGTTCTTTTGCGACAGAGTTACCTCACTCAGCATATTTTAAAGCTCCATCCATTTGCCTACAAATTTCATGAAGTCATTGTTTTTAATAGCTGAGTAATTCCATTGTGTAAATGTACCACATTTTCTGTATCCATTCCTCTGTTGAGGGACATCTGGGTTGTTTCCAGATTCAGTCTATTATAACTAAGGCTGCTATGAAAGTAGCAGAGCATGTATCCTTGTTATATATTGGAGCATCTTCTGGATATATGCCCAGGAGTGGTATAGCTGCATCCTCAGGGAGTACTATGTCCAATTTTCTGAGGAATAATCAGACTGATATCCAGAGTGGTTGTACATGCTTGCAATCCCACCAGCAATGGAGGAGTGTTCCTCTTTCTCCACATCCTCATCAGCATCTACTGTCACCTGAGTTTTTGAACTTAGTCATTCCAACTGGTGTGAGGTGGAATCTCAGCATGGTTTTGATTTTCATTTCCCTGATGACTAAGGATGTTGAACATTTCTTTAGGTACTTCTAGGCCATTCAACTTTCCTCAGTGCAGAATTCTCTGTTTAGTCACTTGAAGGTTTTAGCTTCTTTGTAAAAGATGAGGTAACCATAGGTATATGGGTTTCATTTCTGGATCTTCGATCCTATTTCATTGATCTACCTGCCTGTCTCTGTACCAACAACATGCAGATTTTATCACTATTGTTCTGGAGTACAGCTTGAGTTCAAGGATGGTGATTCTCCCTGAAGTTCTTCTGTTGTTGAGAATAGTTGTCACTATCCTGGGTTTTTCTTTATTTCAAATGAATTTGAGAATTTCTCTTTCTAACTCTATGAAGAATTGACTTGGAACTTTGATGGGAATTGTATTGAATCTGTATATTACTTTCAGCAAAATGGCCATTTTTACTGTATTAATCCTGCCAATACACAAGTGTGGGAGATCTTTCCAAATTTGAGGTCTTCTTCAATTTCTTCAGAGAATTGAAGTACTTGTACTACAGATCTTTCACATGTTTGGTTAGAGTTACACCAAGATATTTTATATTGTTTGTGATTATTTTGAAGGGAGTCAATTTCCTAATTCCTTTCTCAACCCATTTATCCTTTGAGTACAGGAAGGCTACCGATTTGTTTTAATTTTATATCTGGTCATTTTGCTTAAGTTATCAGCTGTGGAATTCTCTGGTGGAATTTTTGGGTCAGTTATATATACTATCATACCACCTGTAAATAGTGATATTTGGAACTCTTCCTTTCCAATTTTTATCCATTTGACCTCCTTTTGTTGTCTAATTGCTCTAGCTAGAAATTCAAGAACAATATTGATTAGGTAAATGGAGAGAGGGCAGCCTTGTCTAGTTCCTGATTTTTCTGGGATTGCTTCAATCTCTCTCCCTTTAGTTTGATGTTGGCTACTGGTTTGCTGTATATTGCTTTAATTATGTTTAGATATGGGCTTGAATTCATTATCTATACATGTCTTTTAACATGAAGGGATGTTCAACTTTGTCAAATTTTTTTTTTTAGCATCTAACGAAAAGATCGTGTGGTTTTTATCTTTGAGTTTGTTTATGTAGTGCATTACATTGATGCATTTACGTATATTGTAACAACCCTTCATCCCTAGGATAAAGCCTACTTGATCACGGTGAATGATCATTTTGATGTGTTTTTGGATTCAGTTTGGGAGTATTTTATTGATTATTTTGCATTGATATTCATAAAAGAAATTGGTCTGAAGTTCTCTTTCTTTGTTGGGTCTTTGTGTATTTTAGGTATCAGCATAACTGTTGCTTCATAGAATGAATTGGGAAGTATCATTTCCATTAATATTTTGTGGAATAGTTTGAAGAGTACTGGTATTAGGTCTTCTTTGAAGATATGATAGAATTCTGTACTAAATCCATCTGGTCCTGGGCTTTTTATTTGTTGGGAGACTTTTAATGACTGCTTCTATTTCTTTAGATTATGTTTATGGAACTATCTATATGTTTTATCTGATCCTTATTTAATTTTCATATTTGGTATCTGTCTAGAAAATTATACATTTTGTCACGATTTTTCAGTTTTGATGAGTATAGGCTTTTGTAGTAGGATCTTAGGATTCTTAGAATTTCCTCAGTTTCTGTTGTTATATCTCCCTTTTCTTTTCTGATTTTGTTAACTTGGATAATGTCTCTGTGTCCTCTGTTTAGTCTGCTTATTGGCTTATCTCTCTTGTTGATTTTTTCAAAGAACCAACTCCTGGTTTTGTTGATTTTTGTATAGTTCTTTTTGTTTCTACTTTGTTGATTAAACCCCTAAGTTTGATTATTTTTGTTCAGCTTTCATGTGTAAGTGTGCTTTTTGTTCTTGTTGAAGACCAGCCTTAGTCTGTCTTGATCTGATAGGATGCATGAGATTATTTCAATCTTCTTGTATCTGCTGAGGTCTGTTTTGTGAATGATTATATGGTCAATGTTGGATAAGGTTCCATGAGGTGCTGAGAAGAAGGTATATTCTTTTGTCTTAGGATGAAGTTTTCTATAGATATCTGTTAAATCCATTTAGTCCATAACTTCTGTTAGCTTTATTGTGTCTCTGTTTAGTTTGTTTCCATCATCTGTCCATTGATGAGAGTGGTGTCTTGATGTCTCCCACTATTATTGTGTGAGGTGTGTTTTGAGCATTAGTAAAGTTTCATTTATGAATGTGAGTGCTCTTGCATTTGGAGCATAGATATTCAGAATTGATAGATTTTTTTTTTTGATGAGTGTGTCCCGTGCTTCCTTATGTTTTCTGATAACTTTTGGTTAAAATTCAATTTTATCTGATATTATAATGGCTACTCTAGCTTGTTTCTTGGGACCATTTGCTTGGAAAGCATTTTTTTCAGCCCTTTACTCTGATGTAGTGTCTGTCTTTGACACTGATGTGTGTTTCCTGTATGCAGCAAAAAGCTCGGTCCTGTTTATGTTTCTAGTCTTTTAGTCTAGTTCTTTTTATTGGGTAATTGAGTCCATTGAACTTCAGAGATAATAAGGAATAGTGATTGTTGCTTCTTGTTATTTTTTATGTAATTTCTATTTTTTGTGTGGCTAACTTCTTTTGGGTTTGTCGAAAAAAAGATTACATTTTTCTTTTCTAGGGTGTAGTTTCCTTCCTTGTGTTGGAGTTTTCCATGTACTATCCTTGGTAGGGCTTGATTTGTGGAAAGATATTGAGTAAATTTGTTTTTGTCATGGAATATCTTTCTTTCTCAGTGTATGGTAATTGAGATTATTTTCTGGGTATAGTAGTCTGGGTTGACATTTGAGTTCTCTTATGGTCTGCAAGTCATCTTCCCAGGATCTTCTAGATTTCATAGTTTCTGGTGAGAATTCTGGTGTAATTGTAATAGGTCTGCCTTTATATGATACTTTACATTTTTCCTTACTGCATTTAATATTGTTTCTTTGTTTTGTGCATTTATTGTTTTGACTATTAAGTGACAGGAGGAATTTCTTTTCTGGACCAATCTATTTATAGTTCTATAGGCTTTTTGTAAGTTTATGGGCAGTTCGTTCTTTAGATTAGCAAAGTTTTCTTTTATAATTTTGTTGAAGATATTTACTAGCCCTTTAAATTGGGAATCTTAACTCTCTTTTATACCTATTATCCTTAGGTTTGGTCTTCTCATTGTGTCCTGGATTTTCTGGATGATTTGGGTTTGGAGCTTTTTGCATTTTGCATTCTCTTTGACTGTTGTGTCAATGTTTTCTATGGTATCTGATGCACCTGAGATTCTCTCTTGTATCTCTTGTATTCTGTTGGTGATGCTTGCATCTAAAACTCCTGATCTCTTTCCTAGGTTTTCTATCTCCAGGATTGTCTCTTTTTGTGATTTTTTTTTATTGTTTCAATTTCCACTTTTAGATCCTTGATAATTTTGTTCAATTCCTTTACCCATTTGGTTATGTTTTCCAGTAATTCTTTAAGGGATATTTGTGTTTCTTCTTTAAGGGCTTCTAGCTGTTTACCTGTGTTTTCTTGTATTTTTTTAAGGGAGTTGTTTATGTCCTTCTTAAAATCCTCTATCCTCATAATGAGTTGTGATTTTTTAAATCAGAGTCATGTTTTTCTGGTCTTTTGTGGCATCCAGGGCTCACTGTGGTGGGAAAACTGGGTTATGATGATGCCAAGTAACCTTGGTTCCGGTTACTTATGTTCTTGCCCTTGCCTCTTGCCATCTGGTTATTTCTGGTGTTAGCTGTCCATGCTGTCTCTGACTGTTGTTTGTCTTTCCTGTGCTCACAGGTCTGTCAACATTCCTGTGAGCCCAACTCTCTCCTGGTGGTATTTGCTTATGTAGTGCTGTGGCACCAAATCAGCTCCTGGTACAGACTGAAACTAGAAGGATCCTTTCCTAGGCTGCTTCTTGGTTACTGTGTCCTGAGGGTTCCAGGCTGGTCCATATGAGCAGAATTGGTGGTCTTACCTGTGCTCACATGCTTGTCTGCCCTCCAATGCAACTAGCTCTCTCCTGGCAGTATTTGGATATGGAGCAATGTGGCATAGGATCAGCCCAGGTGCAGATGGAAACTGGAAGGCTCCTCAAGTCTTGATTATCTTCAGCACTACTCTCATAGGTTTTTCACAGCTCTTGAGTGATATCAAGAGATATGAAAGTTTCTTCTTGCTGTCTAATTTATATGTCAACTTGACACATGTTAGAAAAAAATTGGACAAGAGTAAATGTTGTTGGTACCATGCCCAAACGTGCATGACAGAGAGTAAGACTTGGTATAAGTGCCAAGGTAGGTTCACATTGATTCTCCCCCTGTTGTGGCCAGTGTTTCAATCATAATACATTCTGCATCTCCATTTTATATTGTTTTCTCTATCACTTGCTGTATATTAGCTATACTATCACAGCCAGACATATCTGAATATAATTGCACATCTGTTCAATATAACTCCACTGTGTTGTCCAAAAGTATTAATGTAGTTATGGCTTTTTAAGTACAATGAATGGGTAGCAGATGAACTATTTTTTCCAAATTTTATCATTCCTCTTGGCACTCTGCTATAAATTGTTCTCTCAAAAATATGGAATGATACATCTCTTCCCTTTATTGATACGGATGTTCATTCAGAATACTGTCATGTCATTATTTTGTTCCAAAAAAATCCTCAGATATTGCATTGCACTATATTCTAGAATACATGGAACTTCATTATAAGAAGCTAAATTGTGGCTTTCTTGACAAAGATTCTGCCTGACACATTCAATTCATCTCAGTTATTTGCTTCCATCATAATGGTGTTCTTCAGTGTCTGGGCCAACTTCCTTCCAGTTTATTATATCGCAGACGAGAAATGTATGAGAGTTATTGTGTCATCTATATCTTGTCGTCCACCTAGGACCTAGCCTTGCCACCAAGTGATAAATCATTGTGTTCACACAAGACAGAAACTAATTTCATGATATGAGGTATAGAGGTATACTTTTTTTCAGAAAAAGTAAAATTCTTAAAACATAGCTCACATGTTTTTTGAACTAAATTGAATACCTCAAGTCTGTTATCCACCATTCTAACAGTCATATAAGAGTATAAAAGGAATAGGCAAGATAGCTTTGATATAGTTTTCTTTCTTCCAAACTCAACTTTCTGTCTTTGATTCCCAGGAGAAGGATAGATGTAAAGGAACAAATTCCTTGTGATTGGCATGTATATACTTTTAAACACACAAATACATGATTAATAAATCAAACTACTTTTTCATCACAAATACTCCTCTAACATTTTGATTTTATAATTTTTATGATTTTTGCCAGAGTTTAGGAGTCAACTATTTTCTTGAGCATTGATAACTGACAAGAGGCTTCCTGATAGACTATTATAACTTGGCCTTCTCCAGGAAAAAGTGATAGCCTATATGTAGGGTTTTATGAAACTTCATGCACCCATGATAAAACTTTGCTGATACAGTGTTGTACAGGTAACCATAAGTATTGACTCTCCATGTGTGCTAGAGTTAATTCATGTTTGGAAGGAAGCTTTTCCCAAATATCTTTCATTCAATGAAATTATACAAACTTCTACTCATACTTCTGTGGTGTTTCTTGAGCATTGGATGAAGTGATAGTGATGTACCATGTCTAAATAAGCACTCAACATAAAACTTACTATCAGTGGCTTGCTCATTTATGGATTTCTTCATTTCTAATCACCATCTGTAAATTGAAACTTTACTGGCTAATACCACTAAATAAATATTTAGAACAGTGATTCTCAACCTGTGTGTATTAATGACCTTTTGGCATCTTCAATGACTCTTTCACAGGGTCAACTAACAACATCAGAAAACACAGTTATCCCCTTACATTTCTTAAGAGTAGCAAAATTCTAGTTATAAAGTATAAATAAAAATATGAAGAACCATATTAAATGTTCAGAGCATTAGGAATGTGAGAGCCAGTGAATTAGAAGAAAACAAAATGAAACAGTCACAGCATTTGGAATGTGAGAACCAGTGACTTAGAAGAAAATAAAATGAAATAGTTTAGTTATCAAAGCACAAATATTGGATTCTATTCCTACTTAGCAATGGCTTTTGACAAGGTTACAACATCAGGCATGCATACTCTACTGTGGAAGGCCTCATATCCAGTCAAGAAAAAAATATTTGATCTCATAATACTCATGCTAGAACACAATCTCTGGACACATTTGACCTCATAGGCTGTTATAGTAGCTTTGTGTTTTTATAAGTAGGTAAAATTATTAATGACTTTTCATCCCTAGCAGGCTGTAGTACATCTTCTGTCATCATGAAGTTTAATTGCAGAAAGAATTCATCCAGCTCATGTCAAGTGTTCTTCATTTTAGGAAGCTGTCCTGAAACTAAAGTGGGTGCTGATATAAACAATAAAGAACTGAAATTTTGCATTCCTTGGCAAGCAAAGGCAATATTAATAGTCTGCATTATTTGGAGTCCAACGGGATGTACTTGTATAGCAGCAACTTTGGAGTTGTAATAATACTGATATTGCCATTTTGCTGTTGATATTATACTTATAACATTTATCTCATCCCTTTCCTTTTCCAAATCTCCATAGTGCCCCTCCCTGATATTTTTCAAACTCTTGGCCTTTTATTCCTTAATTGTTATTACATGCCTTTTTCAGGTCTGACTATTGAGTATCTTATAGCCAATTGTTATGCTATTTCCTGGAAAAAAAAAACCTCTGTTTTCAGCATTCTCTACTTGCATATATTCCTTTGGGTAGGGTTGAGGCCATTTTAACTTTCTTTTACTTTGGTAAGGGTATTTTATTTCTGCATGTATTTGTGCAGTCAGGTGAGAAATTTATGCATATTCACCTGACTATTTATTTTTTTATTAGTGTTTGTTCCTTAAAACAATCTAAGCATTTGTACTTATACTAACAGATAAAACATGATTTTTATTAAGTAATCTTTGGATTCTGTTATCCTCTCTGTGTAATAAACACAAAAAAGAAGCAGCATTCAATCACTTTTTTAAATGTTCAAATACATTTCTATGGGTTTTCTGAAAAATAGGTTCGTATGTGCCTTTTTCAAACTATGAGTGTCTTTGTTAAACACCAATTATAGTGTTGTAATTTCATCTGATGCAAAATTTTTCTATGTAGTTGGGAACCTATGTAATCACAGGATGTGAACGGGCATGGGAAGAAGTTTTTCTTATGGGAGTGGATACATTTTCATCTCTCTGGCAAATTCCTTAAACTCAGAAAGGAATCATCTTATAATAGCTTCATGAAATTCTGAATCTGGGCATATTCTTTAGTACCCTTTCTCTTCAAGCATATGTAACCTCTTAGAATGGGTGAGAGAAAGTTTCAGACCAGATGAGATGCATAGAAGAGACTGAGAATATCCAAATACTTTTCTAAACACTGCAGATATGAATACATAATGATCAGGCCTATTTTGTCTGTAGTAATGTATATCAATTGTAAAAGACAATACCAAGCTCTGTGCTTATACTACACACACACACACACACACACACACCTACAAGCATAATTTAGTAAATAAGTTATGTTAAAATATATAAATCAATTAGAAGTAAAACGTCATAAGCTACATGAATACTTTAAATATATTTGAAGATATAGCTGTCTCCTGAGAGGCCATGCCAGAGCCCTACAAATACAGAGGCAGATGCTCGTAGCCAACCATTTGTCTGAGCTCAGGGTCCCTGTGCTCTTCCTCTGGACTTGAGCAGGCTGAATAGATCTTGGGTGTATGCCACAGTTAGACCTTAATGACCCAGGTAGGACTCAGGTGGAGTCATCTGCCTTGCTGCAGGTGCAGCTTCCTACAGGAACTTAGAAGAATGGACTTCCTGATGAGCTTGCTTTGCAACATAGTCCAGCTGAAACAAAGCAACATAATCCAGCTGAAACAAAGGATGGGAGTCTGTGGGGTCTCCCTTTATAACCAAAGTGCTGAATATTAAATTTTGCGCCTTGATCAGAAACTTTTGTCTTGGCTTCATACTTTTCTTGCACCCTGTCCCTTTTTCATCTCCAGCTCCTCTTTCAGGTAGACCCAAGTTGTCCTCAGCCACTTGCCACCTACAGTTCCCCAATGAAGGAGTTAGAGAAAGGACTGAAGGAGTTGAAGGGGTTTACAATATCAACAAATCAGAACCCCCAGAGCTCCCAGGGACTAAGGCACCAACCAATGAGTACACATGGCTCCAGCTGCATATTTAGTGGAGGATAGCCTTGTCAGGCATCAATGGGAGGAAAGATCCTTGGTCCTCTGAAGGCTTGATAGATGCCCCAGTGTAGGGGAATCAAAGGCGGGCAGGCAGGAATGGGTGGGTGGGTGAACATCCTCATAGAAGCAGGTGGGGGATGGGATAGGAGATTTCCAGGAGGGGGGAAACCAGGAAAGTGGATAACATTTGAAATGTAAATAAAATATCCAATAAAAAAAGAAATAAAAAATTCATGTGTATGTTTTTGTGCCTTGCTCACATTGAGTAGAAGAGGGTCTTGTATGTTGTGGAGGTGAAGTTACAACTGGATGTGAGGCACTGGATGTGAATACTGAAAACAGACATCATTTCCATTGCTAACAATTTATGCCATTGAAAAATTTGAGGCCTCATTTCAGCAACTCAGTGTTTTTCTAATGAGCACTAGGTCACAAATGAAATTGGAGAGGAAAATGAAAAATCAAATACAAATGAGAACACAACCTATAAAGTACCTTGTGGACATTTGAATACCACTGCTATGTGGAAATATTCTACCTACATGTATTGCTAATAAAAATGCAGATACTTCTCATAAACATTAAGAAACATCAATATACTCTAAATGAGAAATAGATGCAAAATTTAGCAAATGACACCTCAGGAAATATACCCGAACATGAATATCATAAGTACAGTCATCTCATATTGGATAAAGATGACAGAACAAGCAGAAAAGTTGATATCTTCCTATAGATGAAATAAAAGATATTCATCTCTATTAAATCAAATGGAGCAGAGTTTTTAATATGAAACTTCAAATTCTGACAATGCTGGATGAAAATGTAGGTAGTATAGATATGTGGGTGGACTATCTACATGACTGTATTTCCTCACAAATTTTAGACCAACACCTAACAAGTGATTTCTGCTAACACTTTAAACCTTCTATATAATTAACCCCATGAGGAGGGATCCAACAGTGTAAGAGGGACAATTTTCTGGCTGTCTATCTAACAGACTATTATGATCCCAAATGTAAACTCAAAACCATACCAAGTACCAAAAATATGCAAATATGTTTTCCTATTCATTTAATGTTCATTTATTCTCAGCATTAAGAATTTGAGTCATACATATCTCTGTGATTTCAAGGCTAAGCTGGTACACAAAGATAGTTCATAGCCAGGTATTAACACAGAATGAGACCATATGCCAAACAAACGTCACAAATATTATCCCTCATTTCATTTCTTCTTTCTAGACAATCCCTATACATTTGTGACTTCTGAGTGATTCATAGAACCACTGTCTACCAGAAACTTTCGTTCACCAAATATCACTCAGGTACATTTAACAATTCAAACCCTTCTCCATTCCATTGGACTTTTAATTGTTCCATACAATTTCTTTCTATCATAAATTCCAGTTATGCAAGCAGACTGGTTCAAGAGTAATTATTGACAAGAATACCATATGTCAAGAATGAGACCAGGGTCTACAGCTGGGGACCTGAGCCGGTGCCACAGATCTCCATACCCAAATAGTGCCAGGAGAAAGCTAGCCTCCCAGGAGTGTGAATAAGCCTGAGAACAGGGGTAAGATCAGCACCTCTGCTCAGAAGTACCTTCCCTGAACCCTCAGGACACAGGGACTGAGGAGCAGGCTTCTGGTTTTCATCTATGACTGGGGAACTGATCCTGTGTCACAGGGATCCATACCCAAATAGTGCCAGGAGAGAGATGGTCTCCGAGGAGTGCCAACACACCTTTAAACACAGGCAAGACTACCACTTCTGTTCAAATTCCTGGCCCAAGAGAGACCCTGGCAAAGCCATCAGGACATAGGAACCAAGGAACAGCCGAGGACAGGATTCTTCTTGGTTCTGTCTGCACCCCAGAACTGAGCGTGAACCACAGCTCTCAAAAGCCAAATCCCTTTCAGAGAGAACTTCTCTCCCAGGAGTACTGACACAGAGTCTTGACAGAGGGGTAAGTCACAGTCAGAGAGTGTAAGACCAACGAACACCAGAGATAACCATATGATGAAAGGTAAGAGCAAGAACATAAGCAACAGAAACCAAGGATACTTGGCATTATCAGAACCCAGTTCTCCCACCACGGTGAGCCCTGAATACCCCAACACACAGGAAAAGCAAGATTCAGATTTAAAATAGTATCTCATGATGATGATAGAGAAATTTAAGAAGCACATAAATAACTCCTTAAAAGAAAAACAAGAGAACACAAGTAAACAGGTAGAAGCTCTTAAAGAGGAAACACAAAAATCCCTTAAAGAATTCCAGGAAAACACAACCAAACAAGTGAAGAAATTAAAGAAAACCATCCAGGATCTAAAAATAGAAATAGAAACAATAAAGAAATCACAAAGGGAGACAATCCTGGACATAGAAAACCTAGGAAAGAGATCAGAAGTTATAGATGCAAGCATCATCAACAGAGTACAAGAGAAACAAGAGAGAAATCTCAGGTGCATAAGATACCATAGAAAACATTGGCACACCAGTCAAAGAGAATGCAAAATGCAAAAAGCTCCTAGCCCAAAACATCCAGGAAATCCAGGACACAATGAGAAGACCAAACCTAAAAATAATAGAAATGAGTGAAGATTCCAAACTTAAAGGGTCAGGAAATATCTTCAACAAAATTATAGAAGAAAATTCCCTAACCTAAAGAAAGAGATGAACATAAACATTCAAGAAGCCTACAGAACTCCAAATAGACTGGACCTTCTGTCAAGTATGGTCAAAACACCAAATGCACAAAACAAAGATTATTAAAGGCAGTAAGAGAAAAAGGTCAAGTAACATATAAAGGCACACCTGTCAGAATTACACCAGACTTCTCACCAGAGACTATGAAAGCTTGAAGATCCTGGACAGATCTCATACTGATCCAAGGAGAACACAAATACCAACCCAGGCTACAATGCCCACAAAACTCTCAATTATCATAGATGGTGAAATCATGATATTCCATGAGAAAACCAACATTACACAAAATCCATCAAGAATTCTAAGCCCTTCAAATGATAACACCAAGAGAGGAGGGCAGCTACAGACTAGATAAAGTAAGAAAAGAATCTCCATTCAACAAACCCAAAAGAAGATAGCCACAGAAACAAAAATAACATCCAAAATAACAGAAGCAACAATCACTATTCTTTAATATATCTTAAAATCAATGGACTCAATTCACCAATGAAATGACATAGACAAACAGACTGGATATATAAATAGGACCCAGAATTTTTCTCCGTAAAAAATGCACCCCAGTGTCAAAAGTAAACACTACTTCAGAGTAAAGGGCTTGAAAACAATTTTCCAAGCAAATAGTCCCAGGAAACAAGCTGAAGTAGCCATTCTAATATCAGATATAATTGACTTTCAACCAAAATTCATCAAAACCATCAAGGAAGGACACATCATATACATCAAAGGAAAAATCTACCAAGAAGAACTCTCAATTCTGAACACATATGCTCCAAATGCAAGGATACCCACATTCATAAAAGATTCTTTACTAAAGCTCAAAGAACACATTGCACCTCACACAATAATCATGGGAGACTTCAAAACCCCATTCTCATCAATGGAGAGATTATGGAAACACAAACTAAACAGAAACAATGAAACTAACAGAAATTATAGACCAAAAGCACTTAACAGATATCTATAGAACATTTTATCTTACATCAAAAGGATATTCCTTCTTTCAGCACCTCATAAAACCTTCTCCACAATTGACCATATTAATTGGTCACAAAACAGGCCTCATCAGATAAAAGAAGATTGAAATAATCCCATGCATCCTATCAGAACACCAAGGACTAAAGCTAGTCTTAAATAGCAACAAATCAACAGAAAGCACATATATACATGAAATCTGAACAATGCTCTACTCAATGATAAATTGGTCAAGGAACAAATAAAGAAAGAAATTAATGACTTTTTAGAATTTAATTAAAATGAAGACACATCCTCCCAAAATGTATGGAACACCAGTAGTAAGAGGAAAACTCATAGCTCTAATTCCCCCCAAAAAGAAACTGGAGAGAACTTAAACTAGCAGTTTGACAGCACACCTGAAAGTACTAGAACAAAAGGAAGCAAATACACCCAAAGGAGAATAAATCAAAGGAAATAAACTCAGGGCTGAATTCAACTAAATAGAAACACAAATAACTATACAAAGAATCAACAAAACCAAGAGCTGGTTCTTTGAGAAAATCAACAAGATAGATAAACCCTTAGCAAGACTAACCAGAGGGCACAGAGACAGTATCCAAATTAATAAAAACAGAAATGAAAAGAGAGACATAACAATATAAACCATGAACATTAAGGAATGGATCTAGAAAATATCATCTTGAATGAGGTAACCCAATCACAAAAGAATACACATTGTATGCACTCACTGATAAGTGGATATTAGCCCAAGATATAATTCACAGACTATATCAAGCTCAAGAAGTAGGAAGACCAAAGTATGGGTGTTTCTACCCTTCTACGATAGGGTAACAAAATACTCACAGGAGCAAATGTGGAGACAAACTTTCAAACAGAGACTGAAGGAAAGGCCTTCCAGAGACAGTCCCACCAGAAGATTCATCCCATATATAGTCACCAAACCCCAACATTATTGTGGATGCCAAAAAATGCTTACTGAAAGGAGCTTGATATAGATGTCTCCTAAGAGGCCGTGCCATAGCCTTAAAAATACAGAGGTGAAAGCTCGAAGCCAACCATCGGATTGAGAGTGGGGTCCCCAATGGAGAAGTTAGAGAAAGGACGAAAGGAACTGAATGGGTTTATAACCCCATAGGAAGAACAACAACATCAACCAACCAGGTCCTCCATAGCTCCCAGGGACTAAGCCACCAACCAAGGAGTACACATGGCTCCAGCTGCATATGTAGCAGAGGATGGCCATGTCAAGCATCAATATGAGAAGACGCCTTTTCTCCTATGAAGGTTCCATGTCCCAGTGTTGATGACTCGAGGATGGGGAGGTGGGAGTGGGTGGGTTGGTGGCAGAATACCCTCACAGAAGAAGGGGAGGAGGAATGTGTTAGGGTCTTTCCAGGAGGGAGTAAACCAGGAAAGGGGATAACTTTTGAAATGTAAATAAAGAAAAGTATATATATATCAAAAGAACCCAGACTTGATCACCCATCTGTTGAAGTGTTCCTGGATAAAAACTCAGGAGTGTTATTAGACAGGTATGAAAGGACCTTCTATGGGGAGCTCAGTTGTAGGTATGTCAGCAGAGGAAAGGCCCAGCTCAGCTCATCGAGCATATCAGTATCCACACAGGTGAGAAGACTCTCAGGCTTCACTTATGTCCATTTGCTTCTGTTTATGAGCACCATCTAGAAGCTCACATGCGCTCTCACACTGGGGGAAAAACCATACAAATGAATTGTGTTTCTTCTGCTGCAGTGACTGAAGTAACCTGTCCCACCATCGAAGATGCAAACATAAAATGGTACCAATTAAAGTTACCAGGTCTTCCTTAAGGAGCAAGACAATGTGGGGAGTTTTACAAAAGAAAAGAAGCAATCTGGGGTATAGCAGAAGAGCACTAATCAAATTAAGTCCACCTTCCATGGTGGTCCAGAAACCAGACTACCTTAATGATTTTACCCATGAAATCCTAACTATTGAGGCTGACTCCTATGAAACTATGGCTAAAACTACACCAACTGGTAACCTGATAAATGACCCCCAAGACCTCATGGTTGACAAGTTTTTGAATGAGTTTTCTACTTTAGCATGACAATTGTTCAGTTTGCCACCAGAAAACCAAAACCCTGCCTACCCTGATGTAGATCCTTGCCCTGATGAAAAGCCTTTCATGATTCAGCAGCCCTCTGCCCAAGCAGTATTCTCTGCTGTGTCAGCAAGTTTTTCTCAGAGATCCTCCTCCGCAAGTCCCGAACTTCAGCTGTCACATAACCGAAGGTCTGCAGTCTGGTGGCAGGGCCCAGCAGTGAACCAAGTGCCCACACCAGTACTCCCAGCATAGGAAACAGCCAGCCAAGCACTCCAGAGCCAACCCTGCAGGTCCAGGATCCACAGCTTCTGCACCTCTGCCAGCACTATAATAGGTACTTTGCAGATAATATCCTTTACACTATTCACATGGGATGCCATGGGTATGAAAATCCTTTTCAATGTAATATATATGGATGCAAATGTAAAAACAAGTATGATTTTGCCTGCAATTTTGCAAGAGGGAAACATAACCAGCACTGAACAAAATCAATATTGAGCTCACTTGATAAAGCCTTTTGGGAGTTTGTAGTTTGGTTTTTAGTTTGATCATCCCTAATAAGTTATATGCTAATTTAAAATTTATACCGTCTATAGAATTTTGATAGTGAAAGAATGTTTTGTTAACTTTTCATAAAAGTGTGGTCAGGGTTATTTATGTCTTAGATAGTTAGATGCATTGATGTCATTCTCATTTAGACCTATGAGAGATGAAATACAGTCGTAATCTTACCAGGTGTTCAGTTTTGTACACTTGTCCATAAGGACTCCCAGGGCTATCTGTATTCTTGATGCTTCGGTATATATTATAGGGATAAATATTCCTTCTGCTATATTTCATAATGGAACAACAAACTTCTCACAAAATCTTTTATAACATTTCAGGGTTTATAGAAAAACTGCCTTTAAGCTTGCTCTTACTTAAAATGCTATTTTCATTCACATAACTTAAGTTGAATTAGTTTCTCTTTTTAACATTTTTCTGTCTTGTAGATTTAATAAATATTGACACATTGAAGGTTTTTTTATATATACATTTTCCTAAAAAGACAAAATCCTAAGCTTACTACCAGAACTGTTGTGAATGCTATCTAATTCCATCTTTCTCCCCCCTCTCTCTCACTCTTTTATTTTCATACTTTATTTACATTTCAAATGTTTCCCCCTTTCAAGATCTCCCCTTTGGAACCTCCCCATTCACTACCCCTCCCCATGCCACTATGGGGGTATTCCCCCAACCACCCACCCACCCCTCTCCTCTTCCCTCCTTCTCATTCTCCTATACTGGAGAATCTAACACCCTCAGGCCCAAGGGATTCTGCTCCCCCTGATGTCTAACAAGACCCTCCTCTGCTGCATATGTGGACAGCACCATGGGTCCCTCCGTGTGTATTCATTAGTTGGTGATCCAGTCTCCGGGAGTATCAGTGGGGTCAGGCCAGTTGCTCCTTCCCTGGGGCTGCAAATTCCCTCAGCTCCTTCAGTCCCTTCTCCTACTCCTCCATCTGGGACCTCACACTCAGCCATATGGGTGCTGTGAAGTGACTGTTGGGTATTTCGAACTTTTGGGCTAATAACCACTTATCAGTGAGTACATACCATGTTCACTCTTTTGTGACTGCCTTACCTCACTCAAGATGATATTTTCAAGTTCCATCCATTTTCCTGTGAATTTCATGAAGTCATTGTTTTTGATAGCTGAGTAGTATTCCATTGTGTAAATGTACCACATTTTTTGTATCCATTCCTCTGCTGAAGGACATCTGGGTTGTTTCCAGTATCTGGAATAGGGCTGCTATGAACATAATGGAACATGTGTCTTTGTTACATGTTGGAGCATCGTCAGGGTACATGCCCAGGAGTGGAATAGCTGGGTCCTCAGGTAGTATTATGGTCATTTTTCTGAGGGCCCACCAAACTGATTTCCAGAAAGGTTGTATCAGCTTGCATTCCCATCAGCAATGGAGGAGTATTCCTCTTTCTCCACATCCTTACCAGCATCTGCAGTCACCTGATTTTTTGATCTTAGCCATTCTGACTGGTGTGAGGTAGAATCTCAGGGTTGTTTTGATTTTCATTTCCCTGATGACTAAGGATGTTGAACTTTTCTTTAGGTGATTCTCGGCCATTCAAGTTTCCTCAGTTGAGAATTCTCTGTTTAGCTTTGTTCCCCATTTTTTGATAGGGTTATTTGGATCTTGGAGTCTAGCTTCTTGAGTTCCTTGTATACCTTGGATATTAGCCCTATATCAGACATGGGATTGGAAAAGATCTTTTCCCAATCTGTAGGTTGCTGTTTTGTCCAATTGACAATATCCTTTGCCTTCTAGAAGCTTTGTAATTTTATGAGGTCCCATTTGTCGATTCTTGATCTTAGAGCAGAAGACATTGTTGTTCTGTTCAGGAACTTTTCTCCTGTGCCCATGTGTTTGAGATTTTCTGCACTTTCTGTTCTATTAGATTCAGTGTATCTGGTTTTATGTGGAGGTCCTTGATCCACTTGGACTTGAGCTTTGTACAGGGAGATAGGAATGGATCAATTCGCAATCTTCTACATGTAGACCGTCAGCTGAACCAGCACAATTTGTTGAAGATGCTGTTTTTTTTCCACTGGAAGGTTTTAGCTCCTTTGTCAAAGACAAGTGACCATAAGTGTGCAGGTTCATTTCTGGGTCTTCGATTCTATTCCATTGATCTACCTGCCTGTCACAGTACCAATACCATGCAGTTTTTGTCACTACTGCTCTGTAGTACAGCTTGAGGTCAGGGAGGCTGATTTCCCCAGAAGTCCATTTATTGTTGAGAGTAGGTTTTGCTATCCTGGGTTTTTTGTTATTCCATATGAATTTGAGAATTGCTCTTTCTAAGTCTATGAAAAATTGAGTTGGAATTTTGATAGAGATTACATTAAATCTCTAGATTGCTTTCGGCATGATGGCCATTGTAACTATATTAATACTGCCAATCCATGAGCATAGGAGATCTTTCCATCTTCTGAGGTCTTCTTCAATTTCTTTCTTCAGAGACTTGAAGTTCCTGTCACACAGATATTTCACTTGTTTGGTTAGAGTTACACCAAGATATTTTATATTGTTTGTGACAATTGTGAAGGGTGTCATTTCCCTAATTTCTTTCTCAGTCTGTTTATCCTTCGAGTATAGGAGGCTACTGATTTGCTTGAGTTAATTTTGTATCCAGCCACTTTGCTGAAGTTGTTTATCAGCTTTAGCATATCTCTGGTGGAGTTTTTCGGCTCACTTAAGTATACCATCATATCATCTGCGAATAGTGATATTTTGATTTCTTCAAGTCCAATTTATCTCCCTTTGACCTCCTTTGTTGTCTAATTGCACTAGCTAGAACTTTAAGAACTATGTTGAATAGATAGGGAGAGAGAGGGCAGCCTTGCCTAGTCCATGATTTTAGTGGGATTACTTCGAGTTTCTCTCTATTTAGTTTGATATTGGCTTACTGTATATTGCTGTATATAACTGGTTTACTGTATATTGCGTTTACTATGTTTAGGTATGCTCCTTGAATTCCTGATCTTTCCAAGACTTTTATCATGGAGGGATGTTGAATTTTGGCAAATGCTTTTTCAGCGTCTAACAAATGACCATGGGGTTTTTTTCTTTGAGTTTGTTTATTTAGTGGATTGCATTGATGGATTTCCAGTATTGAAACATCCCTGCATCCCTGGGATGAAGCCTACTTGATCATGGTGAATGATAGTTTTGATGTGTTCTTGGATTCGGTTTGCAAGAATTTTATTGAGTATTTTTGCATCGATATTCATAAGGGAAATTGGTCTGAAGTTTTTTTTTATTGTTGGATCTTTGTGGGGTTTTGGTATCAGTATAACTGTGGCCTAAAAGAATGAATTTTGTAGTGTTCCTTCTGTTTCTATTTTGTGGAATAGATTGAAGAGTATTGGTATTAGGTCTTCTTTGAAGGTCTGATAGAATTCTGCACTGAACCCATCTGGTCCTGGGCATTTTTTGTTGTTATTGTTGGGAGACTGCTAAAAATTGTTTCTATTTCTTTGAGGGCTATGAGACTGTTCATCTGATCCTGATTTAACTTTGGTATTTGGTATCTGTCTAGAAACTTGTCCATTTCCTCCAGATTTTCAAATTTTGTTGCATACAGGCATTTGTAATAGGACCTGATGATGTTTTAATTTCCTCATAATCTGTTGTTATATCTCTCTTTTAATTTCTAATTTTGTTAATTTGCATACTGTCTCTGTGCCCTCTGGTTAGTCTGGCTAAGGGTTTATCTATCTTGTTGATTTTCTCAAAGAAACAGCTCCTGTTTTTGTTGATTCTTTGTATAGTTCCTTTAGTTTCTACTTGGTTGATTTCATCCCTTAATTTAATTATTTCCTGCCTTCTACTCATCTTGCATGTATTAGCTTCTTTTTGTCCTATAGCTTTCCGGTGTGCTGTTAAGCAGCTAGTATATGCTCTCTCCAGTTTCTTTTTGGTGGCATTCAGAGCTATGAGTTTTCCTCTTAACACTGCTTTCATTGTATCCCATAGGTTTGGATATGTAGTACGTTCATTTTCATTAAATTCTAGGAAGTCTTTCATTTCTTTCTTTATTGCTTCCATGACCAAGTTATCATTTAGTAGAGCATTGTTCAGCTTTCATGTGTATCTGGGCTTTGTGTTGTTGTTGCCATTGAAGACCAGCCTTATTCCGTAGGGATCTGATAAGAGGCATGGGATTATTTCAATCTTCTTAGGTCTGTTGAGGTTGGTTTTATGACCAATTATATGATCAATTTTGGAGAAGGTACCATGAGTTGCTGAGAAGAAGGTATATTCTTTTGATTTAGGATTTAATGTTCTATAGATATCTCTTAAATCCATTTGGTTCATAACATGTGTTAGTTTGACTGTGTCTCTGTTTATTTTGTGTTTCCAAGATCTGTCCATTTTTGAGGGTGGGGTATTGAAGTCTCCCACTATTATTGTGTGAGGTGCAATGTGTACTTTGATCTTTAGTAAAGTGTTTCTTTTATGAATATGGGAGCTCTTGCATTCGGGGCATAGATGTTCAGAATTGAGAGTTCTTCTTTGTAGATTTTTCTTTTGATGAGTACGAAGTGTCCTTTCTTATCTTTTTTGATGAGCTTTTGTTGAAAGTCGATTTTATCTGATATTAGAATGGTTAATCCAGCCTGTTTCTTGGAGTCATTTGCCTGGAAAATTGTTTTCCAGCCATTTACTCTGAAGTAGTGTTTGTCTTTATCATGGAGGTGTATTTCCTGGATGCATCAAAATGCTGGGTCCTGTTTATGGATCCAGTCTGTCAGTCTATGTCTTTTTATTGGGGAATTGAGACCATTGATGTTAAGAGATATTAAAGAATAGTGATTGTTGCTATTGTTATTTTTGATGTTTTTTATACGTTTGTGTGGCTATCTTCTTTTGAGTTTGTTGAAAGATGACTTTCTTGCTTTTTCTTGGGTGTAGTTTTGCTCCTTGAGTTGGCGTTTTCCATCCACTATTCTTTGTAGCGCTGGGTTTGTGGAACCATACTGTGCAAATTTGGATTTGTCATAGAAAATTTTGGTTTCACCATCTATGATTATTGAGAGTTTTGCTGGATATAGTGGCCTGGGCTGGCATTTGTGTTCTCTTAGAGTCTGTATGAAATCTGCCCAGGATCTTCCAGCTTTCATATTCTCTGGTGAAAAGTCTGGTGTAATTCTGATAGGTCTGCCTTTATATGTTACTTGCCCCTTTTCCCTTACTGCTTTTAATATTCTTTCCTTATTTTCTGTATTTGGTGTTTTGACTATAATGTGTCGGGAGGATTTTCTTTTCTGGTCCAGTCTATCTGGAATTCTGTAGGCTTCTTGTATATTTATATTTATCTCTTTCTTTATTTTAGAGAAGTTCTCTTCTATAATTTTTTGCACATATTTACTGGTCCTTTAATTTGGGAATCTTCACTGTCTTCTATACCTATTATCTTCAGGTTCTGTCTTCTCATTATATCCTTGATATTCTGGATGTTTTGGGTTAATAGCTTTTTGCATTTTGTGTTTTCTTGGACTGTTGTGTCCATGTTTTCTATGGTATCTTCTGCACCTGAGATTCTCTCTTCCATCTCTTGTATTCTGTTGGTGATGCTTGCATCTATGACTCCTGATTTCTTTCCTAGGTTTTCTAACTCCAGGGCTGTCTCCCTTTGTGATTTCTTTATTGTTTCTATTTCTGTTTTTAATTCCTGAATGGTTTTGTTCATTTGTTTGATTGTATTTTCCTGTAATTCTGCCAGTTTGATTGTGTTTCCTGTAATTCTTTAATGATTTTTGTGTGTCCTTTTTAAGGGCTTCCAGTTGTTTACCTGTGTTCTCTTGTATTTATTTAAGGGAGTTATTTATTTTCTTCTTAAAATCTTCTATCATCCTTTCGAGATGTGATTTTAAGTCTGATTCTTCCTTTTTTGGTGTGTTGGGGTATACAGGGCTTGCTATGGTGGGAGAGCTGGGTTCTGATGACACCAAGTAGCCATGGTTTCTGTTCCTTGTGTTCTTGCCCTTGCCTTTCACCATCTGGTTATCTCTGGTGTTAGCTGGTCTTACTCTCTCTGTCTGTGGCTTGTCTTTCCTGCAAGCATATGTGTCAATACTCTTTGAAGATCAGTTCACTCTGAGAGGAATTTGGGTTTGGAGAGTTGTGGTGCAGGGTCAGCTCTGGGGTTCAGACAGAAACAAGAAGGCTCTTATCCCCATCTGACCCTCGTTTCCTGTGTCCTGATGTCTCTTCAAGGGTCCATCTTGGTCCAGTGAATTTGAAAAGAAATAGTGGTCTTGCCTGTGCTTAAAGGTTTGTAGGCCCTTCTGGTATACCAGCTCTCTCCTGACACTATTTGAGCATAGAGCCCTGTGTCACAGGATCTGCTCTCCAGCCATGGAAAGAAACCAGAACACTGTTCCTCAGTCCCTATTTCCTGGGGATTCCAAGTGGGTACCTTTGAGCAGACAGGCTTGCCCCCACTCCTGGGAGGCTAGCTTTCTCCTTGCACTATTTGGCTATGGAGCCCTGGTGGCCCAGGCAGAAGTCTCCTGCCACAGATGGGAACCAGAGGGCTCTTTCCTCCATGCTGTTCCTCAATTCCTGTGTCTGTAACCCTACTCTCACTGGTTTTTCCACACTCCTGGGTAGCTAGCTTTCTCCTGGCACTGTTTGGCTATGGAGCCCTGGTGGCCCAGGCAGATGGAAACTGGAAGGCTCTTTCCTCCTGGCTGTTCCTCAGTCCCTGTAAATTAGTTTCATTACAACCAAAGCTAGTAGTTATTTCAGTGTAATAAATCTTTCTCTTCAAGGCGAAGTATAAAACTTTCTTTTCAAATTTAAATTATAGAAATGAAAGTCTTGGAAGTTGAAATTTGGGGCTAAATTGAAAATTGTGTTTGGTATTTGAGATATCTGTTCACTTAATGTATAAACATCTTAGATTATAATTTATCAGATATATATATATGATATATCTGATAAATTATACTATGTATATGATATGTATGAATATATATATATATATATATATATATATATATATATATATGGAGAGAGAGAGAGAATTATTTTAAAGCCATAGGTGAATACACTAGAGTGCTAGATACCCTTTTCAGTCTGAATCTTTCCTTTAATTCTGCATTCACCTACTACTGGTGTCAGACAAGATTGACAACCACAGCGATTACTTTATTCTTCCTAGTCTTTGATGACCAAAGAGGAAGTGTAACTCTTTCATCTTATTAAGATGCTTCAAAACAATCTCAAAAGTTTCTTTTCTGCCTTCTACATATTTATTGCCGATAATTAACAAGAAGGGTAGATCTAGAAACCCAAAGAAATGTAATAGTGACTAAACAGCTACAAAGTGGAGAGCATGCCCAAACAAAGCCTACTTTCCTCTGCAGAGCAGAGCAGGCCATGGAAGTCTTCCCTGTGGGTCCTCATGGACAGAGACAGTGTGATAGTCACCACGGTGGGAAAGGAAAAAGTGAGAGTTCTTCTGAAGCACATATGAATGTGACATTTAATTTACTTAGAATTAGAATGGTTCATTTTATATACAAAGACATTATTTTTATATTGTGTAATAAGTAGCTTACGCTGAAGAAAGCCTGACAAATCAATAAAACATTGTCACTGGAAAAATATCAATCAATCTATTACTGTAACCAATGAAGAGAACCAGTTGTTTTGACAGTGACTTGGTAACTATCACTTTTACATAAAATCATTTTAACTCTTGGTGTACCCTAGATATATGCTAAACAATGCTGTTCGGTGAATTTTGGGGAGGAGTGGGGAGGGAGCTAAGAATTGAATCCCAAATTTATACATAAGTAACTCTACCTGAAGATTCCAAGAGTGTTTATTATTCTTTGATAATTTCATACATGCAAATAATTAATTTTAATTGCTTTTAACCTTTTATTATTCTCTCTTACCATTTCCCTCTTCTCCCAGTGAAACCTCTCTTCTTCCAGCAAGGGACCCTTGTACTTTCATATCTTTGTGTAGGTAATCCACTAAATTTAATTAGAGTTTCTTGCCCAAGGGAAGTAAGGTTATTCATTATTTATTAAGTGCAAGCACAACTTACCAGTGGTTACACCACTGGGGAAAGTATCTCTCTGAAGCCAGTGACTGCCAACAGTCCATCCCTCAGGAAAAAAGGAGACCTCAGGATCCCTTTCCCCATCCATTTTGAAATATTGATGGGCTCAATCTTGAGGGAAGTTTTGTAGTATTTAATTGAATATTTTTTGAGATGATGGCAACATTTGGCCAGACAGACAAAATAGAAATGAAAAGTTTTGACTGTGAATCTAAAGTTTACTTAAAAATTAAAAATGTTTATGTCTTTTGTGGGAAAAATATTGTTTGTATTAAATTACAGAGACCTGGGTATTGTTATAAATTTGCTGAATTAGTCTACAGGTTAATTATCTCTCTACAAAATGGTGGCCACTAAAAATGAGACTTTGTATGTAGAAAAGGGGAACAAAAATTCACTCTATTTCTTTATGTTGACATTATAAGCACAAAATTTTGAAGTCTAGAAAACCCTGTACAGCAAAATTACAGCTTGTTATTGCAAATGTTTTCCAATTTATCTATAAAAACATTCATATCTCTATTTCTGTTATTTTTTTCTTCTAATATGAACTCAGTCTGTATTGATTTGAGTTTAAAATCCATGAGAGTTGGATTTTAAACTCTCTTTCAGAGTTGGAAAATCAAAAGAATAAGCTCTCGAGGCTTTTTTACCCTCATTATTTGGAAGCATTTTTAGGACCACCTCAATATATTTTAAGAAATTTCCACTGCACTAAATTTCCATATGACCACTCAAGGGCCACTCAATTCCACCTGTCACTCTCCAGGTTTTCTTCCTCAATTTCATCTGACATTACTTTCTCCTTCCTGATACTCATGTTCTCATAACCTTTACTCCAAGTCCACCAATAATATTTATTCTCTTTTCACCTCTCAGGGATATCCACGTACCCTCTCATCCCTTCCTCTATATCTAACCTCTCTGAGTCTATAGATTATAGTGTAGTTATCATTTGCTATATGTAAAATAGCCACATATAATACATACAATTATTTGTCTTTCTGGGTTTGGGTTACTTCACTCATGATTTCTTTTTGTTCCATCCATTTGCCTTGAAATTTTATGTTATTTTTTAAACAGATGACTAACATCCAAATGAGTAAATATAATACAATTTTTGTTTTCTACTTCTGTTGAGGGACATCTTAGTTCTTTTCAATTTCTGCTATTGTGAATAGAGCAGTAGGAAACAGAGTTGAGCAAATGTACTTGAAGTAAAGTAAAATATCCTTTGGGCATATTTCCAAGACTAGTATAGCTGGATTTTGAGGTAAGTCTCCTTCCATCTTTCTGGGGAACCAACATACTGATTTCCATATATTTCTATATTTCCATATATTGGCTATACATATATTTTCTACCTCTAGCAATAGAGAAATGTCCCTTTATTCACATCCTTGAAAACATGAGGAGTCACATTTCTATAAATATGTCTCAGCCATTTGAGTTTCCTTTACTGAGAATTCTGCTTAGATATGTACCCCATTTAGTGTGTGAATAATTGGGTCTCGTGGTTTTTGAGCTTTCTTGGAGGATATTTTTCTTTCATTGGTTTGTCAAGTTCAAATTCACTGTGATTATTTTTATTTTACCTTATCGTATTTTAATTTGTTATTTTGTTGTTATCTCTTAGAAGCTTATTCACTTTTAATGGGAAATAGAAAGGGAATGGGTTCAACTGTTACAGAGAATTGGAAAGAACTTGAAGGAGTAGAGGAAAGGAGAACTTTAATCAGGATATTATGTATGAGAAAATCTATTTTCAATAAAAGGGGATAAAACAGGCACATTAGTGCTCGCTTTGGCAGCACATATACTAAAATTGGAACTATACAGAGAAGATTAGCATGGCCCCTGTGCAAGAATGACATGCAAATTCATTAAGCGTTCCATATTTTTATCAAACAAATGAACAAAACCATTCAGGAATTAAAAACAGAAATAGAAACAATAAAGAAATCACAAATGGAGACAACCCTGGAGTTAGAGAACATAGGAAAGAAAGAAAGAGTCATAGATGCAAACATCACCAATAGAATACAAGAGATGGAAGAAAGAAGAGAAAACATGGGCACAACAGTCAAAGAAAACACAAAATTCAAAGAGCTCCTAACCCAAAACATCCAAGATATATAGGATACAATGAGAAGACAGAACCTGAGGATAATAGGTATAGAAGAGAGTGAAGACTCTCCACTTAAAGGACCAGTAAATATCTTCAACAAAATTATACAAGAAAACTTCCCTAACCTAAAGAAAGAGATAAACATAAATATACAATTAGCCTACAGAATGCCAAACAGACTGGATCAGAAAAGAAATTCCTCCCGTCACATTATAGTCAAAACACTAAATACACAAAACAAGGAAAGAATATTAAAAGCAGTAAGGGAAGAAGGGCAAATAACATACAAAGGCAGACCTATCAGAATTATAGCAGACTTCTCGCCAGAGACTATGAAAGCTAGAAGTTCCTGGGTAGATCTCATCCAGATTCTAAAAGAACACAAATGCCAGCCCAGAGTGCAATACACAGAAAAACTCTCATTAATCATAGATGGAGAAACCAAAATATTCTATGACAAATCCAAATTTGCACAGTATGTTTCCACAAACCCAGCCTTACAAAGAATAATCCATGGAAAACGCCAACTCAGGAGGGAAACGACACCCAAGAAAAGGCAAGAAAGTAATCTTTCAACAAACTCAAAAGAAGATAGCCACACAAACAATATAAACAACATCAAAAATAACAGGAAATAACAATCACTATTCTTTAATATCTCTTAACATCAATGGTCTCAACTCCCCAATAAAAAGACATAGACTGACAGACTGGATCCATAAACAGGACCCAGCATTTTGCTGCATCCAGGAAACGCACCTCCATATTAAAGACAAACACTACCTCAGAGTAAAGGGCTGGAAAACAATTTTCCAGGCAAATGGCCCCAAGAAACAGGCTGGAGTAGCCATTCTAATATCAGATAAAATTGACTTTCAACCAAAATTCATGAAAAAGGATGAGGAAGGACACTTCTTACTCATCAAAGGAAAAATCTACCAAGAAGAACTCTCAATTCTGAACATCTATGCCCCCAATGCAAGAGCTCCCACTTTCATAAAAAAAACTCTACTAAAGCTCAAAGCACACATTGCACCTCACACAATAATAGTGGGAGAATTCAACACCCCACTATCAACAATGGACAGATCTTGGAAACATAAACTAAACTGAGACACAGTGAAACTAACAGATGCTATGAACCAAATGGGTTTGACAGATATCTATAGAACATTTCATCCTGCATCAAAAGAATATACCTTCTTCTCAGCACCTCATGGTACCTTCTCCAAAATTGATCATATAATTGGTCACAAAACAAACCTCAACAGATATAAGAAGATTGAAATAATCCCATGCCTCCTATCAGATCACTACGGATTAAGGTTGGTCTTCAGTGGCAACAACAACAACAGAAAGCCCACATACACATGGAAGCTGAACAATGCTCTGCTCAATGATAAGTTGGTCAAGGAAGCAATAAAGAAGGAAATTAAAGACTTCCTAGAATTTAATGAAAATGAAAGTACAAGTTACCCAATCCTATGGGACACAATGAAAGCAGTGTTAAGAGGAAAACTCATAGCTCTGAGGGCCTCCAAGAAGAAACTGGAGAGAGCATACACTAACAGCTTAACAGCACACCTGAAAGTTCTAGAACAAAAAGAAGCAAATACACCCAAGAGGATTAGAAGGCAGAAAATAATCAAATTAAGGGCTGAAATCAACCAAGTGGAAACTAAAAGAACTATACAAAGAATCAACAAAACCAAGAGCTGGTTCTTAGATGAAATCAACAAGATAGATAAACCCATAGCCAGACTAACCAGAGGGCACAGAGACAGTATCCAAATTAACAAAATTAGAAATGAAAATGGAGATATAACAACAGACTCTGAGGAAATTAAAAAAAATCATCAGATCCTACTACAAAAGCCTATATGCAACAAAGTTGGAAAATCTGGATAAAATGGACAAGTTTCTAGACAGATATCAATTACCAAAGTTAAATCATGATCAGATAAACCATCTAAACAGTCACATAACCCTCAAAGAAATAAAAGCAGTCATTAACAGTCTCCCAACCAAAAAAAGCCCAGAACCAGGTGGGTTCAGTGCAGAATTCTATCAGACCTTCACAGAAGTCCTAATACCAATACTCTTCAGTCTATTCCACAAAATAGAAACAGAAGGAACACTACCCAATTCATTCTATGAGGCCACAGTTACACTGATACCAAAGCCCCACAAAGACCCAACAATAAAAGAAAACTTCAGATCAATTTCCCTTATGAATATCAATGCAAAAATACTCAATAAAATTCTTGCAAACCAAATTGAAGAACACATCACAACTATCATTCTTCATAATCAAGTAGGTTTCATCCCAGAGATGCAGGGATAGTTTAATACCCAGAAATCCATCAATGTAATCCACTACATAAACAAACTCAAAGAAAAAAAACCACATGGTCATTTTGTTAGATGCTGAGAAAGCATTTGACAAAGTTCAACATCCCTTCATGATAAAAGTCTTGGAAAAATCAGGAATTAAAGGAGCATACTTAAACATAGTAAAAGCAATATACAGCAAACCAGTGGCCAACATCAAACTAAATGGAGAGACACTTGAAGCAATCCCACTAAAATCAGGGACTAGACAAGGCTGCCCTCTCTCTTCCTACCATTCAATATAGTACTTGAAGTTCTAGCTAGAGCAATCAGGCAATAAAAGGAGGTCAAAGGGATACAAATTGGAAAGGAAGAAATCAAAATATCACTATTTGCAGATGATATGATGGTGTACTTAAGTGACCCAAAAAACTCCACCAGAGATCTGCTACAGCTGATAAACAACTTCAGCAAAGTGGCTGGATACAAAATTAACTCAAGCAAATCAGTAGCCTTCCTATACTTGAAGGATAAACAGGCTGAGAAAGAAATTAGGGAAATGACACCCTTCACACTTGTCACAAACAATATAAAATATCTAGGTGTGACTCTAACCAAACAAGTGAAAGATCTGTATGACAAGAACTTAAAGTCTCTGAAGAGAGAAATCGAAGAAGACCTCAGAAGATGGAAAGATCTCCCATGCTCATGGATCAGCAGGATTAATATAGTTAAAATGGCCATCCTGCTGAATGCCATTTACAGATTCAGTGCAATCCCCATCAAAATCCCAACTCAATTCTTCATAGACCTTGAAAGAGCAATTCTCAAATTAATATAGAATAACAAAAAACCCAGGATAGCAATAAAACAATATTCTCAACAATAAAATGACGTCTGGGGGAATCAACCTCCCTGACTGATAAGGATTAGTCAGCCTCACTGACTGATGTAGTGATAAAAACTGCATGGTATTGGTACAGTGACAGGCAGGTAGATCAATGGAATAGAATCAAAGACCCAGAAATGAACCCACACACTTATGGTCACTTGATATTTGACAAAGGAGCTAAAACCATACAGTGGAAAAAATACAGCATCTTCAACAGATGGTGTTGGATCAACTGGCGGTCTACATGTAAAAGATTGTGAATTGATCCATTCCTATCTCCCTGTACAAAGCTCAAGTCCAAGTGGATCAAGGACCTCCACATAAAACCAGATACACTGAATCTAATAGAAGAGAAAATGGGGAAGAGTCTCAAACACTTGGGCACAGGGGAAATTTTCTTGAACGATGGCTTGTGCTCTAAGATCAAGAATCGACAGATGGGACCTCATAAAATTACAAAGCTTCTGTAAGGCAAAGGGCACTGTAAATAGGACAAAACAGCAGCCTACAGATTGGGAAAAAATCTTTACCAATCCTACATCCGATAGAGGGCTAATGTCCAATGTATACAAAGAACTCAAGGAGCTAGACTCCAAAGATACAAATAACCCAATCAAAAAATGGGGAAGAGAGCTAAACAGATAATTCTCAACTGAGGAAACTCGAATGGCCGAGAAGCACCTAAAGAAAGGTTCAACATCCTTAGTCATCAGGGAAATGAAAATCAAAACAGCCCTGAGATTTCACCTCACACCAGTCAGAATGGCTAAGATCAAAAACTCCAGTGACAGCAGATGTTGGCTAGGATGTAGAGAAAGAGGAACACTCCTCCACTGCTGGTGGGAATGCAAGTTGATACAACCTCTCTGGTAATCAGTTTGGTGGACCCTCAGAAAAATGAACATAATACTACCTGAGGACCCAGCTATTCCTCTCCTGGGCATATACCCAGAAGATACTCCAACATGTAATAAAGACACATGTTCCACTATGTTCATAGCAGTCATATTTATAATAGCCAGAAGCTGGAAACAACCCAGATGTCTCTCCACAGAGGAATGGATACAGAAAATGTGGTACATTTACACAATGGAATACTACTCAGCTATTAAAAACAATGACTTCCTGCAATTTGCAGACAAATGGATGGATCTTGAAAATATCATTCTGAGCGAGGTAACGCAGTCACAAAAGAATGAACATGGTATGTATTCACTGTTAAGAGGTTATTAGCCCAAAAGTTTGAAATACCCAAGAGTCACTTTGCAGCAACAGTAGGGCTGAGTGTGAGGTCCCTGATGGAGCACGTGGAGGAAGGACTGAAGGAGCTGAGGGAGTTTGCATCCCCAGGGAGGCAGCAACAATGGCAACTGGCCTGACCCCTCGATACTCCTGGAGACTGATCTACCAACCAAAGAATACACATGGAGTGTCCCATGGTGCTGGCGACAAATGCGGCAGAGGAGGGTCTTGTTATCCATCAGGGAACAGAGGCCCTTGGGCCTGAGGGTGTTAGATGCCCCAGTATAGGAGAATGCCTAGGAGGGAAGACGAGAGTGAGTGGGTGGTTCGGTGGGTGGGAGAATACCCACATAGTGGCAGGAGGAGGGTGGTGGGAATGGGGAGGTTCCAAAGGGGAGATCTGGAAAGATGGAGACATTTGGAATGTTAATAAAATATGAAAAAAAAGAAAAACAAACAAAATATAAAATATACAAAAATATAATAAATATAATAAATATAAAAAATATAATAAACAAAAAATATAATTTGTCTTATATTCGTATTATTTTTTCTTACTGCTGTAAACTTGAACACTACAAATAGTATAAAGAGCTTAACTTTTGTTATCCTCATGGTATTTAAGAAAATAAAAACATAATAAAAATACTCTAACTCTTAAATATTATTTATATTATTAAAATTATATGAGCTTGTTTTATGTCAAGACTCTGTAAACTTTTTACATAAATTATTCTATTTAGTGATATGGAGTTGTAAGACTTTATAATTTTTCTATTTGAAATTAAGTGTCACAATAAAAAGTAAATTATATGTAATATCAGATATAGTGATGGTATTTAGACGTAATATCATACCTGATGATGGCAGGGTGGCCACTTACATGGAATATTTTTTACAAATTCTAAGTGACATACTGAATATTTGAAGTTCAAATCTATATTTAAGGAAGATAAAGAAGTTTTAAAAAAGCATAATTTGATTATGTATCCTTATTTTTTTATTTCTATAACGTGCTTAAAAAGTCCATTGTACATGTTTATTTTATATGTTAATGATATAAAAGGATATTTTCATAGAAATATGCATTTTATAGTGATCATATTACCCTTACAACCTACCCTTCTATTTTTATCCTTTACAAATCCCATTAACCTTTCACCACCTACTTTTGTGTTGCATCATGTGTGTGTGTGTGTGTGTGTGTGTGTGTGTGTCTGTGTGTATGTGTTCGCGCGCGTGCACGTTGGATAAATGCATCTGGAGGCCAGAGAATAACATAAGGGAGAAGGACATCTACCCTATGGGTGGCTACCTAGGATTGACCACTGACATCCTTCCCAATTAAACATTCTTTCTCATGTTTGAAGAATTTATAATGTGATTTTTAAGTAAAACTATTTAATACCTTTAACAATGAAAATAAAAGACAGGTATACATATAATAAATACTCAAAATCTAAAGAAATTACTAATCAAATATAGTAGAAATAATAAGCCTTTATTTTAAGGCAAATATTAAATCCTATACAACACAATTTTTGTGCCTTACAGGTTAATTTCTGTTAATGAGTAGGTCAATATTCTTTATATATTATACTAGTTAGAAGCTAAATTATAACTGCCAAAAAACTGAGATGGAACAGAATTGAGTAACATGATCATGTGACATTAACATAAAAAGATATACTGAGAAAATGTTAACTATTTTGACAGGAGAGTGTAATAAAGTATGAGTAATATACACACAAACATAATTGATTGTAAAATAAGTAGACATATAGTCTTTCTGTATGTTTTATGAAAACTAAAGCTAAAATAGTTTTTGAAAAGAAATATTTACAAGCATATTAAAAATTATATCCTAAATGACATGTGACATTAAATAAAATCAGGAACATATTTTTCTTACCTAATTTACAATGATTAATATTTAAACCTTTTTTATAAAGAACAAAGTGAATCTAATCTGAACTATTAAGTAGATGTTTTTCTAAGAAATGTTTCACTATTGAGAATTTCCAAAATTTAGTAATTCAATAGCCATGGAATTGTCTTTGTATGTATAGGAACTTAAGTACCAGTAAGGTGACCTCTATTTAATAATAGAACCTAGAAGTAGACAAAGAGATTATAGCCTTTTAGTTGCTCTAGCATTGAAACATGGACAGTAACATATGTAATAACCCATTACCACCAAATCAGAAAGGAAGTGGGGAAAGAAAAGCTTTCAATAAGAATTTAGTGGTAGCAGATGAAGTTACAAATAAGAATGTTCAAAGGGGAATATATCAATAAAATATATGTACATATCATACATTTGAGACAATGATCATTAGAAATCTGGAGGACCAAATTCACAAGAACTATTGGAAACAAAGAATTTGGAATCTTTCAGTGTAATTTGGAATTCTTATAATTAAAATGCATGTTTCAACAATATTACAAAATATAAAAAAACATTAAGTTAAAAACAGGAAAGCATTAGAATAGTCAATATACAACTTAATTTAATGGACAAATGGATGGTGGCATCTTGGTGTCTTTCTTTATCTATTTGACACAAGCTAGATTTACAGGAAAAGATAAAAATCATGATTAAAATATACCTTCATGGACTGGCCTGTAGCCACACCTCTTGGTCATATTCTTGATTAGTCATTGTTGTAGGTTGGGATAACCCACTGGGGTGTTAAAATTTCTAATGTGGTGACACTGAGATATATAACATAGGATCTTGAGCAAGACAGTAGAGACAGGTAAGGAAACACCATACCACCATGACTCAACCTTAGTTCTTACTGCCATATCCTACCATGAAATGCTGCTAGTTTTCCCTTAGTGATATATTTATAAAATGTAATGTGAAAGATAACTTTTCCCATATAAGCTGCTTTTGCTTATGGGATGTCAGAAAGAAGTAAAAACTTTAACCATATAATACTAATTTATTTATGCTTATTTGACAAGGTAATATGGATTTAATAGCAATACAATGAGTTGTTAGTATAAAATGAACTAAGGTAAAGGAAATTTTTGACATGAACTCATAACCAACTGTATTTCTACCAGGTATGAATCAGTGTGTAAAGTGCCCAGAAACTCATTATGCAAATGCAGAAAAGAGACACTGCCTCCAGAAAACTGTAGTCTTTCTTGGCTATGATGATACCTTGGGTAAGGTTCTCACACTCATATCCCTGGGATTCACGTACTCACAGTTCCTGTTATTGGCATCTTTGTAAACCACAGAGACACTCCAGTTGTTAAAGCCAATAACAGATCTCTCAGTTACATCCTGCTCATCACTCTCACCTTCTGTTTCCTCTGTCCCTTGCTCTACATTGGCCTTCCAAACACAGCTACATGTATTTTGCAGCACAACATGTTTGGAATTCTTTTTACTGTGGCTTTATCCACTGTGTTCACCAAAACCATCATTGTAGTTTTGGCCTTCAAGATTACTGCTCCAGGGAGAAAGGCAAGATAGTTGCTGATATCAAAAGCCTCTATTTCATCATTCCATTTTGCATATTGATGCAAGAAATTATTGCTATTATTGGGCTGTTAACATCTCCTCCATTTATTGACAAGGATGCACATTCTGAACATGGACACATAATCATTCTGTGCAACAAGGGCTCAGCTATTGTCTTCTATTGCACATTGGCCTATCTGGGAATTATGGCCTTTGGTAGTTACCTCATGGCTTTCTTGTCTAGGAATCTGCCTGACACATTTAATGAAGCCAAATTCCTGGCTTTCAGCATGCTGATGTTCTGCACTGTCTGGGTCACATTCCTCCCTGTCTACCACAGCACCACAGGGAAGGTCATGGTGGCTATGGAAGTTTTCTCTATCTTGGCTTCCAGTGCAGGAATTCTAAGTCTAATCTTTGCCCCTAAGTGCTACATTATTTTATTCAAGCCACATAGGAGTACTGTTCATCACATCAGGGATAAAAGTCATGGTAGGGGGAAAGTTTACTTAAAATATACTTCAAATGATTTTACAAACTAAGCTGAAATGTGCTAATTCTCTAGCATTCTAACATTCACATATAAGTTAATAATATGGTGTTCCTTAGATGTCTGTTTGTATATAGGTCCTTCCCACCAATCTTCTCTTTCTGAGCTTCATTCCCTGAAAATAGAGGATAAAGAAAAAAACACATTTACTGAGTTTGAAATAGTGCTTGTTCGCCGGGCTGTGGTGGTGCACTCCTTTAATCCCAGCGCTTGGGAGGCAGAGGCAGGTGGATTTCTGAGTTCGAGTTCGAGGCTAGCCTGGTCTACAGAGTTGAGTTCCAGGACAGCCAGGACTACACAGAGAAACCCTGTCTCGAAAAACCAAAAAAAAAAAAAAAAAAAAAAAGAAAGAAATAGTGCTTGTTCACTGCCCAAAATTAATACTCATGTACAATAAATCCTTTTGAAATTTAATAGTTTGATATATAATTGTATCAGCTGTTAATGTTTACACTAAATATGACATTTTTTCCTCTTTAAATCTCTTACATTTTGAAACTGTGACTCTATACACAAAAACATGTGATGATTCATATTTATTTCTGATTTGTATGTTAAAATTTTGGATACTAGTTTTTTTCATTACAGCTCTTTTCTTCTGTTCCCAGTGCTTCCCATGCAATATGTACCAGAGTGTGCTTATTTTTGATCCTTCAAAATGTTATGAATTACAGTGTGATTGTTTTTAGAAAACGTATACAAGCTATAGTTCTGAGATTACATTTTGTGTCTTTTAACACAAATAGCATGCTCTAACATCAATCTTAAGTTGAAGCACATAGGCTTCTTTACCTTTGAAAACTATTCAGAATGCAGGCACATATTTCAGTTCAAAGACTACTTCCCTAAAACTGACAAACACCATTGTTTGATTACAACATCACATAAATTGTGTATGGTGAATTTACATCGGTGGTCTTCAACCTTACTAATTTGTGATGATTTAACCCAGTTATTCATGTAGTGGTGAACCACAAACATAACATTATTTTCACTGGTAATTCTTAATTTTAACTTAGCTGCTATCATAAGTAATAAGATAATTATCTGATATTCCCATTGGTTTTAGGTGACCCCTGTTAAAGAGTCCTGTGACCCCAGAGTGATCACCACCCACCCGCTAAGAACTTATGCTCTAAATATATTGACAAGGCATTCAGAACTTCAAAGGCATACTCAGTTCTAAAGCAATGTGAAACTACTTCCACTCAACCCTCTTTTTTTCCTTCCTTCTTTTCCTCTCTGTCTCTTCTATTTTTCTATTCTTATTGCAGAATGTTCCTTAAAACCATGATTTTCTACCTTCCCTCCAATAAATGCTGGATGTCTAGTTACTTGTCACTAGTTTTGAAAATCTCTACCTTTTAAGGGACCATTTCATTCTGTTCATGTTAAGGGGTCTTATTGTTCACTATAATTTTCATGGACTCAGTTATTTAATCTCCACTTATTCTACGTAAAGATTTATCACTAACTTTCTTTTATATTCTCCTAATTTGTGCAATTTTCTCCCTTTTATTAAAATATATTCTTTTCTAAACTAAATATCCTGATTTCGGCTTCATCTCCCCCTAATCATCCCAGCTCTTACGATACCTTCCTCCAGTCTACATTTACTACAAATCTATCCCTCATTAGAACAGAACAGGCATCAAAGAGATACCAATGAAACATAATAAAAAGCAAACACATAGAATTATGACAAGGATAAATCAATGGAAGGAAATTGATCTAAGGGAATGTGTTAGACTCTTAGACCTACTCCTTTTCACTAAGTAGTCCCATAAAAGTACTAAAATGAAAGCTATTCTATATTTGCAGAGAATCTGTTATATTTCCTGAGTAGAACCTGTACTTGCTATTTCATTCTCTGAGTTCTTGCGAGCCTTACTGAGCAGATTTAGAGGGCGGTTTTCACCCCCTACTCTTGAGAGTATGAATTTCAAATAAACATCCCATTTAGAACTGTGTGTTGGAAGTTCTCTCTCTCTCTCTCTCTCTCTCTCTCTCTCTCTCTCTCTTTCCATAATGTCTAATTGTTGGTCTCTATCTGTTCCCATCTGCTGAAGGAGGAAAGCTCTTTATTTGCGGATGAATAAGGCATCAATATATTTTAAAAAGCAAAATATTATTAGAGGTCTTGTCTATCTATCCTCTGAGAGACCCTGCCCAGGACTTGACCAAAATAGATGCAGAGAGTCATGGTCAAACATTCGAGAAATTGAGGAGAGTCTTGTGGAAAAGTTGAGGGACCAAAAAGGGATATGAATGCTGCAAGAAGACAAACAGAGCCAGCTATCTTGGACCTTTAGAGGCGCCAAAGGACTGAACAACCAATGAAAGAGCATACAAGGGAGGACAGAGGGCCAGTGTACATATGGAGCAGATGTGCAAATTGGCCTTCATGTGGATCCCCAAACAATTTGAGTGGGGCATTATCCAAATACTCTTGCCTGCCTATAGATCCTGTTTCCCCAACTGGACTGCCTTGTATTGCTCCAGGGGAATAGGATGTAGCGAGTTCTGCAATGATTTCAGGTGCAATGGTGGGTTGGTACCCAGCAGGAACATTCGCTGTCTCACAGATAAATGGGATGTGATAAGGGAGGAGGGCCTGTTTAGGGGGAATCAAGGAAGAAAGGGAAAGGTTCAATCTGGATTTAAAGTGAATTAATTAATTAATTAATTAATATAGATAATAAACATTAACCACTACTTACAGCATTGTAGTTTATAATGTATATTGAACCATTTTCTCTCAATTCTTACTTCAGTTTTGATGCCCACTTTAATGCTAGAAGTATGGGCAAATGAAAAACTGTAGTTGGGACTTAGGTGTCATAATTGTATCTGGAGAAGTTGATATACTTTTTAATATACTAAAAAATACAACCACATCATTGCTGATATGGGCTGCAATATATTTTCATATTAAGATATATATATATATTAGAATTTATGTGAGATGACAATCAGATACCCAAGGGAATAAACCCATGAAAAATTAAAAATGAAAAATATAATATACAGTACAACAAGAGAGAAATTTATACTGATTTTGATTTATGAATAACAGAGTTTTTAATTTATATCAGCATTCATATTATATTTGTGACTATATCAGCACAGAACAGGAGAAATTTGCTATTGACAAATGCTTTAAAGTGTTTTACAAAATAGATTTGAACATAAAATAAAGTAGGAGTGAAAAATCATTTAAAACTAACAACAAGTGTTGTGTACATACTTAAATTTTGTTTCAAATAGCAGCTATTTAAAATGTAACCAAATGCACAAGAAGAGGAAGTTTTGTGGTAGAAAAAAATAAATAATTAAACAATTATGTAATTATTATGTTATATAATCTGAGCTTCTCTGAAGCATGCTAAATACTTGCTTATCTTACACAGGGTTCAGTTACAGAGAAGCTAGTCAACATATCATCTTGGTATTTGAATTAAATATATTGTTGACATATAGCCACATATAGAAATGAGGTTACAGATTCAATTTAATTTTACTATTATTTTGTTTACAGTTCATAATATAATGACTAGAGTATAATCTGCATGAAAAATTTTTTTGAATTAATAGATTTGGATACCCTCCCAATAAATGGAAGAATCAAATACAAGTCCTAGAATTCATAGAAATCTTAAATGTTGAAGAAGCAAATTGTTATAATTGCACAGATTTAGTGAATTAGAAAATAAACATTTCATCTATTTCTGAAAACACTAAAGATCACATATATGGATCTGGAATCTATTGTTCATCAATGAATAGGTGGAGTGAATTATTATTAAAAAAATATTTCATTCCATCTTCATCTTGTGAAAAACATAAGCACTTGCATTCTTACAATCATATAATTAAGTAAGCACAAAGTAATTCAAAATGAGAAAACAAAGTGAAACATGTATTTCTAAGTAAAAACTGATGGCTATTGAAGAAAATGAGCCTAATATTAGATATGACGTATATTCCATGTCAATAAATGCCAAATTATAACCTATATGTTGACTTTTCAATGCTAAAATTAGGCTTCAAGGTTTGCATTTAAATTCAAAAGGACCTGAGCTAATTTTTAAGGGGATTTATCATTGTACAATGACTTTGTTCTCTGATATGATGAAGTGAATTTCACTCTGAGCTTAACAATAAGTTACAACTCTTAGAGGTAAAGAAAAGAAACAGAATTTATAGACTAGAAGCCAAGGTAGAGAAGATTTCAATACACATATGACCTTTCTATTTGTGCTATGTAAACGGGATGAAGATGACCCAGACACTTTAATGTCCAGAATGCTAGAAGTCATGACCTTTGTTTTAATTGTGCCAAACAGTTTTCTGGACAAAAGGCACAGAAGGTAGCTCCCTGAGTCTAGGACTTCCACATATCTTAGGATACAGTAGTAGGAAATAACTGTGAACTTGTCACACATGATTATGTGACCATGTTCAGAGTATTTTTGTTTATATGTCAGGGAGGGTGTTTTTCAACTATATGCCAGAGAGAATAAGTTGGATGAAGGTGCAGAGGGGAATGATGATGTTAGAAGACCTGGACATCATTACCCACCTCACCATAGTTTACAGAGCAGTGACAATGAAGTTTATAACTATACTAAGAGTTTATGTAAAAACAGTGGAAGTAAAAACAGTGAACAGAATTCCAAATATGTTATTCTTCAACATATAGGTTTCTGTGTGGGGTTGGATATTGAAAAGCAAAGAGCAGAGAGAAAAGAATGTGAGAGTGAACAGCAGGGCATATCTGACAGTTTGGTTACAGGCCTTGACAATGGATATATCTCTTTGCAACAGTTAAGATCCACAGATGATAGTAAGAACAAACCCAAAAACAGAGAGATGGGTGCCTTTGCCAAAGCATCACACTAAGTAATTAATGTGATATCACACTAAGTAATATCAAAGTATTACTTAGGTAGTGGTTCTTTGATGTGTTAATACAGTGACTGTCTAGGTACTTCATAAGCTTATACACATCTGGGAAAAATAAATTTAGTGGTGAAATTATCATCAGTTTTCCTTTAATTCTAATTTGCTTCCCACTACCAATTCGTTGCAGGCTTCTTTGGAGGATCTCCTAATGGTGTTTTGATTGGTTGTTGGTTTTTATTTTTTGTTTTATGTAAGCATCACTGAAGAGGAATAATGATTCCTCTTCAGAATCAGCATGAAAACAAGCAAAGATGTTCTTAGCTCAATTCTTAGAGCCACACTAAAGTTTGTGTGTTAATAATGGATTTAATTCTTGAGGAACCATAAAGTTTCTAGTGATGTCACAGCTTAGTTTCCATGATGGTAAAATATAACGCATATTGCAAAGAATTTATTGGTATTGGGTGCAGCAACAGATACACAATCCTTAGAGTCAGCTGGCAAAATTGATTTTCCCTCTAGAGAAAGTACAGTTACATGTATTACAGGCATGTATGCCTAACGTATAAAAAGATAATGTGTAAATTTAATTATGCTGCCACCAACAAACTTTCATTGAAAGACACAACTTTGAAAGTAATGTGGCATACATTTCTAGAGACAGAGATAAATAATATGATATCTGCATTACAGAGACTCACTGCTTTCTTAGAAGAAAAAACACATAATGAAATAATGAAACACAATATAAAGCAGGGTGTAATATATTAGACCCCCTCCCAATAATGTCTAACATATTTCAGCTATACAAGAAATGTTTTGTTCTTTTTGTTTATTTAAGACTATTTCCATCTAAAGACTACAGTAGGAAATGGAGAGATACCTCAGCAGTTAGGAGCACTGGCTGCTCTTCCAGATGTCCTGTGCTCAATTTCCAGCAACTAGCCCAGTTCCTTTAGAATTTTTTCTGGCAGCTACCAAGTACTCAAGAGAGTACTTCTTGGAGAGCAAACACAGCTCTTTTAGAATTTGTTTCTGGCTTTTTACTGATTTTGATCAGAAAACCTAATAATTACTTTTTAAATTTTAAACAGGATTTCTGACATGATCAGAACATCTAAGGTGGTTTTGTGTGTGTGTGTGTGTGTGTGTGTGTGTGTGTGTGTGTTGTTTTTTTTTTTCTGGTGTCGTTTCTGACTTTGGTTGAAAACTTCATGAGCTATCCAGAGAGCTCTTAGAATATTTTGTTCTAGCATAAGTGAACTGTCTCTAACAGAGTTGTCTTAATCATAGAATTGAATCTAGCAGAAAGCTATCTTGAGAAGACTACAGAGCCAAAAGTGATCTTCACAGAGGTATATAGGGAGCCATCTCAAGCAGATTATGAGGCAGTCAGCTTGCACTCTATCGACTGACTTTGAGTTGTTCTTTCCACTGCTCTTAAATTTCCCTTCTCTCAGGAACCCTGATATAGCCAAGGATGGTCCTTGGCATTAATTGCACTAGGATAAAATGTAAGTTTGAAATGATTTTATGGTAAGGGAAAACACTCCTTCAAGGCTAGTTGTAAAACCATTATCTAATATCTAGAGGTTATACGCTGGGATTTAACAATTTATTGTAGGTGCAAGGACAAAAAGTAAAATATTGATTGGGTTTATCTATACAAAACTTCAATAGTATTGAAACACAAGGCAGATGATTTCCCACTGGACAAAACAATGCTAATTTATGACATAAGAATTATTGTTTCAAATTTTAAAAAAAAAATAATTGTTTCAAACTCTTGATGAACCTGTGGAACTAGTGGCAGATAATGAATGTTTAGATAACTAGTCATAATGGAAATACATGTAAACATCTCTGTTGTAAGTTCATATTCTATTTATGATTTGAATTTATGTTTTGAACTTATATACTTTTGTAAAATAATCCTTGGAAAAAAAATTGACTATGTATCCTGAAATGATATAAGAATTAAGCATACTACTGTATAGTAGTACCCCCCTTTTTTTCTCTTAGAAATAAAGATGCATGTCTCTTTTCAAAGGAAGTGCTTCATTTATCAAACATAACTTTCTCTAGATGACAATGAGCTAATGCACTCCTAACTATACCAGTGACCCTAGAAAAATAACAAAGGGTAACAACATTTACTTCTTTACTTAATCCCCCGCTGTTTAATAACTTGGTGTTAATCTCCAAAAGTCTGCAACTTCTGGCCTCAGAATATCTTAGAGTCAAAAAGGTAAATATTTTTAATAGTAAGCAAAGTTTACTTTCACAAAGCTAAGTCTCCCCCACCCCTCAAATTGTTGACCCTTCCCCCATTGACTGCTTTTCTATAGAGAAATGATGTTCAGGCAGGTTCCCAGCATTTCATTGGCACCTTGACCCTCTGGACCTCTGGAGGTAAGCCCCTATTTTGTGTTTTCTTGAGTTAGGAGTCTCATCTTGGACTTAGTAAGTCTGATAACTAGGAATGCCAGCTCAGTGTAAATGAGTAATCTGAAGTTGAATTTCTGTGTGTATAATCAATGACAGCCATTGGCACAGCTTTGTTGGTTGCTGTTAATCAGAAAGCACTGACAACCATCAGCAGTCCTGACACAGAATCTAAACCTTTCACTTTCAGCAAGGGTTTCATTGGCTGCTATTAATCACTGACCTCTGCAGCACTACCTGGTGTTGACCCTGTAAGTATAAATCTTTTATCCTTTTTAGTGGGATTCTAACAACTGCTGTTAGTACAGATCTAAATCAGCCAAAGCAAATTTATAGAAAAACTATTATTCTCAGATGTTATTAAATATACACTTAAGAAAAGAAAGGATTAAGGTGAACACTAGTTGGCTGACTGATTTTCTTCAGTCTGTACAGTCAGTCCCTGGTTTTCAGAAAGAGGAACTTTATATGTGGAAATATAGGAAAAAGTAGAGTTGAACATTAAAAATTGGTTTTTATCCAGACCCAAACAGCACAGGGAAAGAGCTAGCCTCCCCGGAGTGTGGACAAGCCTGTGAGCATGAGTAAGGCCATCACCTCTGCTCAGAGGGATCCACCAGGAACACCTTGGACCCAGTGACCTAGGTACAGCCTGGGACAGGAGCCTTCTGGTTTTCTTCTGTGGCCAGGAAGCTCAGCCGGTTCCACAAGGCTCCATAGCCAAATAGTGCCAGGAGAAAGCTAGCCTCCCAGGAGTAGACAAGCCTGGGAGTGGAGGTAAGACCAGCACCACTGCTCAGAGGGACCCACCTGGAACACTCAGATCACAAGGAATGAGGAGTGACCTTCTGGTTTCCTTCTATAACTGGGGAGCTGATCCTGTGACACATGGCTCCATACTCAAATAGTGCCAAGAGAGAGCTGGTCTCCCAGGAGTGCTGACACATCTTTGAGTACAAGCAAGACCGCCACTTCTGTTCAAATTCCTGGATCAAGAGGTACCCTCGCAGAGCCATCAAGGCACAGGAACCAAGGAATAGCTGGGGACAGGATCCTTCTAGTTTCTGTCTGCACCCCAGAGCTGACCCTGTACTCCAGCTCTCCAAACCCAAATTCCTCTCAGAGAGAGCTGGTCTTCAAAGAGTATTGACACTTAGACTTGCAGGAAAGACAGGCCACAGTCAGAGTAAGACCAGCTAACATCAGAGACAACAAGATGGTGAAAGGCAAGGGCAAGAATATAAGTAACAGAAACCAAGGCAACTTGGCATCATTAGAACCCAGTTTTCCCACCACAATGAACCCTGGATACCCCAAAACACCAGAAAAGCAAGATTCAGACTTAAAATCACATCTCATGATGATGATAGAAGACTTTAAGAAGGAAATAAATAACTCCCTTAAAGAAATACAAGAAAACACAGGTAAACAGATAGAAGCCCTTAAAGAGGAAATGCAAAAATCCTTTAAAGAATTACAGGAAAACACAACCAAATAGACAAAGGAAATTAACAAAACCACTCAGGATCTAAAAATGGAAATAGAAACAATAATGAAATCACAAAGGGAGACCACCCTGGAGATAGAAAACCTAGGAAAGAGATCAGGAGTCATAGATGCAAGAATCACCATCAGAATACAAGAGATAGAAGAGAGAATCTCAGGTGCAGAAGATACCATAGAAAACATTGACACAACAATCAAAGAAAATGAAAAATGAAAAAAGCTCCTAACCCAAAACATCCAGGAAATCCAGGACACAATGAGATAATAGGTATAGAAAAGAGTGAATGTTCCCAATTTAAAGGGCCAGTAAATAGCTTCAACAAAATTATAGAAGAAATCACCCCTAACCTAAAGAGATGAATATAAACATTCAAGAAGCCTACAGAACTCCAAATATTTTAGAACAGAAAAGAATTTCCTCCCGTCACATTATAGTCAAAACACCAAATGCACTAAACAGGGAAAGAATATTAAAAGCAGTAACAGAAAAAGGTCAAGAAACATATAGAGACAGACCTATCAGAATTATGCCAAACTGCTCACCAGAGAGTATGAAAGCTAGAAAATTCTGGGCAGGTGTCATACAGACCCTAAGAGAACACAACTGCCAGCCCAGGCTGCTATACCCAGCAAAACTCTCAATTATCATAGATCATGAAGCCAAGATATTCTATGACAAAACCAAATTACACAATGTCTTTCCATAAATCGAGTCTTACAAAGGATAATAGATGGAAAACACCAACACAAAGAGGGAAACTACACCCTAGAAAAAACAACAAAATAATCTTTCAACAAACTCTAAAGAAGATAGCCATGCAAACACAAAAATAACATTGAAAATAAAAGGAAACAATAATCAATATTGTATAATATCTCTTAACATCAATGGACTCTTTTCCCCAATAAAAAGACATAGACTAACTTACAATATACATAAAAGGCAACTCAGTGTTAAAAACAAAAACTACCTCAATTTTCTAGGCAAATGGTCCCAAAAAACAGGCTGGAATAGCAGTTCTACTATTAGATAAAATCGACTTTCAACCAAAAGGCATCAGAAAAGATAAGGAAGGACACTTCACACTCATCAAAGGAAAAATCTACCAAGAAGAACTCTCAAATCTGAACATCTATGCCCCAAATGCAGAAGCACCCACATTCATAAAAGAAACTTTACTAAAGCTCAAGGCAGACACTGCTTCTCACACAATAATACTTAGAGACTTCAAAACCCCACTCTGATCAACAGACAGATCTTGGAAACACAAACTAAACAGAGACACAGTGAAACTAACAGAAGTTATGGACCAAATAGATTTAACAGATATCTATAGAACATTTCAACCTAAATCAAAAGAATATACCTTCTTCTCAGCACCTTATGGTACCTTATCTGAAATTGACCTCAACAGATATAAGAAGATTGAAATAATCCCATGCCTTCTGTCAGATCACTACAGATTAAGGCTGGTCTTCAATGGCAACAAAAACAACAGAACGCTCACATACACATGGAAACTGAACAATGCTCTACTCAATGATAACTTGGTCATGGAAGAAATAAAGAAATTAAAGACTTCCTAGATTTAATGAAAATGAAAGTAAAACATACCCAAATTTATGGGACACAATCAAAGCAGTGTTAAGAGGAAAACTCATAGCTCTGAGTGCCTCCAAAAAGAAACTGGACAGAGCACACACTAGCAGCTTAACAGCACAACTGAAAGCTCTAGAACAAAAAGAAGAAAATATACCCAAGAGGAGTAGAAGGCAGACAATAATCAAACTTAGGGCTGAGATCAACCAAGCAGAAACAAATAGAACTATACAAAGAATCAACATAGTCAGGAGCTGGTTCTTTGAGAAAATCAACAAGATAGATAACCCCTTAGCCAGACTAACCATATGGCACAGAGAAAATATCCAAATTAACAATATCAGAAATGAAAATGGAGATATAACAACAGAATCTGAGGAAATTCAAAAATTCAGATCATACTACAAAAGCCTATACACAAAAATATTGGAATATTTGGATGAAATGGACAGATACCAAAACAAAGTTAAGTCAGGATCAGATAAAATATCTAAAGAATCCCATAACACCTAAAGAAATAGCAACAGTTATTAAAAGTCTCCCAACCAAATAAAATCCCAAGACCAGATGGGTTTAGTGCAGAATTCTATCAGACCTTCAAAGCAGACCCAATACCAATACTCTTCAAACTATACCACAAAATATAAACAGAAGGAACACTACCCAATTCATTTTATGAGGAGAGATTTACATGGATACAAAAAATCTCACAAAAACCCAACAAAGAAAGAAAACTTCAGACCAATTTTACTTTTGAATATTGATGCAAAAATACTCAGTACAATTCTCACAAACTGATTCCAAGAACACATCAAAATGATCTCCCAGTATGATCAAGTAGACTTCATCCCAGGGATACAGGGATGATTCAATACCAGGAAATCCATCAGTTTAATCCACTACATAAAGAAATTCAAAGAAAACAACCACATGATCATTTCATTAGATACTGAAAAAGAATTTAACAAAATTTAACATCCCTTCATGATAAAAGTCTTAGAAATATCAGGAATTCAAGGACCATACCTAAACATAGTTAAATCCATATACCACAAACCAGTAGCCAACATCAAACTAAATGGAGAGAAACTTGAAGCAATTCCACTAAAATCAGGGACTAGACATGGCTGCCCTCTCTCTCCCTATCTATCCAATATTGTACTTGTAGTTCTAGGTAGAGCAATTAGACAACAAAAGGAGGTCAAATGAATACAAATTGGAAAGGAATAAATAAAAATACCATTATTTGCAGATGATATCATTATATACTTAAATGACCCAAAAAAAAAAAAAACTCCACCAGAAAACTACTACAGTTGATAAACAACTTCAGCATAGTAGCCGGATATAAAATTAACTCAATCAAATCAGTAGCCTTCCTATACTCGAAGGATAGACAGGCTGAGAAAGAAATTAGGGAAATGACACCTTCACAATAGTCACAAACAATATGAAGTATCTTGGTGTGACTCTAACCAAACAAGTGAAAGATTTGTCTGACACGAACTTCAAACCTCTGAAGAAAGAAATCGAAGAAGACCTCAGAAAATGGAAAAATCTCCTATGCTCATAGATTGGCAGCATTAAAAAAGTAAAAATGGCCATCCTGCCAAAAGCAATCTACCAATTCAATGCAATCCCCACCAAAATTCCAACTCAATTTTTCATAGACATAGAAAGAGCAATCTTAAGTTCATTTGGAATAACAAAAAACCCAGGATAGCAAATACTATTCTCAACAATAAAAGAACTTCAGGGGCAATCAGTATCCCTGACCTCAAACTGAGCAGTAATGATAAAAACTGCATGGTATTAGTACAGTGACAGGAAGGTAGATCAATGGAATAGAATTGAAGACCCAGAAATGAACCCATACACTTATGGTCACTTGATCTTTGGCAAAGGAAGTAAAACCATCCACTGGAAAAAAAGAAAGCATTTTCAACAAATGGTGCTGGTTCAACGGGTGGTCAACATGTACAAGAATGCAAATTGCTCCATTCCTATCTCCCTGTACAATGTTCGAGTCCAAGTGGGTCAAGGACCTCCACATAAAACCAGATACACTGAATTTAATAGAAGAAAGAGTGGGGAAAATTCTCAAACACATGGGCACAGGGGAAAAATTCCTGAACAGAACACCAATGGCTTATGCTCTAAGATCAAGAATCAAAAATGGGACCTCATAAAATTCAAAAAAAAAAAAAGGCAAAGGACACTGTTAATAGGAGAAAATGGCAAGCAACAGATTGGGAAAAGATCTTTACCAATCCTATATCTGATAGAGGGTATTATCCAATATATATGAATAACTCAAGAAGTTAGACTCCAGAGAACCAAATATCCCTATTAAAAAAATTGGGAACAGAGCTAAACAAAGAATTCTCAACTGAGGAAACTCAAAGGACTGAGAATCACCTAAAGAAATGGTCAGCATCCTTAGTCATCAGGAAAATGCAAATCAAAACACCAAGATTCCACCTCACACCAGTCACAAGGGCTAAGATCAAAAACTCAGGTGACAGCAGAGGCTGGTGAGGATGTGGAGAAAAGGAACACTCCTCCATTACTGTTGGGATTGCAAGCTGGTATAACCATTCTGGAGATCAGTTTGATGGACCCTCAGAAAATTGGGCATAATACTACCTGAGGACCCAGCTATTCCACTCCTGGGCATATACCCAGAAGATGCTCCAAAATGTAATACGGAAACATGCTCAACTATGCTCATAGCCTCCATATTTATAATAGCCAGAAGCTGAAAACAACCCAGAAGTCCCTCAACAGAGGAATGGATACAGATAATGTAGTACATTTACACAATGAAATACTACTCAGCTATTAAAAATGATGACTTCATGAAATTCACAGGCAAATGAATGGAACTTGAAAATAACACCCTGAGTGAGGTATTTCAGTCACAAAAATCAAACAAGGTATGTACTCACTGATAACTGTATATTAGCCCAAAAGTTCAGAATACCCAAGATTCAATTCACAGCAACCATTGGACTGAGAGTGGAGCCCCAGATGGAAGAGTTAGAGATGGGACTGAAGGAGGTGACGGAGTTTGCAGCCCCATGGAGGGAGCAACAGTGTCAACTGGCCAGACCCCCTATTGCTCCGAGAGACTGGACCACCAACCAAAGAATTCACATGGAGGGACCCATGGTGCTGGCCACATATGTGGCAGTGGAGGGCCTTGTTGGCCATCAGTGGGAGGTGAGGCCCTTGGGCCTGAGGGTGTTAGATGCCCCAGTATTGGCAAATTCCAGGGAGGGAAGATGGGTTTGGATGGGTGAATACCCTCATAGAGGTGGGGGGAGGGGAAGAGATGGGGGTTTCCAAAGAGGAGACTTGGAAAGGGGGAAACATTTAAAATTTAAATAAAGTATCAAAAATAATAAAAAAAAAATAAGAAGAATGGCCCATGTATTTGAATTATTATCTAAAGGTGGCAAAAATTTTCTGTTTGAGGTGGGTTAGGTTATATCATTTTGTTGGGAGAAGTATGCATTTGGAAGTGGTCCTTGAGATTTCAAAGGCCCATGCCAGCACCCCCACACATGTCCCCTCTTACTATGTATTAGTATTTAGCTCTCAACTACTTCTCCAGCAGGTTGCCAGCCATGTCGTTCACCTTGCACCCCACCATGATAATAATGGACTAAGCCTCTGAAACTGTAAGCACACCTCATTTAAATATTTTTTTTTTTTTGAAAAAAATTGGTTTCCAGAGATTGGAGGAGAGGGATTGCCCCTATAACCTTTGCTTTTTTGAATGTGTTTCAGCAAACATTGGCACATAATAAAGATGCTATATGTACTCAAGAGATATTAGTTTCACCTCCACATGAAGGGACCCCATTACTATAGTCTCACTCAGTATCTGAGAACATTGATCTCTTAACAGAAAAGTCTGAGAAAGGCAGCTCCATAGAGAATAGTAATGAATCAGAAGAGGGAAAATTTAACCTCCAAGGAGAAATATGACTTGCAAAAGGAAGCAACAAACTATCATAAACACAAGTATTTAAACACAAGTAATTCCACAAGGCCCCTAAAAGAGTATAAAAAGAAACCAAAATGACCTGTGGGATTTTCTCCTGCTATATATCAAGTTCATCAACAGAGGGAATCATTAGGCTGTTTCCCAGTAATTATGGAAGATAAGGAAGAGGATGGGAATCCCTCATGAGAGCCACTGCCATTTAAATTAATTAAGGAGCTATTCCAGGGGGAACCTAAATTCTCCTGCCAACTATCTTCCACCTTCATCAGATAATGCCTGAACTACAAAGTAAGCTTTCCTTCACCCACCAATGTTCCCTGATCTCTGAACCCTCTCGGTCAAGCCAAGCTCTCAGAAACTGCCAGATATCCCAGGGGGACTTCCATTCTCCTGCTGTTTCTCCCCTCCTGCCCCTTCTGCCCCTCCTGCCCCTCCTGCCCCTCCTGCCTCTCCTGCCCCTCCTGCCCCTCCTGTCTCCCCCTCCCCCGACCTCCAGCAGACCTGAGATTCTTGAATCATACAGATTAGGGTCCATTCCCCCACCAATCTTCCCTCCTGAGTGAGTCCTGTAGTCCAATCTAAGCTGCCCTGAGTAGCCTGCTATTCTCCCACCACTTCTCCTTCAACCCTATCACACTTCTGAAACATACATGTAAGCTTAGCTTCCCCCATCCATCTTCCATGCTGTCTGAGCCAAGCCAACCTGCCCTGAGAAGCCTGCTATTACAGGGAGGCCTCCATTCTCCCACCACCTTTCTTCCACCTCTATCGGACTCTTGTGCCATAGAAGTAAGCTCTCCTTCCTATACCAATCTTCCCTGTTCTCTAATCCCTCTGGGCCAAGCCAAGCAGTCATGAGCAGCCTGATATCCCAGAGTGCCCTCCATTCCCCTTCCAACTCTTGGTGAATTTTCATTAGACCTGGGGTTACATAGCCATAAGGAACTGCTGGTCTGGAACCATAGGACAAGGACAGACAAGGACCAAATCCATCCAGATGGCAAGGGTCCCCAAAAGAATAAAGTCAATAAAAGCCAGGGTAATAGGACATCTCCAAAGCATACCTTACCTGCAGGCCATGGGAGGCAGTCTGGTTTCTGGTAGAGCTAAGGTTTGAACCCCACAGGCCCAAAAGGCTGTTCCAAGCAGAGGACAGCCTATAAGGGACAGCAGGCATTTGCCTAAGTTCCTAGAATACAGCTCCTAACACGTGCCTATACCTCTCCATAGGTCTGTGACATTTGGTCATTTAAAAAAGGTCATGCCCCTCAAACCCCACCACAGGTAGAGGCTTGGCCATGTAATCTCAACATCCCCATATTAATGAGTCACCTAGAAGCTTAGCCATGCCCCTTCCCAGTTACTATTTCAACCTCTCACCTCCCTTATGGAGAGAGGTAAGATCTCACCCTCACCAATCTCCACAATGATAATAAATGCCTTAGAACTATGGACTGTCTCTATTTCTATTCATCTTCATCTGCTGTGAGAAACAATGGAACAGGCCTTCACTTAATGAGCCATGCACCTCTTCTCCCACTGAAGCTATCTCAGCATTCCAGCCGCAGCATACATCCACTCAAGCCAATGCAGCAAGCCAGCACACAAGCCACCCACTTGGTCCCGGCAGGGACCCCAGTCATGCTCCTCTCCCCCTTTTAGCCCAGGATCGATCTAGCCTGCGGTCCCGTTTTGTTCCCAGCTCTCCCGAGGCATCAGTGGCATCTGTGATGCCCAGAGCCTGGGAACCCTTACGAAGACAGCTGTGACATGTCCCCCGGGAACAGCTGACCATCTTCCACCCATGGGCTATGTCTCTGCATATGCTTCTCACACAGCCTGACTGTTCCAGAGGTGAAAAGCACATGGTCACTTTCCATGTGTCCTGCCACTCTCGGGGGCAGTAAGCGCTACGGGGCAGATGCAGGGAACCTCACGCCATCCTGCACCAGTTGAATCTAACAACAATGGTCTCAAAAGAACAAAGTCAATGAAGGCAGGGCAATATGACATCTCCAGAGCATAGCTACCCCACTGCAGCAAGCCCTGTGTATCCTAACATAGCTGAAGCACAAAAAAATGACCTTAAATCCAATCATATAAAAATAATAAAAGAAGAAAGAAATCCCTTAAAGAAACTCAGAAAAAATGCAATCTAACAGCATTCCTCAAAGAGGAAACAAATCCTATAAAGACATATAGGAAATTACAATTAAATGGTTGAAAGAAAGAAATAAAATTCTGCAAGACTGGAAATTGGAATCAGAAGCAATAAAGAAAAAACAAACTAAGGAAATCCTAGATATGGAAAACCTAGGGAAAAGAACAGGAAAAACAGATACAAGCAAAACCAACAGAATACAGGTGATGGAAGAGAGAATATCAGGTGGAGAAGATACAATAAAAGAAATCGATCTACCAGTCAAAAGAAATGTTAAATCTAAAAGACTACTGATACAAAACATCCAGGAAATCTGGGATATGATGAAAAGACCTAACTTAAGAATAATAGAAATAGGAGAAGGTGAATAGTCCCAGCTCAAAGGCCCAGAAAACAACTTAAACAAAATCATAGAAGAAAGCTTCCCTAACCTAAAGAAAGACATGGCCATAAATGTACAAGAAGCCTACAGAACAGCAAATAGATTGGACCAGAAAAGAAAATCCACATGTTATATAGTAATCAAAACACTAAATGTAGAAAACAAAGAAAGAATATTAAAAGCTGTAAGGGAAATAGACCAAGTAACATATAAAGGCATAACTATCAAAATTACAACAGAATCTCAAAGGAAATTCTAAAAGCCAGAAGATCTTGGACATATATCTTGCAGTCCCTAATAGATCACAGATGCCAACTCAATCTACTATACTCACCAAAACTCTCATTCACCACAGTTGGAGAAACCAAGATATTCCATGACAAAATCATATTTAAACAATATCTTTCTACTAATTGAGCCGTGCAGAGGATACTAGAAGGAAAACTCCAACACAAGGGTGGTACTACACCTAAGAAGACACAAAAAAAATTAAACATTTCACAACATACCAAAAAGAAGAAACACACACACACACACACACACACACACACACCTGAATTACCACTTTCAACAACAAAATAACAGGAATTAACAATCATTGGTCTTTAATATCCCTCAACATCAACTGACTCAAATCCCCAATAAAGACGACACAGGCTGACAGACTGGATATACAAATAGTTTCCATCATTTTGCTGCATACAAGAAACACACTTCAGAAACAAAAACAAACACTTCCTCAGAGTAAAGGGCTGGAAAATTTTTTCTAAGCAAACAATTTCAAGAGACAAGCAGGAATCAGCATTCTAATATACAATAAGTAATCCAATACTTTCAACCAAAAGTAATCAAAAGAGATGAGGAAGGATTCTTTATACTCATCAAAAGAAAAATCCACCAAGATGGAATCTCATTTCTGAATGTCCATTCTTTAAATATAAGGAAACTTATGTTCATAAACAAAACATTTCTAAAGCTCAAAACACACATTGAACCTCACACAGTAACAGTGGAGGACTTCAACATTCTAATCTCACCAACGGACAGGTCATTGAAACAGAAACTAAACAAAGACACAGTGAAACTAACTGAAATTATTAACCAAATGCATTGAACAGATATGTACATAACATTTTACCCCAAGACAAACAAAAATACCTTCTTCTCAGCTACTCATGGTACCTTCTCCAAAATTGAACGTGTAATTGTACACAAAACAAGCCTTAACAGATACAAGAAGATTGCAATAATTCCATGCATTCTATCAGAACACCACAGACTAAGGCTAGACTTCAATAATAACAGAAACAACAGAAAGTCCACATACACAAGGAAACTGAACAACTCTCTACTCAATGATAACTTGGTCAGAGAAGCTATAAAGAAAGAAATGAAAGACTTTCTAGAACTTAATGAAAATGAAGACACATAATTTCCTAGGTTATGGAACACAATGAAAGCACTGCCAACAGGAAAATTCATAGCACTCAGTGCCTTCATAAAGAAATTGAGGAGATCCTATGCTAGCAACTTTACAGAATACTTCAAAACTCTAGAGCAAATAGAGGTAAACAACCCAAGAGCAGTGAAAAGCAGGAAATACCCAAACTCGTGGCTGAAGTCAATTAATTAAAAACCAAGAACGATACAAAAAATCAACAAAACCAAGAGCTGAGTGTTTGAGAAAATCAACAAGATAGATTAACCCTTAGCCAAACTAACTAAAGGGTATAGAGGGAATATCCAAATTAATAAAATCAGACATTAAAATGGAGTCGGGATAATAGATACTGAGGAAATTCTCTTGTATCTTCTACATCTGATATACTCTCTTCCATCTCCTGTATTCTGTTGGTGAAGCTCCTATCTATTGTGACTGTTATCTTCTCTAGGTTTTCTCAGTTTGTTTTTTCTTTATTGCTTCTATTTCCACTTTCAGGTCTTGCACAGTTTTATTTACTCTCTTCACCTGTTCAATTGTATTTCCCTGTATGTCTTTAAGGAATTTAATTGTTTCCTCTTTTAAGACCTCTATGTGTTAGATTGTATTTTCCTATATTTCTTTAAGGGACTTACTCATTTCCTCTTTAAAGGCCTCTATCATTATTAGATTTAAGTTCATTTTCTTCTGATTTGGTTCTGTTAGGCTATCCAGCACTTGCTATAGTGGGATAGGTGTGCTTTGGAGGTATCATATTGCCCTGTTTGTTTTTGTTTTTGTTTTTGTATTTTATCAAGGGACTTTAGCCATCTGGATGTTCTTGTTGCAGTAGGTATTAGGAGGGGGCTGGATCTTGATGGTCTTGGTGTTTCAGACCTCTGATGTTTATTCTTGGGTTGTATGGATCTGGACCTGCAGTTCTCTAAGGTTCAGGAGCATCAGGTCTGATGAAGAGAGGAGGAGAGGTGGCAGGAGAATCAGGTCTGATCTCGGCAGCATGGCTTGGCCCTGAGGTCTCAGAGAGCAGGGAAGATGGGTGGAGGAAGGAACCTGTATAGTTCAGGAGTTTGGTGTAGGTTTGAGGAGAGACAGCTGGAGAATGGTGTTCCCCTAGGATAGCAGACAGGTCTTGACAGCTTGGCTTGACCCAGAGGGTTTAGAAAGCAGGGAAGATAAGTAGGGGGAGGGAAGCATACCTCTGTGGTTCAGTATTCTGATGAAGGCTAAGAACAGGTGGTAGGAAAGTAGTGATCCCTCTGGGATAGAAGGCCTTTCAGGGCAGCATGTCTTGGCCCAGAGAACTCAGCCAGCATGGAAGGTGGGTCAGGAAAAGGAAGCTTGCTGTGTGCTTCAGGAGGAAAGGTAGTAGGAGAATCTATTCTTTTTCCTTTTTCATTTTTCTTTTTAAATTATGGACTATGGCTTCTATAGTCATATTGGACTGTTAATGGACTATTGACTGTTATTTTGTGAATTTAAATGGTCTTACTCCAGGGATACTATACTTTAATAATAAGGATTTTTTTTTGGTTTGTTATTTAGGCAATCTATTTGTAACTGCTAACATAACCAACTATATTTAGTTGAAAAATATTATAGTTGTACAAATGCCAGTACGGAAAGTATATCAATTATTCAGACTTCATTATATGGTTGACACATTTTGGCTTGAGGTTTCCAAGCTTGTCTTACTGTTGTTTCTGATTCCAATATATTTTTAATACCAAATCCACATATCTTTCACTAAAATATTACAGTGTGAATTAATATAAAACTAAGAAAATTAAAATCAGTTACAAATAAGTAAATTCAAACATCAGTGTTTGGTAGCTAAAGTCACTCCTTTTGTGTTTATAGTAAATATGTTGCTCCTTCTTTGGCACATAGAAACAGAATGCATTGAAAACAGACTGAAGATTTTCAGAAGGATCCTACTTCAAATGACTATGCACAACCTCACTGTATTATAAAAGAGTTAATCAGAAGCATGAATGAAGACTAGTAAATAAATATTAATTCATGTCTATGCATATACTGTATCTTGTCCAAAAACAGATATTTTTAAAATGTGTAAGGCAAATATATTCATCATACATAGAAACAATAAAAACATCTCAGAATTCCATTTCCTTAATTCATAGCCTATTAAATCACCTGAATAGTCATGTTCATATTCGATGAGTTGCGTACTTAAAATTTTTTACTGATAGTTCATTCATTGCATGCAAATTACTACTAATATACTGTCTGAAGAGACATAGGGCATCGTGCATAATGAAGCCTAAGTAGATGATAATGTATTTCTGTGGAAAATAGGAATGAAGTACAGCCTCATTTCCTGCAAAATTTGTATACATACATATACATACACACCCCCACACACCCCCACCCCATATATATATTCCCCCTGGGACATATAGAGGTCCACATGAAACATTTACATAGTTGTAAAATTGTGGTTTACTCTGAATATGTATTCTATTTCAATTTCTGCCAAAACATGAAAAGATGTACACATTAGCTGCTCCCATTTTCTTCTGATCTATTTGCTCTCTCCACTGATTTGACCTGATTTCTCATCACCATACTAAGATGTTAGCATAATGTAGCAATGTCACTTTCACCAGAATCCTTTCTACTCTTTCAGCAATTTTCTGACAACTGATCATAAGCTGGATGTCTTAGTTAGCATTTTACTGCTGTGAATTGACACTACAGCCAAGGCAACTATTATAAGGACAACATTTAATTGGGACTGGCTTACAGGTTCAGAGGTTCAGTCAATTAACCTCAAGGTGGGAGTGTGGCAGCATCCAGGCAGGCATGGTGCAAGAAGAACTGAGAGGTCTATATCTTCATCTAAAAGTTACTAAGAGAAGACTGGCACTCACTTGGTTAGGAAAGAGTCTCATGGCCAACCCCCAAAGTGGCATACTTCTTCCACCAAGGCTACTCCTACTCCAAACAGGCCACACTTCCAAATAGTGCCACTTACTAAGACAAGTATATTTAAACTATGACATTCCATTCCCTAGCCTCCATAAGTTTTTGCAAGCACATGAGTAGATAGTGGCCATAACATACTAAAAAATACATTTAGTCCAATTTTCAAACTCCCCATAGTCTATAGCATTATAAACAATGTTAAAAGTCCAAAGTCTCTTCTGAGATTCATCCAATCACTTAGCTGTAATCCCTAAAGCAAGACAGTAAATCAACTGGACAAACTCATATTCTTCATTTCCATGTCTGATGTCAACACAGTTTTCAGATCTCTACTCCTTTTCCATCTTTGCTAACTGCAATAACCTTCTTTCACCCGGTCTATTTTCACTCCCTGTTATCAGCTTTCCTTAGAAGGTAACCCAGGACTCTGGCATCTTGAACATCTTGGGGTCGCCAAGGCAACTTCAATGTTATAGCTTCTTGTTCTAATGTCTGTGATCCACACGTAGTGTTCTGGGCTTCAACAAATGGCTTGGGTCATATCTCCAGCTCTGCTGTCTGTAGCACTCTAGGCTCTGATTGACTACACTTCATTGCTACTGCTGTTCTTGGTGATCATCACATGGTACTGACATCTCTAATCACTGGGTTCTTCTGCTACACTTAGGCTTTACCAATAGCCTCTTGTAGACACTTTTCATGATGTAAAGCCTCAGATCTTTTGCACTACCTTTTAAGTCCTGGACTATCAAGTTCAACTGACACTGCACCTTCACTAATAGACTTCCTGGCCTCTCACAGTACCATGTCTCTGCTGCTCTCCATGACTCCTTCATACAGTCAAAACCAGTACCATCTGGATGATTGTTACTCATTGTCAAGTCTACCTTGGCTATCTCTGGAACATAGCTGCTTTTTGCTCTCAGAAAACATGGCAAATTTCACCTCAGTGATGCTGTTCTCTTTTGAATTACTGCTAATTTCTTAGCTCCAGATAACTAGCATCAATTATCCCAGTAGTCCCTTCTATTCTTGACTCTAAATTGAGAGCTATATAGCCAAAGCTGCTGAGTTCTGCTGCTTTCTGGAGCAGAATCATGACCCCCATGTTATGTTACATCATCACCACCTTTCTGTTTTCCAACTACTTCAGTGTGTAAGCTTCACTGTCATGGAACTTGCTCTGTATATTGATCATGAACTCAGAGATCTGCATGGATCTGTCTCCTGAATTCTGGGATCAAAGTTATGTACCACCACAGTAAAACTTGAGCTTTTCAATACTTCAAACTTGCTCTATATGAATCTGGCCTTGAACTCAGATATTTTCTTACTTCTGTATCCTGGAATTAAATGTGTGTACCACCATGCTTGGAACTAAGCTTAGCTGGGAGAAACCACGCCCTTAAGTTGTTTGTATCCTTGAACATAGGATTCAAATCTATTTTACTGCCTCATGTCCCTTATCACTTGGACCATACATTTTATATTTTTCATTTCTCAGTTTGCCCTTTTTCATTAACACACTCTTCATAAGACTAATCCAGAGAACAAACTCTATTTAGTTTTTTAACTATTTCCTCTGTCAATGCAATTACTATAAACCTCTTTACCTAAGCCTCAGGTAGACCCTTGAGATAAGGGCAAAATTCAGCCACATTCTTAACCAAAATACCACAAAAACAGTCTCTAGGCCACAGACTAAAATTCTTTTCCATGAAACCACTTGGGCAGGTCTGCAAAGTTCAAATCACTTTCAAAAATAAAGTCTTCTACATTCCTACTAGGATAGCCCACTATGTGCCACTTAAAGCATTCCACTGCTTTCCAAATCCAAAGTCCCAAAATACACATTCTTCCAAAACAAAAGCATAGTTCTGCCTATCAGAGCATTACCCCACTCTCAGTACTAACTTTTGTCTAAGTTAGGGATTTACTGCTATGAGTAGACACCATGACCAAGGCAATTCTTATCAGGACAACATCTTTTTAAAAAGTTATTATTCTTTAATCTTTTTTGCAGTCCAGCCATTATCTCCCTCCTGGCCCACCTTCTGACACTTTCTCACCCCACTCATCCTCACCCATCTCCAAGAGGATGACCCCACACCACACAAACCCCATCATCAAACCTCCCTATTCCCTGTGGCCTCAAGTCTATCAAATGTTAGATGATTTTTTTTTTCTCACTGAGGCCAGACATTGGCAGTCCTTTGCTGTATATGTGCTGGTGACCTCATATCAGCTAGTATACGCTGCCTGGTTGATGGCTTAGTGTTTGAGAGATCTCAGGAGTCCAGGTTAGTTGAGACTGCTGGTCTTCCTGTGAGGTTGTGCTCCTCCTCGGCCTCTTCCAACCTTTCACTAATTCAAACACAGGGTTCCCCGGCTTCTGTGTAAGTACCTGCCTCTCTCCCAGTCACCTGTTTATTGGGCCCCTCAGAGGGCAACCATGCTAGGTTCCTGTCTGTAAGTGCACTATAGCATCAGTAATAGTGGCAGGCCTTGGAGCCTCTTCTTGAGATGGATCCCAAATTGGGCTGGTCATTGTACCTCCTTTCCTTCAGTCTCTTCTCCATGTTTGTCGCTGCAGTTCTTTTAGATAGGGAAAATTCCGGGTCAGGGTTTTTGGCTCTTGGATGGCAACCCCATCCCTCCACTTGATGCCCTGTCTTTGTACTGGAGGCAGACTCTACAACTTCTCTCTCCCCACTGTTGGGCATTTCCTCCATGGTCCCTCCCTCACAGTCCTTCTTGTCTCTCACCTCCCATGTCTCTGGTACATACTAGAGGGTCCCTAACCTTACTTTTCACCTCCCTAGGTAGCCTGTTTCCATTCTTTCTGCTGGCCCTCAAGGAATCACTCCTGTTACTACCCCAATACCTGATCATGTTCCCCATTTCCCCTCCTTATCCCCTCTCCCACCCATATCCCTCCCTTCCTCTGCCCTCATGATTGCTGTCTTCACCCTCCCATGAGGGATTGAGGCATCTTCATTTGAGCCCTTCAGCTGATTAACCTTCTTGAATTTTGTGGATTGTATCCTAGGTATTCTGTAATTTTTTGGCTAATATCCACTTATTCATGAGTACATTCCTTACATGTCCTTTTGGGTCAGAGTTAGCTTACTCATCCATATTTTCTAGTTCCATCCATTTCCCTACAAAACTCTTGATGTCCTCGTTCTTAATAGCTGAGTAGTATTCCATTGTGTAAACTAACCACATTTTTCTGTATCCATTCTTTCAATCGGGACAACTGGGTTGTTTACAGCTTCTGGCTATCACAAATAAGACCACTACGAACATAGCGGAACACGGGCTCCTATGGCATAGTGGGGCATCTTTTGGGCATATTCCCAAGAGTGGTGTAATGGCTGGTTTTGTGTGTCAACTTGACATGGGCTGGAGTAATCACAAAAAAAAAGAGCTTCACTTGAGGAAATGCCTCTGTGAGATGCAGCTGTAAGGTATTTTCTCAATGATCAAGGAGGGGGGACCCATTTTGGGTGGTGCCATCCCTAGGCTGCTAATCTTGGGTTCTATAAGAAAGCAAGCTGAGCAAGCCAGGGAAAGCAAGCTAGTAACGTCTCTCCATGGCCACTGTATCAGCACCTGCTTCCTCACCTGCTTGAGTTCCAATCCTGACTGGAAGATGAACAGCAATGTGGAAGCATAAGCTAAATAACCCTTTCTACCCCAACTTGCTTCTTCATCATAATGTGTTGGTGCAGGAATAGAAACCCTGACTAAGACAAATTGGTACCAACATAGTCGGGTATTCCTGTGACAACCTGACCATGTTTTGGGGAGGACTGTAGAAGGCTTTTGGAACTTTGGGCTAGAAGAGCCATTTGGTGTTAAGAGCTCTGTGGGATGTTGTATAGGAGCTTGGAAGATAATGTTGAGAACAGTGCAGAAGATGGATGCCTAACTTGTGAAATTCAGAAGGAAGATTAAAGACTCTTATCAGGTCCATTGCTATTTTGATTGTGAAGATTCTGTGGTTTTGGTTGGCTAGGGCTGAAGAATCAGCTGTGATTAACAGGATACCAGAACTACTAAAGCGAAACTGCATTACTGGGACTATTGATGTTAGTTAACTGGAGCTAAGAAATTAGCAGTGATTAAAAAGAGACCAGCATCATTGAGGTGAAATCTTTAGGGAAGTGTTTTCTGAGAGCACATAGGCTGTGTACCAGAGATAGCCAAGGTTTTACCTTGTGCTGTTGCTTGACTTGGTAATGTGTAAGTCACTCAGGTGGTATTGGCTTTGAAGGCATGAAGGGTTCATGAAGAGTAGGTGAGGCTTGGCACTGTGAGAGGCTGCAGAAGGGCATTGGTGAAGGTGCAGCCTCAGCTGCAATTGATGGCCCAGGAATGAAGGGGTCATTCAAAGGAATTTAGGTGTGGCACAATGCAGAAAGTCTATGAGAGGCTATTGGTGAAACCTAGCTATAGTGGAAGACAACAGTGTTTTGGAGATGCCAATACCATGAAATGACCACAAAGAAGAGCAGCAGCAGTGGACTATAAGCATCTGGAGCCTAGAAGACAAGGTGTGTGCTACAATGGGCAGAACTGGAGAAGTTACCCAAGCAGGAGGAGAAGCCCAGATGATCATGAGTGGATCCTAGACATTGGACGGTTGGAGTATGATTTTGCTTTTTATTGTGACTGTGCCCTCATATTTTTCCTTCTTAAAAGAAGAAGGTATTTTAGTGGAGTCCACAGTTAAGAGACTTTTAATTGTAATAACACTTTGGATTTTAAAAGCAGTTGGATATATTAAATGGATTGAAATTTTAATCTGTAAAAATTTGCAAAGACTGTGGGACTTTTAAAGTTATTTAGATCTTGGGGATGAATAAGAAAGTAAGGGTTGAGGTTTAATAGTGATGTGTTTGCATGTCAATTTGACAAGGGGTCAATTTTACTGGCTGGTTTTGTGTGTCAACTTGACATAGGCTGGAGTAATCACAAAGAAAGGAGCTTCAGTTGAGGACATGCCTCTGAGAGATGCAGTTGTAAGGTATTTTCTCAATTAGTGATCAAGGGGGGGAAGACCCATTGTGGGTGTTGCCATCCCTGGGCTGCTAGTCTTGGTTTCTATAAGAAAGCAAGTTGAGCAAGCCAGTAAGTAACATCCCTCCATGGCCTCTCCATCAGCTCCTGCTTCCTGACCTGCTTGAGTTCCAGTCCTGACTTCCTCTGGTGATGAACAGCAATTTGGAAGTGTAAGTTGATTAAACTCTTTCCTCCCCAACTTGCTTCCTTGTCATGATGTGTTGCTGCCAGGAATAGAAACCCCGACTAAGACAAGTGGTATACCTGGTTCTTCAGGTAGAACTATTTCCAAGTTTCTGAGGAAACTCCAGATTGATTTCCAAAGTGGTTGGTTGTACCAGTTTGCAATCCTACCAGCAATGGAGGAATGTTCTTTCTCCATATCCTTGCCAACATGTGATGTCACCTGGGGTTTTGGGCTTAGCCATTCTGATTGGTGTAAGGTGGCATCTCAGAGTCAATTTTATTTTCATTTCCCTGATCACTAAGGACTTTCAACATTTTCTTACATGCTTTTCAGTCATTTGAGATTCCTCTGTTCTGAATTCTCTTTTTAGTTCTATGCCCTATGTTTTGATTGAGTTGTTTGGTTTTCTGGAGTTTAGCTTCTTGAGTTATTTATATATTTTGGATATTATCCCTCTATTGGATGTGGGGTTAATGAAGATTGCTTTCCCAATATGTAGGTTGTAGATTTGTCCTATTGACTATGTTGTTTGCCTTAAAGAAGCTTCTGAATTTTATGATATCCCATTTATCAATTGTTGAACTTAGATTCTAGCTGTGGGAGCTCTGTTTAGGAAATCCCCTTCCCCTCACTCCCACCCCACCCCACCCCCAGCCAGTGAGTTCAAGGTTTGTTCCTACTTTCTTCTCAATACATTGAGTGTATCTGGTTTTATGTTGAGGTCCTTGATCCACTTGGACCTGAGCTTTGTGCAAGGTGATAAATATGGGCCTATTTTCATTTTTCTACATAACATCCAGTCAGTTAAACCAGCACCATTTATTGAAGATGTTTTTTCCATTGTATATTTTGCATCTTGATCAAAGATCAAGTGTTCATTAGTGTGTGGTTTAGTTTCTGGGTCTTCAATTCTAATTTATTAATCAACATGTCTCTATCTGTACCAATACCATACTGTTTTTATCACTATTGTTCTGTAGTATAGCTTGAGGACAGGGATGGTGATTTCCCTAGAATTTCTTTTAATTTTTAAGGATTGTTTTTGCTATCCTGAGTTTTTGGTTTTTCCATACAAAATTAAAAATTTCTCTTTCCATGTCTTTGAAGAATTGTGTTAAAATTTAATGGAGATTGCATTGAATCTGTAGATTGATTTTGGTAGGTTGGCCATTTTTACTATGTTAATTCTACCAATCTAAGAGCATAGGAGATCTCTCCATTTTCTGAGGCCTTTTTAAATTTCTTTTTTGAGAGAATTGAAGTTTGTGTCATACATATCTTTCACCTGTTTGGGTAGACTTACCCCAAGATATTTTATATTATTTGTGACTATTTTAAAGGGAGTTGTTTCCCTAATTTCATTCTCAGACAGTTTATCATTTCTAAAAAGAAAGGCCACTTATTGTTTATTAGCTATATAAGTTCTCTGGTAAAATTTTTGGGGTTGCTTATATATACTATATCATCTGCAAGTAGGGATAACTTGACTTCTTTGACACTTTGTATCCCCTTGATGACTAATTGTAATCATATTGCTCTAACCAGAACTTCTGAGTACTGTATTGAATAGATACAGGGAGAGTGGGTATCCTTGTCTTGTACCTGATTTTAGTGGGGTTGCTTCAAGTAACTCTCCATTTAATTTGATATTGTCTGTTGGGTAATTGTATATAGCTTTTATTAAGTTTACGTATTGGCTTTGAATTCCTAATCTCTCCAATACTCCAACCATGAAGGGGTGTTGTACTTTGTCAGGTGCTTTTTAAGCATCTAATGAGATAATCATGTGATTATTGTCTTTGAGATAGTTTATGCAATAGGTTATGTTAATGGATTTTCATATATTGAACCAACTTTGCATCCCAGGGATGATGCCTACTTGATTGTGGTGAATGATTGTTTTGATGTGTTCTTGGATTGTGTTTTCAAAAATTTTATTGAGTATATTTGCATTGGTATTCAAAAGTGAAATTCGTCTGAAGTTTTCTCTTTCTTTGTTGAGTCCTTGTATGATTTAGGTATCAGACTAATTTTGGCTTCATAGAATGTGTTATGTAGTGTTCTTTCTGTTCTATTTTATGGAATAATTTGAGGAATGTTAGTATTAACTCTTCTTTGAAGGTCTGGTAGAATTCTGTACTAAAGCTGTCTGGTACTGGGCTTTTATTGGGTTAGGAAGTTTTATATGACTTCTTCTATTTCCTTAGGTGATATGGGACTATTTAGATTGTTTAGATGCTCTTGATTTAACTTTCCACTCAGTATCTGTTTAGATAATCCTCCACTTCATCTAGATTTTCCCATTTTGTTGAGGATAGGCTTTTGTCATAGGATATAATGATTTGTTTGAATTTCCTTAGTTTCTGTTATGCCTCACTTTTCATTTCTGATTTTGTTAATTTGGATACTATTTCTGTGCCCTTAATTAGTTTGGCTAGGGGTTTATCTATCTTGTTGATTTTCTCAAAGAACCAGTTTTTTATTTTGTTGATTCTTTGTATTTTTCTCTTTGTTTCTATTTGGGTGATTTCTGCCCTGAATTTGACTATGTCAGTCTACTCCTCTTGGATGTGTTTGCCTCCTTTTGTTCTATGGCTGTCATGTGTGCTGTTAAGTTGCTAGTGTAGGATCCCTTCAATATCTTTACCAGAGTACATATTGGTATGAATTTTTCTCTTAACACTGCTTTCATTGTGTCCCATAACTTTTGGTCTGCGGTGTCATTATTTTCAGTGAATTCCAGGAAGTCTTAGTTTTTCTCTATTTTTTCCCTAACCAAATTATCATTGAATAGAGAGTTGTTTAGTTTCCACAGGTATGTGTGTTTTCTGTTGTGATTGAAATCTAACCTTAGTACATGGTGATCTGATAGGATACATGGGATTATTGAGATCATGGACAACAATTAATTGGGGCTGGCTTACAGGTTCAGAGGTTCAGTTGCTGTGGGAGCATGGTAACATCCAGGCATGGTGTAGGAGGAGCTGAGTGTTCTACATATTCATCTGAAGGTGGCTAGGAAAAGACTGAATCTCAAATGGTTAGGGGGAGGTCTCATTGCCCACCCCCACAGTGATATATTTCCTCCTCCAAATTCACAGCCACACCTCCAAATAGTGCCATTCTCTGGGCCAAGCACATTCAAACCACCCTGGACATTTGTTGTGTATCTTTATTTCCCCATGCTGAGTTAGGATTTGGGTACATGCTCCATTTCTCCATTTCAGGTCTTTAATTTATGTACAGCCTACAGTGATAGAAGTATATGCATGATACAAAATACATGTTATTTCATCTAAAAAGAGTTACATATGGTTATTTATCTCTAAATTTACCAAGGAACATGAAACAAACTGTCTGTGTAGATGTGCTATCACTGTTGATCTATGTCGGTCTAAGGAAGGGCCCTCAGTGGCCATAGTCTCATAGAATATATATATATATATGAATGTATCCATCAAAATTAAGAAAATGTATAATGGCATCATAGATTGAGTAGGTTAAAATCATTTAAAAATATCTGATATCAAAAGATGTAAATATTTGCTTTCAGTCTTTAAAAAATGTTAAGCATACATAATGGAAGTAAAGATGGATATATTTCTAATTTTGACATTACTGCAACAAAATTGAAGGCAGCTGTCACAAGCAACAACTATCACTCTGTAATCTGAGGAGGAAATCCAAAGTCACAGATTTCAAAGGCACTACCTCTCTAACAGAATCATGTTTGAAATTCTCTAATTCCCTAATGCCTTTTGCCATGTTGCTTTCAGCAACCCTTCTTGTAGAGACCTGGCAGTGTATGTGCTCAGAACCTGAGGAATTACAGGCAACACACAGAACAGTAGACAAATTGCAACTATCAACTATGAAACATAAAATTCTGAAACAAAATCTCTTTTCCCACTTGAAAACACAGAAGGAGTTAAAAAGAAAGCAAAATTAAAGAGAAGATCTTGAAAAGGGACAGTACAGAGCTTATTGATGAGAAATACTTATAATAATCTTCAAATTCACACTTAATCTAAGACAAATGCATATTTAAAAGAATGTGTCAATATAAAGCACTTATTTCAAATTATTTTCCATGTCAAAAATAATGATTTCCAATCTATTGATCTTCTCAGAGGGTACAAATTTAAAATGGGGGGGAACAGACAAAAATGCGCCAAATGGACCCCAGTCCCATGATGGTGTAAATGATATTTAGTTTACTGTGTGCAGGAAGAGGTTACAATTGTCCAGATGAGGGTTGCCATCTGTAGAAACCAGAGACTAAAATGCCAGTATATTAATATATGTTTCTCCCAAGATCTAAGTCTTAGGGTATTAAGACCCATGTTGTGCATACACAGTTCAAGTATGTGTCCCTGTATATGTCCGTGTGTGTGTGTGTGTGTGTGTGTGTGTGTGTGTGTGTGTGTTTATGATGTTGTTGCCTTGATGGTTGAATATGTCACTCTAACCAGCCTGAGATATTTCTAAGGATTCTTTCCACTACCCATTGAGAGTTCAGTGCATATTATACTTCAGGCCATGCATGTGAGGCACCATGCTCAGGGAAAAACAGGTTATTGTGTAAGGTAACATATATTCTTCTCCAGCTAGAATCAAACGTATTTCATCCAAGTGTGCAAGATCACAGGGTTGATCTCTCTTTTGTTTTTAGACACTAGAATTAACCAAGAAAGTGTTCATGTAAGAACATTGTCTCTTGGAGACAATGCACACATATTACATCAGAAGAAGTCATTGTTGGAAAAAGATGAACAGGAAAGAAAAGACCAGGCACTGGGAAGTTAAGTTAAAGACACACCAGGTTCCATAAACCTTAATACTATTTTTATTAGGCTTACCTTTTACTTTCCTATGGGTTTCAGCACTCAGAGACAATTTTGTATATGCTATATACAAAATCCTGTAAATGAATAGGTAGCTGCAAATAAGGACTGTTGAAAAAATGGTGGTGTCCTTACTCATCACACTGCCTCCAAACATCATTTTCAAGGTTTGGTCTGATTTTTTTTTCTGTTTGACAAGAATGAGGTGATGTCTTAGTGTTACTGTGATGGAAAAACATGCCAAAAAACAACATGCATAGGAAAGGAATGTTATCCTCTTGATTATCCTGAATTCCTTGAAGGAAGCAAAGGCAGAAGCTCAAAGCAGGTGTTATGTCAATTGAAAATTTTTCTCCATGAGGTAGGGCCAATGATATCAGGGAAGATTGTAGGGTATTTTCTCAACTAATATTAGGTGGGGAGGGTCCAGCCAATTACAGTTGGTGCAACCATTCAGCTGCTAGTCCTAGGTCATATAAGAATGCAGGCTTAGGACTCTCTGTGAAGGATATTAGTAAGAAACATTCCTCCATGGCCTCTACATCAGCTTTTGCCTCCAGTTTTCTAGCCTGCTTGAGTGCTAGCTCTTATTTCTTTGATGAGAGAACTGTGATTTGAAAATCTAAGCAGACAAATTTTGGTACAAAGTTTGCTTCCTGTTCTTCTGTCAAAAGTAACCACATTGTTCTGGGGAGTATGTGAGAAAATACTTTGTACCCTTGAGCTGGAAAAGCTATTCTGAGTGATGAGAAGCCAGTGGGATCTTGTAATCCAAGACAGAGATTAGAATGTGAGGCAAGGAGTTGTGTAGGTGATGGAGGCATTGTTTGTTACATTCAGATGGAAGTTGAAAGGCTCCACAAGGGCTGTTTTCTGTTTCAAATAAAAGATCTCAGGTTCTGGTCAGCTAAGTAAGAAGAAAAATTCATGATTAACAAGAAACAAATGCAACTAAAAGAAAACATTGTTTTGGGGTACAACTGATGCAGGTGAACTAGAACTGAGAAACTGGCAGCGATTAAAAAGAGAAGGCATCCCTCAGGTGACATTTTCTAGTAATAGTTTCCTCAAGGAAGCTGAGTTCCAGAGGTGACCAAGGATGTGCCACATGCTGCCATGTAAATGTGGTCTTCTGTAAGATTTTCCACATAGTTATGACTTGGAACTAATAAAAGAATGGTAGAGAACAGCTATGATTTTATAACAAGAGACCAGAAAAGACAATTGGTGAAGTCTCGGTAGCCAGTGAAGTCCCAGGAAAGAAGGGAACATGAGAAAGTTCAGACTTCACACTATGAAGAGAGATGAGAAGACATTATTAATGAAAGTGTAGACCAGTAATGTATCAAAGTTCCCTTGGCCTTACTAATTTTGAAAACATAAATGGATTATTTAAAGGGGTTGACACTTACCCATGTGATAGGTAAAGAGAAGCCATTGATGAAGGTAATGGCTCAGGTGCAATCAAAGCACCAGTCTAACTTTGTAGTGGGGTGAAGCTGAAGTTTGAATGTGCAATAACTGTTAAAGAGTACTTGAAGGAATGACTTGGGGTGATGATAATAGAGAACATTTACAACAGTAGGGTTGTGGATAGCTCTGGGATTGCTTCTATTTTTTGTGTTAATTCTGCTGTTCTGAGGGGTGGTCTGGAATGAGGTATGAGTCACATACTCAGGTGACTTCTTATGAACCTCCCCATGAATAAACAAACCAATTACTGGGCAAGGAGGTAGGACTTCTGGGTTGGTCAGAGAAAGAGAGGAAACAGGTGAGAGTTAGGTCCTTTTAGAAAGAGGACAGCTGCTAGATGTAGCTGCTAGAGTTTCCCAATATCTTGGCGGATCTGCAAGGATTCACCACTGGAGGAATCAGATTTCAATAAGGCTTACAAGTTTAAGTTTTATTTCTTATGCCCAGAGATTGGGTTACTGCTGTTTCTGAACTAAGTTTGTGTTGTGTTTTTCTTCATGTAGTAACTCATCTGGGTTTCAGAGAGAAAGGTATGGCAGCAAAGTGTTGGTTTGCCTGATGTGCCCCTCAAGGGACATGGGAGTATTGAAACATGCGGCAGGTGTGGTAGCGACCTGCCAGTGGGAACCTAGCAAGCTGGGTAGAGCTCTGAATCAGAGTCTCCATGAAATAAAATAGGTCGGCCATTGCCCACCAGTGCATAGCCAGCCAGCCCACCGGGGCAGAGAGTTGACGGAATTAGTGCAGGAACATGCCAGCTACTTTTACCATTTTCTGCAACATAGTAGCTCCATTATTTTATAGATGCTAGTAAAACATAATGAGAGTCATCTCACGGACAGGAACACTGTTATGAATCAAGTCTTAGCCTCAGAAACAAGCTGTCTGTTGTATATTGCAGTGTTAGAAAAATTGGAATGCCAAACAAACTGGGATAGTTTACTAATTATAAGAGGTCCTAGTTTCCAGTTTGTGCATGTTCAAATTTATACTGTGCATTCACCAGTTAAAGGATATTTATTTGCTTTCCAGTGATAAACATGGCTGATAAACCATCTGTTCAAAAAGAACTAGAGTACTTTGTGTCTGTGCATAGGAGTGGTAGAGATAGGTCTTGTGGTGTGCTTATTTTAGGATATTTGAGAATTTTAAATAGTGATTTCCATAACGGCTACAAAAGTATGTAATGTAAAAGATAATGGATGAGAATTTCCTCTTAACTCCCATCATTGGGAGCATTTGTTAACAGCCTCTGTTATCTTTATTCTATGCATTCTAACTTCTGAAATTTAAATGTTAATATTATTTTAATATTTTTTCTGATTGATTAGGACAATGAATTCTCAGAAGAACCACTTAATCTCCACAAAACTATGAGGAATAAGAGCAGCTGTCTCGATCCTATAGAATGAGCAAATTTAGAGAAAAATTGGGCTTCTACATGCTGCAAGTGTTATCCTTGGTCAAATATAAACAGTGAATTAGTTCTATCAACAGCTTGGTGTAGGACCCTGAAAGGCAGCCTGGTTTCTGGTCGAGCTAAGGTTTAAAACCTAGGAGATCCAGTAGGGAGTCTGCAGCAGGAGATAACCATACATGGGACAGTAGGCATTTTTCCATTCTCCTGGGCCCCAGGCTCTTGATGCAAAGCCTCAGCTCTCCATAGGTCTGTGACCATCAGTCATGTAAGGACAACAAATGCCCCAATCCCCTCCACAGTTAGAGGTATGGACATGTGGCTCAAGATATCCCCATTTTAATGAGGTACATAGAGTCTTAGTGAATAAACTCCCCTTCACAGCCACTTTTCCCTGCAAAATGTATTTTAGCCTCAGGCCCACCCTGAGAAAGGAGATACAGTTTCATTCATTGCTACTCTCCATCATGACAATAAACACCCTAAAACCATAGACTGTCTTTCTTCATCAGGATCTGCTGTGGGGAACAATGGAACATGTCTTCATCTAAAGAGCCATGTCTCAGCATTACCACTCATGGTCTCTACCAAACCAAGCCAGCCAGCCACCAACAAGACAAAGACTCGGTCCGCAGTGGGACATAATGACAGGCAAAGTGTACATAGAAATTGATGAGAGAAATTATACATGAGAACAGTAGAAGTAAGGGATGCAGGGATGGTTCAATACCCGGAAATCCATCAATGTAATCCACTACATAAACAAACTCAAAGAAAAAAACCACATGGTCATTTTGTTAGATGCTGAAAAAGCATTTGACAAAGTTCAACATCCCTTCATGATAAAAGTCTTGGAAAGATCAGGAATTCAAGGCCCATACCTAAACATAGTAAAAGCAATATACAGCAAAACAGTGGCCAACATCAAAATAAATGGAGAGAAACTTGAAGCAATCCAATTAAAGTCAGGGACTAGACAAGGCTGCCCTCTCTCTCCCTATCTATTCAACATAGTACTTGAAGTTCTAGCTAGAGCAATTAGACAACAAAAGGAGGTCAAAGGGATACAAATTGGAAAGGAAGAAATCAAAATATCACTATTTGCAGATGATATGATGGTATACTTAAGTGACCTGAAAAACTCCACAAGAGATCTGCTACAGCTGATAAACAACTTCAGCAAGTGGCTGGATACAAAATTAACTCAAGCAAATCAGTAGCCTTCCTATACTCGAAGGATAAACAGGCTGAGAAAGAAATTGGGGGAATGACACCCTTCACAATTGTCACAAACAATATAAAATATCTTGGTGTGACTCTAACCAAACAAGTGAAATATCTGTATGACAAGAACTTCAAGTCTCTGAAGAAAGAAATCGAAGAAGACTCAGAAGATGGAAAGATCTCCCATGCTCATGGATTGTCAGGATCAATATAGTTAAAATGGCCATCCTGCTGAAAGCAATCTACAGATTCAATGCAATCCCCATCAAAATCCAAACTCAATTCTTCATAGACTTAGAGCAATTCCAAATTCATATGGAGTAACAAAAAACCCAGGAGACCAAAAACAATTCTCAACAATAAAAAGACTTCTGGGGGAATCAGCATCTCTGACCTCAAGCTGTACTACAGAGAAGTAGTGATAAAAAACTGCATGGTATTGGTACAGTGACAGGCAGATAGATCAGTGGAATACAACTGAAGACCCAGAAATGAACCTACACACTTACTGTCACTTGATCTTTGACAAAGGAGATAAAACCATACAGTGGAAAAAAGACAACATCTTCAACAAATGGTGCTGGATCGACTGGCAGTCTACATGTAGAAGATTGAGAATTGATCCTTTCCTATCTCCCTGTACAAAGCTCAAGTCCAAGTGGATCAAGGACCTCCACATAAAACCAGATACACTGAAGCTAATAGAATAGAAAATGGGGAAAAGTCTTGAACACATGGGCCCAAGGGAAAAGTTCCTGAACAAAACACCAGTGGCTTATGCTCTAAGATCAAGAATCGACAAATGGGACCTCATAAAATTACAAAGCTTCTGTAAGGCAAAGAACACTTTAAATAGAACAAAATGGCAACCAACAGATCAGGAAAAGATCTTTACCTATCTATCCTATGTCGGATAGAAGGCTAATATCCAATATATACAAAGAACTCAAGAAGTTAGACTCCAGAGATCCAAATAACCCTATCAAAAAATAGGGAACAGAGCTAAACTGAGAATTCTCAACTGAGGAAACTCGAAGGGCTCAGAAGCACCTAAAGAAATGTTCAACATCCTTAGTCATCAGGGAAATGCAAATCAAAACAACCCTGAGATTCCACCTCACACCAGTCAGAATGGCTAAGATTAAAAACCCAGGTGACAGCAGATGTTGATGATGATGTGGAGAAAGAGAAACACTCCTCCATTGCTGGTGGGAATGCAAGCTGACACAACTTCTCTGGAAATCAGTTTGGCAGACCCTCAGAAAAATTAACATAATACTACCTGAAGACCCAGATATTCCACTCCTGGGCATATACCCAGAACATGCTCCAGCATGTAATAAAGACACACACTCCACTATGTTCATAGCAGCTATATTTATAATAACCAGAAACTGGAAATAACCCAGATGTCCCTCAACAGAGGAATGGATACAGAAAATGTGGTACATATACACAATGGAATACTACTCAGCTATTAAAAACAATGACTTCATGAAATTCTTAGGCAAATGGATGGAACTTCAAAATATCATCCTGAGCGAGGTAACTTAGTCACAAAAGAATGAACTCGATATGTACTCTCTGATAAGTGGTTATTAGCCCAAAAGTTCGGAATACCCAAGAGTCACTTCACAGCAACCATTGAGCTGAGCATGAGGTCCCAGATGGAGTAGCTGGAGAAGGGACTGAAGGAGCTGAGGGAGTTGGCAGCCCCATGGAGGGAGCAACATTGTCCACTGGCCTGACCTCCCATTGTTCCCAGAGACTGGATCACGGAACAAAGAATACACATGGAGGGACCCATAGTGCTGGCCACATATGTGGCAGAGGAGGGTCTTGTTATCCATCAGGGGGAGGAGAGGCCCTTGGGCCTTAGGGTGTTAGATGCCCCAATATAGGAGAATGCCAAGGAGGGAAGATGAGAGTGGGTGGTTGGGCGGGTGGGGAATACCCCCATAGAGGCAGGGGAAGGGGGGAGGGAATAGGGAGGTTCCAAAGGGGAGATCTGGAAAGGGGGAAACATTTGGAATGTAAATAAAGTATCAAAAAATAAAAAAAAAATTAAAAATTTAAAAAAAAAAAAACATTGAAGGAAGAAAAAAGTATCCCAACCAAAAAATCCCCAGGACTAGATGGTTTCAGTGCAGATTTCAAAGAAGACCTAATACCAATACTTCTCAAACTATTTCATAGAACCCGAAGGAACACTACCCAGTGTAGAACCATTAAAGGCAGCCTGGTTTCTGGTTGAGCTAAGGTTTAAAACCCCAATGACCCAGTAGGGGGTCACCAGCAGGGGATAACTGTGCAAGGGACAGTAGGTATTTTGCCATGCTCCTGGGCCCCAGGCTTCTGACATGAGTCCACAGCTCTCCATAGGTCTGTGACCATCAGTCATGTAAAGGCAATGCCCCAAGCCCCTCCACAGGTAGAGGGTGTGGTCACATAGCCTCAAGACATCTCCATTTTATTAAGATACCTGGAGGCTTATCCAATAGACTCCCTATCTCAGCCACTCCTCCCTGCAAAGGGTACTTAACCTTGGCCCTGCCCAGAGAAAGTGAGGCATGGTTTCACTCATCAATACTCTACGCCATGACAATAAACACCTTAAAACTGTGGACTGTCTCTTTTCATCGGGATCCGCTGTGCTGAACAATAGAACAGGTCTTCATCTAAAGAGCCATGTCCAGTCTCAAGCAGAAGGCCTCTCAGTCCAGCCATGGTCTCTACCAAACCAAGCCAGCCACCCACTAACAAGCCAAGGACCTGGTCCCCAGCAGAAACCAGCCGGGCTCCTCCACGCCTTTCCCCCTCGGCCCCAAGCTCCCACTCCATTCTCAGCTCTTCCACAGAATCCAGTGGTGCCTAGGATTCCCAAGAGCCTGAGAACCAGACAGAGCCGGCTCTGTGAAGTTCTCAGGACCACCAAGCTCTCTCACCCCTGGGCAGTGTCCCTCAGCTTCTAACAGCCCCACACACCCCCAGCAGAGCAGTGGGGTGATCGTGGTCAAACTTCCCATGTCTCACCTCCCCCAGTGGCCAAAGCCCTGGGGCAAACGAAGGGCCCCCACCCTAACCCAACAACCTAATTCATTCTTTGAAGCCACAATTATACTGCCACCTAAAACACACAAAGATCCAACAATAAAAGATAACTTCAGACCAATCTCCCTCATGAATACTGATGCAAAAATACTCACTAAAATTCTCACAAACTGAATCCAAGAACACATCAAAACAATCATTCACTATGATCAAGTAGGCGTCATCCAAGAGATGCAGGGATGGTTGAATATATGGAAATTCATCAACATAACCCACTATATAAACAAACTCAAAGAGAAAAACTGTATGATCATCTCATTAGATGCTGAAAAGCATTTGACAAAATTCAACACCCCTTCATGATAAAAGTCTTGGAAAGATCAGGAATTCAAGGTCCATACCTAAGTAAAATACAAGCAATACACAGCAAACCAATGGCCTACATCAAACTAAATGGAGAGAAACTTGAAGCAATCCCACTAAAATTAGGGACAAGACAAGACTGTCCACTCTCCCCCTATCTATTCAATATAGTTCTTGAAGTTCTAGTCAGAGCAATTATGCAACAAAAGGAGATCAAAGGGATACAAATTGGAAAGGAGGAACTTAAGATATCACTATTTGCAGATGATATGATCATATACTTAAATGACCCAAAAGAATCCACAAGATCTAACTTCAGCAAAGTTGATGGATACAAAATTAACTAAACAAATCAGTAGCTTTTCCCAACTGAAAGGATAAAAGGGCTGAGAAATAAATTAGGAAAATGACACCATTTAAAATAGTTACAAATAATATGAAATATCTTGGTGTGACTCTAACCAAACAAGTGAAAGATCTGTATGACAAGAACTTCAAGTCTCTGAAGAAAGAAATCAAAGAAGACCTCAGAAGATAGAAAGATTTCCCATGCTCATGGATCAGCAGGATTAACGTAGTAAAAATGGCCATCTTACCTAAAGCAATCTACAGATTCAAAGCAATCTCCATCAAAATTCCAACACGACTCTTCACAGAGATAGAAAGAGAATTTCTCAAATTTATCTGGAATAACAAAAAACCAGGATATCAAAAACCATTCTCAACAATAAAAGAACTTCTGGGGGAATTACCATCCCTGACCTAAAGCTATACTACAGAGAAATAATGATTCAAAAAGAAAAGAAACACATTGTATTGGTATACAGACAGACAGGTAGATCAATGGAATAGAATTGAAGACCCAGAAATAAACCCACATACTTTCGGTCACTTGAACTTTGACAAAGGAGCCAAAACCATCCAGGGGAAAAAAACAGTATTTTCAACAAATGGTGCTGGTTCAGCTGGTGGTCAACATGTAGAAGAATATACATTGATTCATTCTTATCTCCTTGTGCAAAGATCAAGTCCAAGTGGATCAAGGACCTCCACATAAAACCAGATACACTGAATCTAATAGATGAGAAAGTGGGGAAGAGTTTCTAATGCATGGGCACAGGGGAAAAGTTCCTGAACAGAACACCAATGGCTTCTGCTCTAAGATAAAGGACAAATGGACGAATTGACAAATGGGACTTCATAAAATTGAAAAGCTTCTATAAGGTGAAGGACTCTGTCAAGAGGACAAAATGGCAATCCACAGATTGAGGAAAGATTTTTATCAATCCTACATCCAATAGAGGACTAACATCTGAAATATACAAAGAACACAAGAAGGTAGACTCCAGAGAACCAAACAGCCCTATTTAAAAATGTGGTATAGAGCTAAACAGAGAATTCTCAACTGAGGAATCTCAAATGTCTGAGAAGCACTTAAAGAAATGTTCAACATCCTTAGTCACCAGGGAAATGCAAATCAAAACAACCCTGAGATTCCACCTCATACCAGTCAGAATGGCTAAAATCTAAATCTCAGGTGACAGCAGATGCTGGTGAGAATATGGAGAAAGAGGAACACTCCTCCATTGCTGGTGAGATTGCAAGCTGGTACAACCACTCTGGAACTCAGTCTAGTGGTTTCTCAGAAAACTGAAGATAGTTTAACCTGAAGACCCATCTATACTAGTCCTGGGCATATACCCAGAAGATGCTCCAACATATAATAAAGACACATGCTCTACTATGTTCATAGCAGCATTATTTATAATAGCCAGAAGCTTGGAACCACCCAGATGTCCCTTAACAGAGGAATGGATACAGAAAATGTGGTACATTTACCCAGTGGAGTACTACTTGGCTATTAAAAACAATGACTTCATGAAATTCTTAGGCAAATGAATGGAACTTGAAAATATCCTGAGTGAGAAGAACACATATGATATGTACTCAGTGATAAGTAGATATTAGCCCAAAAAAAGCTCAAAATACCTCCTATATAACTCACACACCATATGAAACCCATGAAGAAAGATCACACCGTAGTGTGGATGCTACAGTCCTACTCAAAAGGAGAAAGAAAACAATCTCCAGGAAGTAGAGGGAGAGTGAGGTCTAGGAGGGAGAGAGGAAGGGGAGGAAAAAAGGGAACCAGTTCAGATATGGGGGAAGATGGGGGAGATGTACAGAGGGTCAGGACTTTGGAAGTAGATGTGTAGCAGTGGGGGAGGGGGAACTTGTGGGTAGCCACTAGAAAGTCCCAGATTCCAGGGACCCAAGAGGCTCTCAGGACCCACCAGGGAAGACATTAGCCAAAATACCCAACAAAGAGGAAAGAGAACCAGAAGAGACCATATTCAATGGATAGGCACTGCCTCCGGCCTCAAAAATATTAATCAAGAATTCCTCCTGTAAAAAAGAAATTCAGGGACAAAGATTGGAGCAGAGAGAGAAGGAAAGGCCATCCAGAGACTGCCTGACCTAGAGATCCATTCCATCTGCAGACACCAAACCCAGATACTATTGCTGATGCCAAGAAGTGCTTACTGACAGGAGCCTGGCATAGGTGTCCCCTGAGAGGCTCTGCCAGAGCCTGACAAATACAGATGTTTACATATGCAGTCAAACATCAGACTGAGTGTGGCATCCCCAGTGGAGAAGTTAGGGCAATGTTTGTAGAAGCTGAGTGGGTTTGCAACCACATAGGAAGAACAACAATATCAACCAACCATACACTCCAAAGGTCCCAAGGATTAAACCACCAACCAAAGAGTACACATGGGCTGACTCATGGCTCCAGCTGTATATGTAGCAGAGGATAGCCTTAGCAGGCATCACTGGGAGGGGAGCATCTTGGTCCTGTGGAGGCTCGATGATCCAAGATAGGAGAATGCTAGAGTGCTGAGGCAGGAGTGGGTAGGTGGATGGGGAAGCACCCTTGTAGAGGCAAGGGTTAGGGGGTAGGGGATAAGGGATTTACGAAGGGGAAAGTGGGAAGTGGGATAACATTTGAAATGTAAAGAAATAAAATCACCAATAAAAAATGAAAAAAAGAAAAGGTTATCGTGAGGTTACCCAGAGCCAAAAGATGAATATGACATGTTCTCACTTATAAATGGATATAATGTATACAGTAAAGATAATTGCACTATAATCTATTGATTTTGAGAGTGCATCAAGGTTACTTGTGTGTTATTTACACTCAAAAGTAACAAGAAGGATGGATGCAAAGATCTTCAAAATGTAAGAAATATCAATGCTAAATACATATAAAGAACTTATTCTTTTGTCTTATTTATTAAAATGATCTATGACTTCTGTAGTCAAACTGGACTTTTATTTTGTGAATTTAAATGATCTTACACCAAAGATGCTACACTTAAATAATTAGGATTTTGAGGGTGGTTGGTCATTTGCCCAATCTCCTTGTAACTGATAACATCACTTTTGCTGTTAAAAGTGATAACATCACTTTTATTTGCTGAAAAAATTTTATAGTTTTACAAATGCTACTACAGAAAATGGATGAAATATTCAGAGTTCATTCTTTGAGTGAAATATTTAAGCTTGAGGTTTCTAATATTAAGCTTGCCTTAATATTGTTTCTGCTTCCAAAATACTTTTTAGTTCAAGCAGTATGTATTTTGCATTAAAATACTGCAGATTAAATTAATATAAAAAGAAAATAAAATTGAGTTACAAAAAGGTAAAATCAAACACCAGTGTTATGTTAGATAATGCCAGGCACACTAAAACATATTATCTTTTGTGTTCATTGTAATGATGATGCTTGGACTTGTGCACATAGAACCAGAATATGAGGAAAATGCACTGATGCCTGTCAGAATCAGCCTACTTCAAATGACTATGCATTCCCTCACTGTGTTATAAAAGATTTAATGGAGGGACTGAGGAACAGCCGGGAGGTAAGAGCCTGCCTGCTCCCACCTGTGGCTGGAGACCTCTGCCTGGGCCACCAGGCCTCCATTGCCAAACAGCACAGTGAGAAAGCGAGCTGCCCACTTGTATGGAAAAGACAGCAGAAGGAGGACTCCAGACACAGGGACTGAGGAACACCCTAGAAAGAGAACTGGTCTCCAAGGAATACTGACACCTGGGCTTGTAGGAAAGACAAGCCACAGTCAGAGAGAGAAAGACCAGCTAACACCAGAGATAACCAGATGGTGAAAGGCAAGGGCAAGAACACAGGGAACAGAAACCAAGACTACTTGGCTTCATCAGAACCCAGCTCTCCCACCACAGCCATCCCTGGATACCCCAACACACCAAAAATGGAAGACTCAGACTTAAAATCACTTATCAAGAGGATGATAGAAGATTTTAAGAAGGAAATATATAACTCCCTTAAAGAAATACACGAGAACACAGGTAAACAACTGGAAACCCTTAAAGAGGACACACAAAAATCACTCAAAGAATTACAGGAAAACACAATCAAACAAATGAACAAAAACATTCAGGAATTAAAAACACAAATAGAAACAATAAAGAAATCACAAAGGGAGACAACCCTGCAGTTAGAGAACATAGGACAGAAATCAGGAGTCATAGATGCAAGCATCACCAACAGAATACAAGAGATAGAAGAGAAAATCTAAGGTGCGGGAGATACCATAGAAAACATGGACACAATATTCAAAGAAAACACAAATTGCAAAAAGTAACTAACCCAAAATATCCAGGATATCCCAGATAAAATGAGAAGACAGAACCTGAGGATAATAGGTATAAAAGAGAGTGAAGATTCCCAACTTAAAGGACCAATAAATATCTTCAACAAAATTATAGAAGAAAACTGCACTAACCTAAAGAAAGAGGTGAATATAAATATAAAAGAGGCCCACCAAACACCAAATAGACTAGATGAGAAAAGAAATTCTTCCCAGCACATTATAGTCAAAACATCAAATACACAAAATAAGGAAAGAATATTAAAAGCAGTAAGGGGAAAAGGGCAAGTAACATATAAAGGCAGACCTATCAAAATTACACCAGACTTCTCACCAGAGACTATGAAAGCTAGAAGATCCTGGGCAGATCTCATGCAGATTCTAAGAGAACACAAATGCCAGCCCAGGCTGCTATTCCCAGCAAAACACTCAATAATCATAGATGGTGAAACTAAAATATTCTATGACACATCCAAATTTGCACATTATGTTTCCACAAACCCAGCCCTACAAAGAATAATACATGAAAAACACCAACTCAAGGAGGGAAACTACACTCAGGAAAAAGCAAGAAAGCAATCTTTCAACAAACTCAAAAGAAGATAGCCACACAAACACATAAAAAACATCAAAAATAACAGGAAACAACAATCACTATTCTTTAATATCTCTTAACATCAATGGTCTTAACTCCCCAATAAAAAGACATAGACTAACAGACTGGATCCATAAACAGGACACAGCATTTTGCTGCATCCAGGAAATGCAACTCCGTGTGAAAGACAAACACTACCTCTGAGTAAAGGGCTGGAAAACAATTTTCCAAGCAAATGGCCCGAAGAAACAGGCTGGAGTAGACATTCTAATATCAGATAAAATTGACTTTCAACCAAAAGTCATCAAAAAAGATAAAGAAGGACACTTCATACTCATCAAAGGAAAAATCTACCAAGAAGAACTCTCAATTATGAACATCTATGCCCCGAATGCAAGAGCTCCCACTTTCATAAAAGAATGGAAGAGCTCCCACATTCATAGAAGATACTCTACTAAAGCTCAAAGCACACATTGCACTTCACATAATAATAATGGGAGACTTCAACACCCCACTATCAACAATGGACAGATCTTGGAAACAAAAACTAAACAGAGACACAGTGAAACTAACAGATGCTATGAACCAAATGGGTTTAACAGATATCTATAAAATATTTTATCCTACATCAAAGGAATATACCTTCTTCTCAGCACCTCATGGAACCATCTCCAAAATTGATCATATAATTGGTCACAAAACAAACCTCAACAGATACAAGAAGATTGAAATTATCCCATGCCTCCAATCAGATCACTACAGATTAAGGTTGGTCTTCAATGGCAAAAACAACAGAAAGCCCACATACACATGGAAGCTGAACAATGCTCTGCTCAATGATAACATGGTCAAGGAAGAAATAAAGAAATAAATTAAAGACTTCCTATAATTTAATGAAGATGAAAGCACAACTTACCCAAACCTATGGGACACAATGAAAGCAGTGTTAAGAGGAAAACTCATAGCTCTGAATGCCTCCAAAAAGAAACTGGAGAGAGCATATACTAACAGCTTAACAGCACACCTGAAAGTTCTAGAACAAAAAGAAGCTAATACACCCAAGAGGAGTAGAAGGCAGGAAATAATCAAATTAAGGGCTGAAATCAACCAAGTGGAAACTAAAAGAACTACACAAAGAATCAACAAAACCAAGAGCTGGTTCTTAGAGAAAATCAACAAGATAGATAAACCCTTAGCCAGACTAACCAGAGGGCACAGAGACAGTATCCAAATTAACAAAATTAGAAATGAAAACGGAGTTATAACAACAGACTCTAAGGAAATCAAAAAAACATCAGATCCTACTACAAAAGACTATATGTAACAAAATTGGAAAATCTGGAGGAACAAGTTTCTAGACAGATACCAATTACCAAAGCTAAATCAGGATCAGATAAACCATCTAAGCAGTCCCATAACTCCTCCCAAGTCTCGCAACCAAAAAAAGCCCAGGACCAGATGGGTTCAGTGCAGAATTCTATCAGACTTTCAAAGAAGACCTAATACCAATACTCTTCAAGCTATTCCATAAAATAGAAATAGAAGGAACATGACCCAATTCATTCTATGAGGCCACATTTACACTGACACCAAAGCCCCACAAAGACCCAACAATAAAAGAAAACTTCAGACCAATTTCCCTTATAAATATCGATGCAAAAATACTCAATAAAATTCTTGCAAACCAAATCCAAGAACATATCACAATGATCATTCACCATGATCAAGTAGGCTTCAACCCAGGGAGTCAGGGATGGTTCTATACCCAGAAATCCATCAATGTAATCTACTACATAAACAAACTCAAAGAAAAAAACCACAAGGTCATTTCGTTAGATGCTAATAAAGCATTTGACAAAGTTCAACATCCCTTCATGATAAAAGTCTTGGAAAGATCAGGAATTCAAGGAGATACCTAAACATAGTAAAAGCAGTATACAGCAAAACAGTGGCCAACATCAAACTAAATGGAGAGAAACTCGAAGCAATCCCAATAAAATCAGGGACTAGGCAAGGCTGCCCTCTATCTCCCTATCTGTTCAATATAGTATTTGAAGTTCTAGCGAGAGCAATTAGACAACAAAAGGAGGTCAAAGGGATACAAATTGGAAAGGAAGAAATCAAAATATCACTATTTGCAGATGATATGATGGTGTACTTAAGTGACCCAAAAAACTCCACCAGAGATCTGCTACAACTGATAAACAACTTCAGCAAAGTGGCTGGATATAAAATTAACTCAAGCAAATCAGTAGCCTTCCTATGCTCAAAGGATAAACAGGCTGAGAAAGACATTAGGGAAATAACACCCTTCACAATTGTCACAAAAAATATAAAATACCTTGGTGTGACTCTAACCAAACAGGTAAAAGATCTGTATGACAAGAACTTCAAGTCTCTGAAGAAAGAAATCAAAGAAGACCTCAGAAGATGGAAAGATCTCCCATGCTCATGGATTGGCAGGATTAACATAGTTAAAAAGGCCATCCTGCCGAAAACAATCTACAGATTCAATGCTATCCCCATCAAAATCCCAACTCAATTCTTCATAGACCTAGAAAGAGCGATTCTCAAATTCATATGGAATAACAAAAAAACCAAGGGTAGCAAAAACTATTCTCAACAATAAAAGGACTTCTGGGGGAATCAGCCTCGCTGACCTCAAGCTGTACTACAGAGCAGTAGTGATAAAAACTGCATGGTATTGGTGCAATGACAGGCAGGTAGATCAATGGAATAAAATCAAAGACCCAGAAATGAACCCACACACTTATGGTCACTTGATCTTCGACAAAGGAGCTAAAACCATACAGTGGAAAAAAGACAGCATCTTCAACAAATGGTGCTGGATCGACTGGCAGTCTACATGTAGAAGATTGAGAATTGATCCTTTCCTATCTCCCTGTACAAAGCTCAAGTCCAAGTGGATCAAGGACCTTCACATAAAACCAGATACACTGAATCTAATAGAAGAGAAAGTGGGGAAGAATCTCGAACACTTGGGCACAGGGGAAATGTTCTTGAACAGAACACCAATGGCTTGTGCTCTAAGATCAAGAATCGACAGATGGGACCTCATGAAATTACAAACTTCTGTAAGGCAAAGGACACTGTAATTAGGGCAAAACGGCAACCTACAGATTGGGAAAAGATCTTTACCAATCCTACATCCGATAGAGGGCTAATATCCAATGTATACAAAGAACTCAAGAAGCTAGACTCCAGAGATCCAAATCACCCTATCAAAAAATGGGGAAGAGAGCTAAACAAAGAATTCTCAACTGAGGAAACTCGAATGACTGAGAAGCACCTAAAGAAATGTTCAACATCCTTGCATCAGGGAAATGCAAATCAAAACAACCCTGAGATTCCACCTCACACCGATCAGAATGGCTAAGATCAAAAATTCAGGTGACAGCAGATGCTGGCAAGGATGTGGAGAAAGAGGAACACTTTTGTAGGATGGCAAGCTTGTACACCAACTCTGGAAATCAGTTTGGCTGTTCCTCAGAAAATGTGGTCATAATACTACCTGAGGACCCAGCTATACCACTCCTGGGCATATACCCTAAAGATTCTCCAACATGTAATAAGGATACATGCTCTACTATGTTCATAGCAGCCTTAGTTATAATAAGCAGAAGGTGAAAAGAGAAGATTTTCTAAGAAAGACATGGCACTTCACGATAAGAAATACTTGCAATAATGTTCAAATCTACACTTAACCCAGGACACATAAATAGATAAAGTGTATCAATACAAAGCATTTATTATAAATTATTGTCCTTGTCAAAAGATAATGTTTTCCAATATATCATTTGACTTTGAGGGATGAAAAATAGCAATAGGAAAAATGGCAGCAATCACCACATTTACATCATAGTGTAGTAGGTAGTTTGTTTCATTTTGGCAGGAAGGGTTTGCAAAGGTCCATATGAGAGTAGGCATCTGTAGAAATCAGGAGATAAAAAGCCAAGAGAACAGCATATTAGTAGGTGTTTCTGCCAAGATCTCAGCTGTGTGGTGGTACAACCTATGGTGTGTAACATACTTATTATATACACAGTTCACATGTGTGTGTGTGTGTTTGTGTGTGTGTGTGTAAGTATTTAATGTTGTTGACTTGATTACTGAGTAGGAAACTCTAGTCAGCTACAAGTGTTTACCAAGAAAGTATTCATGTGAGAAGCCTTGAAGAAAATTCACCCATATGGCATCAAAGGAAATCCTTGTTGGAAAAAGTATGAACAGGCAAGGAAAGACCCATACAAGACATTGATGAGCTAAATTAATGGGGCACCATGTTCCATAAAACTTAGTACTATTGTTGGGTAGTGGTGGCTCATGCCTTTAATCCAAGCACTTGGGAGGCAGAGGCAGGTGGATTTCTGAGTTCGAGGCCAGCCTGGTCTACAGAGTGAGTTCCAGGACAGCCAGGGCTACACAGAGAAACCCTTTCTCAAAAAAAACAAAAAAAAAAAAAACAAAAAACAAAAAAAAAAAACCTTAGTACTATTGATATTATGGTCACTTTTTAGTTTCCTATGGGTTAGTCCTCTGCTCCAGACCCTTTGTGTCTCATTCATGTGTAACCTACTGTCACGGTGAACTTATCACTTCAGATGTATAACTTAATTCCAATGTAGAAATCATGTTACCAATTTCATCTTAATTTTGATCTTCTTTGCTGTTGTTCTCTATTTTTGTCCAAGCTGGAACATTAAATCAATATATCGTCATTACTCTCCTATCAGTGTAGCTCCACTCATTGCCCTTTTTTGACATTCACATGTCAGAGAAACCCCCATTTCTCCAAAGAACATAATAGCTGCTGCTGATCTCTATGTTCCTTTAAAAAAGTTACTGGATAAACATATCACATGCAGGGAGTATTCTCTAGCACATAAAACTATTTTAGGGCAGTGAAAATATTTTGTGCTATAGTGTAAACATGGTTGCATCTTCATATTAATTTGATTGCCATGAAAGCTGAACATCATAAAATCTGAAACAATGTATAGACAATGAACATTTTAATGCCCAAATACCTCTTCAGTGTTAGACACAGGATTTATTTCAATTTGTTTATGTAACACTAAAATTTGAACAAAATGGCTGCCTAAACCAAGATCATCACAATGGCAACACTGATTGATATCTCAAAGTATAAGTGCTAAATCTCTCAAGACACAAGCCCTAAGTGAATAGATACGGCAAGTAAGGTGTGCTGAGGAGGAAGTAGCTATTTATCATCTAGCACCTAGTGGTCAGAAATAAAGCACACATATACTAGTAACCTTATTAACTGGTACATAAAGCCCATGACCTTCATAGGACAAAATTATAGAAATTCTTTGAATCACCTATTCTCAATGGCTTATGAACTAAACAGAAATACATATCTTGTAATTTCTGTCTGGAAATCTGTTGTTTGTTGATATAATCAAATGAGGATAACATCATTTTGGCTGAATCAGATATGAGTATAATTCTTTAATACATGTAGTAATCAAAAATATGGCTGAGACACCGAGTGAAGTGTTGCAGCTGCAGTGTTAGGAGGGACAATGTGGTTGACACTACAGTGTTTTTAAAACATCCACTTATTGAAAATTGTTTTAACCCTTTTAAAAAGATTTATATTCTGTAGTTTGAGGTTATTCTGTAGCTATATCATTTCCTCCTCCTTCCTTTACATTCTTTCTAACTCTATCATATACACATCCTTCCTTTCTTTTAAATTCACAGGCTGCTTTTCATAAATTTTTGTTACACTGATATGTATATATGTATATAAAATATATTTCTAAATAGAAACAACTCGGTCTAAATAATGTTACTTGTATATGCATTTTCATGTCTTACCTTTTTTTATTGGACAATTAATTGGTGTGGCCTTTCTTGTTTGGAGATTATTTTATAGTTGCCTTTTGGAGGCAAAAAGTTGACCCTTCTGGTCTGCATCTCCACCTGAACCCTTGGCAGATCAGCAAGCCAAGGATCCCCAGGATCGCAAAGCCTATCTGTCACCCAGGAGGTCTGCCATAACGAGGAACACAGGAGGTTTTGCCATAACTAGGAACACAGATTAATGTGCTTGCCCATGGACTCCAAAGTCAGCGTGTCTCCCAGGAGGTCTGCCATACCCAGGGAAACAAGGACACAGGGACACAGGAGGGCTGCTGTAACCAGGATCACATGAGGCCTGACCTAACCATAGACAGTATTGCCTGCCTCCCAGGAGGCCTGCTCCAGTCCCAAACACCTAGGCCAGTTAACACCAGAGATTACCAGATGGCAAATTGCAAGCCCAAGAACAGAAGCAACAAACTCCAATGGAATTTGACACCATCAGAACCCAGTTCTACTAACACAGCAAGGCCTGGATACCCTAACACAACTGAAGAGCAAGATTCTGACCAAAAATTCCATCTCATGAAGATGATAAAGGCATCTAAATAGGATATAAATAACTCCCTCAAGGAAATACAGGAAATCACAGGCAAACAGGTAGAAGTACTTAAAGAGGAAACAAATCCCTTAAAGAAATACAGGACAATACAATCAAAGTGATAAAGGGATTGAACAAAAATAGTCCAAGACCTAAAAATGGAAATAGAAACAATAAAGAAATTACAAATGAAGGCAACTATGGAGATAGAAAACCCAGGAAAGAGATCAGGAACTACAAATGCAAGCATCATCAACAGAATACAAGAGATTCAAGAGAGTCACAGGTGTAGAAGGTACCACTGGCACATCAGTCAAAGAAAATACAATGGGTAAAAAATTTATGACCCAAAACATTCAGGAAATTTGAGATACAATAAAAAGACCAAACCTAAGAATAATAGGAATAGAAAAGGATGGAAAATCCCAGTTCAAAGGGCCAGAAAACACATTCAACAAAATCATAGAAAACTTCCATAATCTAAAGAAAGAGAAGTCCATAAACATATAAAAGGCTACAGAACAACAAACATATTAGATCAGAAATAAAATCCTCGCCCCATATAATAATCAAAAGACTAAATGTACAGAACAAAGAAAGAATATTAAAAGCTGTAAGTTTAAAATGCTAAGTGACAATACCCAAATATCGCAGGGGAAATATTGTAAGGGAAAAGCTAGCCTCCCAGGAGTGTGAACAAGCCTATGAGCAGGGTAAGGTTAACACCTTTGCTCTGCAGGACAATCAGGGAAACCTCAGGACACAGGGACCAAGGAACAGCCAGTGACAGGAGACTTTCAGTTTCCATCTGTGGCTGAGGAACTCAGCCTGTGCCACAGGGCTCCATAGCCAAATAGCTCCAGGAGAAAACTAGCCTCCCAGGGGTGTGAACAAGCCCGTGAGCTGGGGAAAGACCAGCACCTCTGCTCAGAGGGACCCACCCGGAACACTCAAGACACAGGGACTGAGGAGTGGTCTTCTGGTTTTCTTCTGTGGCCAGGGAGGTGATCCTGTGACACAGTGCTCCATACTCAAATAGTGCCAGGAGAGAGCTGGTCTCCCAGAAGTGCTGACACACCTTTGAACACAGGCAAGACCACCACTTCTGTTCAAATTCCTGGAGCAAGAGGGACCCTTGCAGAGCCATCGGACACAGGAACCAAGGAACAGCTGGGAAAAGGATACTTCTGGTTTCTGTCTGCACCACAGAGCTGACCCTGTACCACAGCTCTCCAAACCCAAGTTCATCTCAGAGAAAGCTGGTCTCCAAGGAGTACTGATGCAAAGGCTTGCAGGAGGGACAAGCCACAGTCAGAGAGAGCAAGACCAGCTAACACCCGAGATAATCAGATGGCAAAAGGCAAGGGCAAGAAATTAAGGAACAGAAACCAAAGCAACTTGGCAACATCAGAACCCAGTTCTCCCACCACAGCAGCCCCTGGATACGCCAACATACCAGAAAAGCAAGACTCAGATTTAAAATCACATCTCATGATGATGATAGAAGATTTTAAGAAGGAAATAAATAACTCCCTTAAAGAAATAGAAGAGAACAAAGGTAAACAGGCTGAAGCCCTTAAAGAGGAAACACAAAAATTCCTTAAAACACAATTAAACAGGTGGAATTACAGGAAAACACAATCAAACAGGAAGGAAATGAACAAAACCATTCAGGATCTAAAAATGGAAAAAGAAACGATAAAGAAATAACAAAGAGAAACAACCCTGGAGATAGAAAACCTAGGAAAGAGAGCAGGAGGTATAGATGCAAACATCACCAACAGAATACAAGAGATAGAAGAGAGAATATCAGGTGCAGAAGATACCGTAGAAAACATTGAAACAACAGTCAAAGAAAATGCAAAATGCAAAAAGCTCCTAACCTAAAACATCCAGGAAATCCAGGACACAATGAGAAGACCAAACCTAAGGATAATAGGTATAGAAGAGAGTGAAGATTCCCAACTTAAAGGGCCAGTAAATATCTTCAACAAAATCATAGAAGAAAACTTCCCTAACCTAAAGAAAGAGATAAACATAAACATTCAAGAAACCTACAGAACTCCAAATAGATTGGAACAGAAAAGAAATTCCTCCTGTCACATTATAGTCAAAACACAAAGTGCATGAAACAAGGAAAAAATACAAAAAGCAGTAAGGGGAAAAGGTCAAGTAACATATAAAGGCAGACCTATCAGGATTACACCAGACTTCTCACCAAAGACTGTGAAAGCAAGAAGATCCTGGACAGATCTCATACAGAACCTAAGAGAACAAAACTGCCAGCCAGGCTTCTATACCCAGCAAATCACTCAATTACCATAAGTGGTGAAACCAAGATATTCTATGACAAATCCAAATTTGCACAGTATGTTTCCACAAACACAGCCCAACATAGGATAACAGATGGAAAACAAAAACTCAAGGAGGGAAACGACACCTTAGAAAAAGCAAGAAAGTAATCTTTCAACAAACTCAAAAAAAGATAGCCACAAAAACAATAGAAACAACATCAAAAATAACAGGAGGCAACAATCACTATTCCTTAATATCTCTTAACATCAATGGACTCAATTCCACAATAAAAAGACATACACTAATAGATTGGATGCAAAAACAGGACCCTACATTTTACAATCTAACTAACTAACTAGCTAAACAGAGAATTCTCAACGGAGGAAACTAGAACGGCTGAGAAACACCTAAAGAAATGTTCAACATCCTTAGTCATCAAGGAAATGCAAATCAAAACAACCCTGAGATTCCACCTCACACCAGCTAGAATGGCTAAGATCAAAAACTCGGGTGACAGAAGATACTGTCAAGTATGTGGAGAAAGAGAAACACTCCTCCATTGCTGGTGGGATTGCAAGCTTATACAACCACTCTGGAAATCAGTTTGGCGGACCCTCAGAAAAATGAACATAATACTACCTGAGGACCCAGCTATTCCTCTCCTGGGCATATACCCAGAAGGTGCTCCAACATGTAATAAGGACACATGCTCCACTATGTTCATAGCAGCCATTTTTATAATAGCCAGAAGCTGGAAACAGCCCAGATGTCTCTTAAAAGAGGAATGGATACAGAAAATGTGGCACCTTTACACAATAGAATACTATTCAGCTACTAAAAACAATGACCTCATTAAATTCACAGCCAAATGGATAGAACTTGAAAATGTCATCATGGGTGAAGTAACTCAGTCATAAAAGAACGAACATGGTATGTACTCACTAATAAGTGGATATTAGCCCAAAAGTTTGTAATACCCAAAATTCAAATTACAGCAACCAGACCTTCAAAGAAGAGCTAATAAACTATTTCATAGAATAGAAATAGAAGGAACATTACATAATTCACCGTATTTGGCCAAAGTTATTCTGATACCTAAACTATACAAAGACCCAAGAAAGAAAGAGAACTTCAGACCAATTTCACTAGTAAGTATTGATGCAAAATTACACAATAAAATCCTAGGGAAATGAATCCAAAACACATCAAAATCATCATTCACCATAATCAAGTAGGCTTCATTCCAGGGATACAGGGATGGTTCAATATATGAAAACCCATTAATGTAATCCTCTATAAAAACAAACTCAAAAAAAATCACATGATCATCTCATTAGATGTGGTAAAGGTATCTAACAAAATACAATACCCCTTCATGTTAAAAGTCTTGGAGAGATCGGGAATTCATGGCACATAGCTAAACAAAATTAAAGTAATATATATAGCAAACCAACAGCCAACAGAGAGAAACTAGAAACAATTTCACCAAAATCTGAACAAGATAAGGCTGAAAACTCTCTCCCTGTCTATTTTTATAGTACTTGAAGTTTTAGCTAGAGCAATTAGACAACAAAAGGAGATCAAATGGATACAAATTGGGAAGGACAAAATTAAAGTATCACTGTTTGCTGATGATATAACAGTATACATATGTGACCCCCAAAATCCCACCAGAGAACTCCCACAGCTGATAATTAACTTCAGCCACGTGGCTGGATATAAAATTAACTGAAACAAATCAGTAGCCTTCCTTTGTACAAATTATAAACAGGCTGAGAAAGAAATTAGAGAAACAACCCCCTTCACAATAGCCACAAATAATATAAAATATCTTTGTATAACTTTAACCTAGCAAGTGAAAGATCTGTACAAGAACTTCAAGTCCCTGAAGAAAGGAATTGAATACAACCTCAGAAGATGGAAAGATCTCCCTTGCTAATGGATCTGTAGGATGAATATAATAAAAATGGCCATCTTGCCAAAAAGCAATCAACAGATTCAATGTATTCTGTATAAAAATTCTAACACAATTCTTCACAGATCTGGAAAGAACAATTCTTAACTTCATATGGAACAAAAAACCAGGAACTTCTGTGGGAATCATGATCCTTGACCCCAAGCTGTACTACAGAGCAATAGTGATAAAAACTGCACATTATTGGTACAGAGACAGATATGTCAACCAATGGAATAGAACTGAAGACCCAGAAGTAATCCCACACAGCTACAAACACTTGATCTTTGGCAAAGATGTTAAAAACATACAGTAGAAATAAAGAAAGCATCTTCAACAAATGGTGCTGGCCAAACTGGTGATCTGCACGTAGGAAGGTGCAAATTGATCCATATTTTTTACATTGTCCAAGCCTCAAGTACAAGTGGATCAAGGACCTCAACATAAAACCAGATACACTGAACCTAACAGAAGGGAAAATAGGAAATAGTCTCAATTGTGATGGCACATGGGGAAACTTTTCTGAACAAATACCAATGGCTCAGGCTAGCAGATTAACAATTGACAAATGGGACCTCATGAAACTGAAAAGCTTCTGTAAGGCAAAGGACACTGTCAATAGTGCAAAAGGGCAACCAACAGACTGGGGGAAAAGTTCACTAACCATACATCTTATAGAGTGCTCTTCTTCAAAATATATAAAGAACTCAAGAAGTCAAACTGCAACAAACCAAATAACCCATTTTAAAAATAGGGTACAGAATTAATCAGAGAATTCTAAACAGAGGAATCTCAAAGAACTTAAAGAAATGCTCAATATCCTTAGTCATCAGGGAAATGCAAATCAAAAGGACTCAGAGATTCCACTTCACACCAATCAGAATGGCTAAGATCAAAAACTCAGGTGACAGCAGATGCTGGCGAGGATGTGGAGAAAGAGGAATACTCCTCCATTGCTGGTGGGATTGCAAATTGTTACAACCACTCTGGAAATCAATCTGGTGATTCCTCAGAAAATTGGAAATAATTCTCCGTGAAGACCCAGCAAATTGGTACAACCACTCTGGAAATCAATCTGGTGATTCCTCAGAAAATTGGAAATAATTCTCCGTGAAGACCCAGCTATACCAGTTCTGGGCATATATACCCAAAAGATGCTCTACCATTCCACAAGGACATGTCCTCCACTATGTTCATAGCAATCAGAATATAGCTGCTATATATAGTAATAGCTAGAAGCTGGAAACAACCCAGATGTCCCTCAATGGAAGAATAGATACAGAAAATGTGGTTCATTTACACAGTGGGATACTATTGAGCTATTAAAAATGAGGACATCATTAACTTTGAAGGAATACATATAGAACTAGAATATGTCATTCTGAGAAAGGTAACCCAGACCTAAAAGTACATGCATGGCATGTAGTCACTGATAACTGGATATTGGCCAAAAAGTAAAGAATACTCATGATATATCTCATAGACCATATGAAGCTTAACACAAAGGAAGGCCCACATGAAGATGGTAGAATCCCACTAGAAGGGGGAAGAAAATAAAGAAGGGAGGCAGAGAGAGGGGCAACCTCTGTGGTGGGTGGGAGAGGGACAGAGAGGTTAAAAGAGGGGCTGTATTATACGAAAGGGGAGATGGTAGAGAAGCCCAGAAGGCCAGGAGGGTGAATGGAAATATGTAGCTGCCAGTAGTGGGGGGCAGAAAAACCTGTAGAAAGTCCCAGAGACCTAGGATGGGAGAGGTCCCCAGGACTAAATGCCCAATAATGAGAAGATGGAAGCTGAAGATATCACCTCCAGTAGACAGACAGGGCCCCCAGTGGAGGGATGGGGCCACCTAATTACCTTCCAAATTTTTGACCCAGAATTGTTCCTGTCAAAAATGAACAAAAGTGGGACAAAAGTGAAGCCGTGAATGAAGGAAAGGCCATCCAGTGACCAGTTCAATTTGGGATCCATCCCACTGTCGGTCAGCAAACCCTGACACTAGTACTCATGCCATGTTGTGTTTGCAGACAAGAGCCTAGTATGGCTGTCCTCTGAGAGGCTCTATCAGCAGCTGACTGAGACAGATGCAGATACTTACAGCCTACCAATGGACTGAATTGAGGATATATATGGAAGAGTTAGGGGAAAAATCAAAGGAGCTGAAGAGGATGGTAACCCCATAGGAATAACAGAATCAAATAATGCAGACCACCTCAGAGCTCCCAGAGTTTAAGCCACCAACCATAGAGAATACATGGGCTGGTTTTTGGTCCCAACACATATATGGGCCTTGTCTGGCCTCAGTGGGAAGGTATGTCCCTAACCCTGTAGAGATGATGCCCCAGGGAATGTTAATGCTGGGGGGATGAAGTTGGGGTGAGTGGCAGGGTGACAG
>JADRCH010000152.1:374132-453697 GCA_019843965.1 Rhynchomys soricoides
CAGCTTCACTAAGGTGATGTTTCCTAGGAATAGTTTGTCAATGTTAACACAAACAAGCTGAGTTCCAGAGTTTACCAAGGTTGTAACACATGCTGGTATCTGAACTTGGTCTTATGTAAGATTCTCCCATGTGATAATGGCTTAGAACACATGAAATTATAGAGAACAGCTGATATTTTGTCTGAAAGACTAGAAAAGATACTTGGTGAAATTGAAGTCTCAGTAGTCAGTGATTTCCCAAGACAGAAGGGAACATGCAGATGTTTGAGGTGTCATCCTATGAAGTGCCAGTAGTGTATAAAGTGCCTGAGTTCTTACTAACTTTGAAAACATACATGGATTATTAAAGTAATTATGGCTTTCTAATTTGACAGGTAAGGAGAGGCCACTGATGAAGGTAAGTCCTAAGTTGTAATAATAACCTCAAAACTGAATACATCTTGGGGTGAAGCTGAAATCTGAACCGTGCAGCAATGTTGAATCCTTGGAAAAACAATAGGAGGTGACAATAGTAGAGAACATTATAGATGCCAGTACAATGTGGTGACAGTCGTCCCATGGAGAAGATGCACTGTTTTATGGATCAGGACTGAGCATAAGAAACAAAATGTGTCTGTTGTGCATTACAGAGTTAGAAAAACTGGAATGCCAAACCACCTAGGATGCCTTACTTATTGTAACAGGTCTTAGTTTCCTCAGTTAACCCCTCAGTTTGTGTATATCCACATTTTCACTGTGCATTTGTCGGTTAAAGAACATCTATATTCATTACAGTGCCTAAATATTGTGAATAGAATATTAATGAACATCGCTGAGAAATTATCTGTTCAAAAAGAACTAGAGTAATTTTGTATCTGTGCCAAAGAGTGGTAGAGTTGCATCTATGGTGCATATATTTTAGGCTATTTGATAATTTAAATAGTGGCTTCAATAGTGGCTGCACACATTTGTAGTATAAACAATAATGGATGAGAATTCCCTCATCCCTCACTTTATTGTTAGCATTTGTTATCAGCTGTTATCTTTATTTTAAGCATTCTAATCTCATTGAGATAAAATGTCAATATTGTTTTAATATGATTTATTCTGTTTGATAAGGATAAGAAAATATTTCAGAAATATTCCTAAGTCATTTGATATATTCATTGAAATAAGTATCAGCAGCTACTTCTGCATTTCTAGTTGGGTCACTTGTCTTCCTGTCAGGTTTTTTATAGTTGTTGTTTTGTTTTGTTTTGGCTTTTTGTTTTTTTCCAGATCCTACCAAGCTTCTTACCAGCAAAATTTCCTGTGCTTTCTTTCTAACTCTCTCTCAAGGAAAACAAAAACAAAACAAATCAACTAACAAAAAAGGACAATATGGGTGGCGGCACATCCTAGAGCAATGGCGGCTAGTGGAAGCAATCCTCGGGCTGGCGAGTAGAAGGTGCTTCCCAGCTCATCTTTCCCAAAGAGTCTGAAACAGCAGAGACACTCCTAAACTATGAAGTTCACATGCTTCTGGAGCATCGAAAGCAGCATAATGAGAGCGCAGAGGACAAGCAGGAGCTCTCGGAGGTCTTCATGAAAACCCTGAACTACACAGACCGATTCAGCAGGTTCAAGAACAGAGAGACATTGCCAGTGTTCGGAGCTTTCTTCTCCCGAAAAAGCTACATAAGTTTGAGTTGGCCTGTTTAGCCAGTGCCCGGAGACTGCTGAAGAGTCCAAAGCTCTGATTCCAAGCTTGGAAGAGTGTTTTGAAGATGAGGAACTGCCACAGATTCTCGATGAAGATGAAGCGCAGCGTCCAGTACTGATCACCAGACATTACTCTGCTCCTTAAGACAGCTCCAAACAGCACCACAGTTGGAACCCTGGATTAGCCTCATGCAGGAATGTTGCTTCAAAAGACACTGGGACTTCTTTTGTAGTTTTTGCTTTATTGAGATAGAATGTCTCTGTACTTCTCAGAGTCGTAACAATCCTCCTCCCTCAGCCTCCCAAGTGCTGGAATTATAGGTGTAAGCCAACACTTGCAGCTTGTCTTTTGGAGAAGAAAGAGAGGCTGGCTATTGATACTCTAGATGCTATCTTCACAGTGACTATTAGACCATAATTACCATCTGTTCTCCTTGCAGCCTTGTACAGGCTGCTATGGTCAAGCGTGCCGCGATCCTGAACTGGTGAGGTAGAATGATGTTAAAACATTTGTTGACTACCGCTTACCATGGTTTTTTGTACCCCATGCATATTATATTTTGTTCTTGACATTTCAATTTTTAATGTCAATATATTTTGTAGTTTTGAAGCTAAAATGACATATAAGAAATGTGTATAGGGAAGAATGTTTTTACTTTGTTGCAAAGGGGAGAGGTAAAGCAGAACACTGTCATTGTTTGATTTTTTTAAAAAATTGTATTTGTTAGCCAGGCAGTGGTGGCACACGCCTTTAATCTCAGCATGTGGGAGGCAGAGTCAGGTGGATTTCTGAGTTCGAGGCCAGCTTGGTCTACAGAGTGAGTTCCAGGATAGCCAGGGCTACACAGAGAAACCCTGTCTCAAAAAAAAAAAAAAAAAAAGAATTGTATTTGTTTTAAAAAGGACAATATGATATAAATAAAAGCACATCATACAAATTATAAAACATAGCATTCAGACAAAGGAACTGCCCACTTGTGTGGAGAAGCCAGATAAAGGAGGGCTCCAGACACAGGGACTGAGGAAAAGTCAGGAGGTAAGAGCCTGCCTGCTTCCACCTGTGACCAGAGACCCCTGCCTGGGCCACCAGACCTCCATAGACAAACAGCGCAGGGAAAAAGCGAACCACCCACTTGGGTGGAGGAGCCAGCAGAAGGAGGGCTCCAGACACAGGTTCTGAAGAACAGCCAGGAGTGAGAACTGGTCTCCCAGGAATATTGACATCTGGGCTTGAAGGAAAGACAAGCCACAGTCAGAGAGAGAAAGACCAGCTAACACCAGAGATAACCAGATGGCGAAAGGCAAGGGCAAGAACACAAGGAACAGAAACCAAGACTACTTGGCTTCATCAGAACCCAGCTCTCCCACCACAGCCATCTCTGGATACCCCAACACACTAGTAAAGGAAGACTCAGACTTAAAAATCACTTATCAAGAGGATGATAGAAGATTTTAAGAAGGAAATAAATAATTTCCTTAAAGAAATACAAGAGAACACAGATAAACAACAAGAAACCCTTAAAGAGGACACACAGAAATCCCTTAGAGAATTACAGGAAAACACAATCAAACAAATGAATAAAACCATTCAGGAATTCAAAACAAAAATAGAAACAATATAGAAATCACAAAGGGAGACAACCCTGGAGTTAGAGAACATAGGAAAGAAATCAGGAGTCATAGATGCAAGCATCACCAATAGAATACAAGAGATGGAAGAGAGAATCTCAGGCGCAGAAGACACCATAGAAAACATGGAAACAACAATCAAAGAAAAACAAAATGCAAAAAGCTCCTAACCCAAAACATCCAGGATATCCAGGATACAATGAGAAGACAGAACCTGAGGATAATAGGTATAGAAGAGAGTGAAGACTCCCAACTTGAAGGACCAGTAAATATCTTCAACAAAATTATAGAAGAAAACTTCCCTACCCTAAAGAAAGAGATGAACATAAATATACAAGAAGCCTACAGAACGCCAAACAGACTGGACCAGAAAAGAAATTCCTCCCGTCAAAACACCAAACACAGAAAACAAGGAAAGAATATTAAAAGCAGTAAGGGAAAAGGGGCAAGTAACATATAAGGGCAGACCTATCAGAATTACACCAGACTTCTCACCAGAGACTATGAAAGCTAGAAGATCCTGGGCAGATCTCATACAGACTCTAAAAGAACACAAATGCCAGCCCAGGCTGCTATACCCGGCAAAACTCTCAATAATCATAGATGGTGAAACCAAAATATTCTATGACAAATCCAAATTTGCACAGTATGTTTCCACAAACACTGCCCTACAAAGAATAATAAATGGGAAAACCCAACTCAAGGAGGGAAACTACACTCAAGAAAAAGAAAAGTAATCTTTCAACAAATTCAAAAGAAGATAGCCACACAAACAATAGAAACAACATCAAAAATAACAGGAAATAAAAATCACTATTCTTTAATATCTCTTAACATCAACGGTCTTAACTACCCAATAAAAAGACATAGACTGACAGACTGGATCCATAAACAGGAAATGCACCTCCGTGTTAAAGACAAACACTACCTCAGAGTAAAGGGCTAGAAAAATTATTTTCCAAGCAAACAGCCCCAAGAAACAGGCTGGAGTAGACATTCTAATATCGGATAAAATTGACTTTCAACCAAAAGTGATCAAAAAGGATGAGGAAGGACACTTCTTACTCATCAAAGGAAAAATCTACCAAGAAGAACTCTCAATCCTGAACATCTATGCCCCGAATGCAAGAGCTCCCACTTTCATAAAAGAAACTCTACTAAAGCTCAAAGCACACATTGCACCTCACACAATAATAGTGGGAGACTTCAACACCCCACTATCAACAATGGACAGATCTTGGAAACAAAATAAACTGAGACACACTGAAACTAACAGATGCTATGAACCAAATGGGTTTAACAGGTATCTATAGAACATTTCATCCTAAATCAAAAGAATATACCTTCTTCGCAGCACCTCATGGAACCTTCTCCAAAATTGATCATATAATTGGTCACAAACCTCAACAGATATAAGAAGATTGAAATAATCCCATGCCTCCTATCAGATCACTACAGATTAAAGTTGGTCGTCAATGGCAACAACAACAACAGAAAGCCCACATACACATGGAAGCTGAACAATGCTCTGCTTAATGATAACTTGGTCAAGGAAAAAATAAAGAAAGAAATTAAAGACTTCCTAGAATTTAATGAAAATGAAAGTACAACTTACCCAAACCTATGGGACACAATGAAAGCAGTGTTAAGAGGAAAACTCATACTTCTGAATGCCTCCAAAAAGAAACTGGAGAGAGCATACACTAACAGCTTAACAGCACACCTGAAAGTTCTAGAACAAAAAGAAGCTAATACACCCAAGAGGAGTAGAAGGCAGGAAATAATCAAATTAAGGGCTGAAAAAAACCAAGTGGAAACTAAAAGAACTATACAAAGAATCAACAAAACCAAGAGCTGGTTCTTTGAGAAAATCAACAAGATAGATAAACCCTTAGCCAGACTAACCAGAGGGCACAGAGACAGTATCCAAATTAACAAAATTAGAAAAGAAAATGGAGATATAACAACAGACTCTGAGGAAATTAAAAAATCATCAGATCCTACTACAAAAGACTAAATGCAACAAAATTGGAAAATCTGGAGGAAATGGACAAGTTTCTAGACAGATACCAATTACCAAAGTTAAATCAGGATCAGATAAACCATCTAATCAGTCCCATAACTCCTAAAGAAATAGAAGCAGTCATTAACAGTCTCCCAACCAAAAAAAGCCCAGGACCAGATAGGTTCTGTGCAAAATTCTATCAGACCTTCAAAGAAGACCTAATACCAATACTCTTCAGTCTATTCCACAAAATAGAAATGGAAGGAACACTTCCCAGTTCATTCTATGAGGCCACAGTTACACTGATGCCAAAGCCTCACAAAACCCCAACAATAAAAGAAAACTTCAGACCAATTTCCCTTATGAATATAGATGCAAAAATACTCAATAAAATTCTTGCAAACCAAATCCAAGAACACATCACAACAATCATTCACTATGATCAAGTAGGCTTCATCCCAGGGATGCAGTGATGGTTCAATACCCAGAAATCCATCAATGTAATCCACTACATAAACAAACTCAAAGAAAAAAACCACATGGTCATTTCATTAGATGCTGAAAAAGCATTTGACAAAATTCAACATCCCTTCATGATAAAAGTCTTGGAAAGATCAGGAATTCAAGGGCCATAATTAAACATAGTAAAAGCAATATACAGCAAAACCGTGGCCAACATCAAACTAAATGGAGAGAAACTCGAAGCAATCCCACTAAAATCAGGGACTAGACAAGGCTGCCCTCTCTCTCCCTACCTATTCAATATAGTACTTGAAGTTCTATCTAAAGCAATCAGGCAACAAAAGGAAATCAAAGGGATACAAGTTGGAAAGGAAGAAATCAAAATATGACTATTTGAAGATGACATGATGGTATACTTAAGTGACCTGAAAAACTCCACCAGAGATATGCTAAAGCTGATAAACAACTTCAGCAAAGTGGCTGGATACAAAATTAACTCAAGCAAATCAGTAGCCTTCCTATACTCGAACGATAAACAGGCTGAGAAAGAAATTAGGGAAATGACACCCTTCACAATTGTCACAAAAAATATAAAATATCTTGGTGAGACTCTTACCAAACAAGTGAACGATCTGTATGATAAGAACTTCAAGTCTCTGAAGAGAGAAATCAAAGAAGACCTCAGAAGATGGAAAGATCTCCCATGCTCATTGATAGGATTAATATAGTTAAAATGGCCATCCTGCCGAAAGCAATCTACAGATTCAATGCTATTCCCATCAAAATCCCAACTCAATTCTTCATAGACCTAGAAAGAGCAATTCTTAAATTCATATGGAATAACAAAAATTCCAGGATAGCAAAAACTATCCTCAACAATAAAAGGTCTTCTGAGGGAATCAGCCTCCCTGACTTCAAGCTGTACTACAGAGCAGTAGTGATAAAAACTGCATGGTATTGGTGCAATGACAGGCAGGTAGATCAATGGAATAGAATCGAAGACCCAGAAATGAACCCACACACATATGGTCACTTGATCTTCGACAAAGGAGATAAAACCATACAGTGGAAAAAAGACAGCATCTTTAACAAATGGTGCTGGATCAATTGGTGTTCTACATGTAGAAGATTGCGAATTGATTCATTCCTATACCCCTGTACAAAGCTCAAGTCCAAGTGGATCAAGGACCTCCACATAAAACCAGATACATTGAATCTAATAGAAGAGAAACTGGGGGAAAGTCTCGAACACATGGGCACAGGGGAAATGTTCTTGAATGGCACCAATGGCTTGTGCTCTAAGATCAAGAACTGACAGATGGGACCTCATAAAATTCCAAAGCTTCTGTAAGGCAAAGGACACTGTAAATAGAGTAAAACGGCAACCTACAGATTGGGAAAAGATCTTTACCAATCCTTCATCTGAAAGAGTGTTAATATCCAATGTATACAAAGAACTCAAGAAGCTAGAGATCCAAATAACCCTATCAAAAAGTGTGGAAGTGAGCTAAACAGAGAATTCTCAACTGAGGAAACTCGAATGGCCGAGAAGCACCTAAAGAAATGTTCAGCATCCTTAGTCATCAGGGAAATGAAAATCAAAACAACCCTGAGATTTCACTTCACACCAGTCAGAATGGCTAAGATCAAAAACTCAGGTGATAGCAGATGCTGGTGAGGATGTAGAGAAAGAGGAACACTCCTCCATTGCTGGTGGGAATGCAAGATGATACAACCACTCTGGAAATCAGTTTGGGGGACCCTCAGAAAAATGAACATAATACTACCTGAGGACCCAGCTATTCCTCTCCTGGGCATATACCCAGAAGATGCTCCAACATGTAATAAAGACACATGTTCCACTATGTTCATAGCAGCCGTATTTATAATAGCCAGAAGTTGGAAACAACCCAGATGTCCCTCCACAGAGGAATGGATACAGAAAATGTGGTACATTTACACAATGGAATACTACTCAGCTATTAAAAACAATGACTTCATGAAATTCGTAGACAAATGGATGGATCTTGAAAATATCATCCTGAGCGAGGTAACACAGTCACAAAAGAATGAACATGGTATGTACTCACTGTTAAGAGGTTATTAGCCCAAAAGTTTGAAATACCCAAGAGTCACTTCGCAGCAACAGTAGGGCTGAGTGTGAGGTCCCAGATAGAGGGTTGGAGAAAGGACTGGAGGAGCTGAGGGAGTTTACATCCCCAGGGAGGCAGCAACAGTGGCAACTGGCCTGACCCCCTGATACTCCTGGAGACTTATCCACCAACCAAAGAATACACATGAAGGGACCCATGGTGCTGGCCACAAATGCAGCAGAGGAAGGTCTTGTTGTCCATCAGAAGGAGGAGAGGCCCTTGGGCCTGAAGGTATTAGATGTCCCAGTGTAGGAGAATGCCTAGGAGGGAAGACGAGAGTGGGTGGGTGTGTGGGTGGGTGGGTGGGAGAATACCCCCATAGTGGCAGGGGGAGGGCAGAGGGAATGGGGAGGTTCCAAAGGGGAGATCTGAATAGGGGGAAATATTTGAAATGTAAATAAAATATGAAAATAAAAAAAATTATAGAAGAAAACTTCCCTAACCTAAAGAAAGAGATGAACATAAATATACAAGAAGCCTATAGAACTCCAAATAGATTGGACCAGAAAAGAAATTCCTCCCATCACATTATAGTCAAAACACTAAATACACAAAATAAGGAAAGAACATTAAAAGCAGGAGGGAAAAATGTCAAGTAACATATAAAGGCAAACCTATCAGAATTACACCAGACTTCTCATCAGAGACTATGAAAGCTAGAAGATCCTGGGCAGATCTCATACAGACCCTAAAAGAACATAAATGCCAGCCCAGGCTGCTATACCCAGAAAAACTCTCAATAATCATAGATGGTGAAACCAACATATTCTATGACAAAACCAAATTTGCACAGTATGTTTCCACATACCCAGCCCTACAAAGGATAATAGATGGAAAACAAAAACTGAAGGAGGGAAACTACACCCTAGAAAATGCAAGAAAGTAATCTTTCAACAAACTCAAAATAAGATAGCCACACAAACATAAATATAACATCAACAATAACAGGAAGCAATGATCACTATTCCTTATTATCTCTTAATATCAATGGACTCAATTTCCCAATCAAAAGACATAGACTGACAGACTGAATCCATAAACAGGACACAGCATTTTGCTGCATCCAGGAAATGCACCTCTGTGTTAAAAAGACAAACACTACCTCAGAGTAAAGGTCTAGAAAACCATTTTCCAGGCAAATGTTCCCAAGAAACAGGCTGGAGTAGCCATTCTAATATCGGATTAAATCGACTTTCAACCAGAAGTCATCAAAAAACATAAGGAAGGACACTTCATACTCAAAGGAAAAATCTACCAAGAAGAACTCTCAATTCTGAACATCTATGCACCAAATGCAAGGGTACCCACATTCATAAAAGAAACTTTACTAAAGCTCAAAGCACACATTGCACCTCACAAAATAATAGTGGGAGACTTCAACACCCCACTATCATCAATGAAAACACAAACTAAACAGAGACACAGTGAAACTAACAGATTTTATGAACCAAATGGATTTAACAGATATCTATAGAACATTTCATCCTAAATCAAAAGAATATACCTTCTTCTCAGCACCTCATGTCTCCAAAATTGATCATATAATTGGTCACAAAACAAACCTCAACAGATATAAGAAGATTGAAATAATCCCATGCCTCCTATCAGATCACTATAGAATTTGGCTGGTCTTCAATGGCAACAACAACAACAGAAAGCCCACATACACATGGAAGCTGAACAATGCTCTGCTTAATGATAACTTGGTCAAGGAAAAAATAAAGAAGGAAATTAAAGACTTCCTAGAATTTAATGAAAATGAAAGTACAACTTACCCAAACCTATGGGACACAATGAAAGCAATGTTAACAGGAAAACTCATACTTCTGAATGCCTCCAAAAAGAAACTGGAGAGAGCATACACTAACAACTTAACAGCACATCTGAAAGTTCTAGAACAAAAAGAAGCTAATACACCCAAGAGGAGTAGAAGGCAGGAAATAATCAAATTAAGGGCTGAAATCAACCAAGTAGAAATGAAAAGAACTATGCAAAGAATCAACAAAACCAGGAGCTGGTTCTTTGAGAAAATCAACAAGATAGATAAACCCTTAGCCAGACTAACCAGAGAGCACAGAGAAAGTATCCAAATAATGAAATTAGAAATGAAAAGGGAGCTATAACAACAGAATCTGAGGAAACTCAAAAAATCAAGCTGGCAGTGGTGGCACACACCTTTATCCCAGCACTTGGAAGGCAGAGGCAGGTGGATTTCTGAGTTCAAGGCAAGCCTGGTCTACAGAGTGAGTTACAAGACAGCCAGGGCTATACAGAGAAACCCTGTCTCGAAAAACCAAAATTAATAATAATAATAACAACAACAACAACAAAAATCAGATCCTACTACAAAATCCTATACTCAACAAAATTGGAAAATCTGTATGAAATGGACACGTTTCTAGACAGATACCAAATACCAAAGTTAAATCAAGATCAGATAAACCATCTAATCAGTCCCATAACCCCTAAAGAAATAGAAGCTGTCATTAAAAGTCTCCCAACCAAAAAAAAGCCAAGGACCAGATGGGTTCAGTGCAGAATTCTATCAGACCTTCAAAGAAGACCTAATACCAATACTCTTCAATCTGTTCCACAAAATAGAAACAGAAGGAACACTACCCAATTCATTCTATGAGGCCAAAGTTACACTGATGCCAAAACCTCTCAAAGACCCAACAATAAAAGAAAACTTCAGACCAATTTCCCTTATGAATATCAATGCAAAAATACTCAATAAAATTCTCAAAACCAATTCCAAGAACACATCAAAATGACCATTCACCATGATCAAGTAGGCTTCACCCAAGGGTTGTAAGGATGGTTCACTACCTGGAAATTCATCAATGTAATCCACTACATAAACAAACTCAAAGATAAAAAACCACATGGTCATTTCATTAGATGCTGAAGAAGCATTTGACAAAGTTCAACATCCCTTCATGAATAAAGTCTTGAAAAAATCAGGAATTCAAGGCCCATACCTAAACATAGTAAAAGCAATATACAGTAAACCAGTGGCCAACATCAAACTAAACGGAGAGAAACTCGAAGCAATCCCACTAAAATAAGGGACTAGACAATGCTGCCCTCTCTCTTCCTATCTATTCAATATAAGTTCTAGCTAGAGCAATTAGACAACAAAAGAAGGTCAAAGGGATACAAATTGGAAAGGAAGAAATCAAAATATCACTATTTGCAGATGATATGATCATATACATAAGTGACCCAAAAAACTCCACCAGTGAACTCCTACAGCTGATAAACAACTTCAGCAATGTGGCTGGATATAAAATTAACTCAAGCAAATCAGTAGCCTTCCTATACTCAAAGGATAAACAGGCTGAGAAAGAAATTAGGGAATCAACACCCTTCACAATTGTCACAAACACTGTAAAGTATTTTGGTGTGTCTCTAACCAAACATGTGAAAGATCTGTATGACAAGAACTTCAAGTCTCTGAAGAAAGAAATCGAAGAAGACCTCAGAAGATAGAAAGATCTTCCATGCTCATGGATTGGCAGGATTAATATAGTTAAAATGGCCATCCTGCCAAAAGCAATCTACAGATTCAGTGCAATCCCCATCAAAATCCCAACTCAATTCTCCATAGACTTAGAAAGAGCAATTCTCAAATTCATATGGAATAACAAAAATCCCAAGATAGCAAAAACTATTCTCAACAATAAAAGGAATTCTGGGGAAATCAGCCTCCCTGACCTCAAGCTGTACTACAGAGCAGTAGTGACAAAAACTGCATGGTATTGGTACTGTGACAGGCAGGTAGATCAATGGAATAGAACTGAGGACCCAGAAATGAACCCACACACATATGGTCACCTGATCTTCGACAAAGGAGCTAAAACCATCCAGTAGAAAAAAGACAGCATCTTCAACAAATGGTGCTGGTTCAACTTGTGGTCTACTTGTAGAAGAATGCAAATTGATCCATTCCTATCTCCCTGTACAAAGCTCAAGTTCAAGTGGATCAAGGACCTCCACATAAAACCAGATACACTGAATATAATAGAAGAGAAAGTGGGAAAAGTCTCAAACACATGGGCACAGAGGAAAAGTTCCTGAACAGAACACCAATGGCTTATGCTTTAAGATCAAGAATCAACAAATGGGACTTCATGAAATTACAAAGCTTCTGTAAGGCAAAGGACACTGTAAATAGGACTAAACGGCAACCAACAGATTGGGAAAAGATCCTTACCAATCCTATATCTGATAGAAGGCTAATATCCAATATATACAAAAGACTCAAGAAGTTAGACTCCAGAGATCCAAATAACCCTATCAAAAAATGGGGAAAAGAGCTAAACAGAGAATTCTCAATGGAGGAAACTCAAATGGCTGAGAAACACCTAAAGAAATGTTCAACATCCTTAGTCATCAGGGAAATGAAAATCAAAACAACCCTGAGATCCCACCTCACACCAGTCAGAATGGCTAAGATCAAAAACTCAGGTGACAGCAGATGCTGGTGAGGATGTGGAGAAAGAGGAACACTCCTCCATTGCTGATGGGATTGCAAGCTGGTACAACCACTCTGGAAATCAGTTTGGTGGACCCTCAAAAAAATGAACATAATACTACCTGAGGACCCAGATATTCCACTCCTGGGCATATACCCAGAAGATGCTCCAACATGTAATAAAGACACATGTTCCACTACGTTCATAGCAGCCATATTTATAATAGCCAGAAACTGGAAACAACCCAGATGTCCCTCAACAGAGGAATGGATACAGAAAATGTGTTACATTTACACAATGAAATACTACTCAGCTATTAAAAACAATGACTTCATGAAATTCGCAGACAAACGGATGGAACATGAAAATATCATTCTGAGCGAGGTCACAGTCACAAAAGAATGAACATGCTATATATTCACTGTTAAGTGGTTATTAGCCCAAAAGTTCTAAATACCCAAGAGCCACTTCAACAGTAGGTCTGAGTGTGAGGTCCCAGATGGAGAACTTAGAGAAGGGACTGAAGGAGCTGAGGGAGTTTGCATCCCCAGAGAGGCAGCAACAGTAGCAACTGGCTTGACCCCCCCGATACTCCTGGAGACTGATCCACCAACCAAAGAATACACATGGAGGGATCCATGGTTCTGGCCACATATGCGGCGGAGGAGGGTCTTGTTAGCCATCAGGGGGAGGAGAGGCCCTTGGGCCTGAGGGTGTTAGATCCCCCAATATAGGAGAATGCCAAGGAGGGAAGTCAAGAGTGGGTGGGTGGGTGGGAGAATACCCCCATAGTGTCAGGGGAGGTGGGAGGAAATGGGGAGGTTCCAAAGGGGAGATCTGGAATGGGGGAAATATTTGAAATGTAAATAAAGTATGAAAAATAAATAAATAAATAAAAACAATGACTTCATGAAATTTGCAGACAAATGGATGGAACTTCAAAATATCATCCTGAGCGAGGTAACTCAGTCACTAAAGAATGAACATGGTATGTACTCACTGATAAGTGGTTATTAGCCCAAAAGTTCGGAATACCCAAGAGTCACTTCACAGCAACTGTTGGGCTGAGCATGATGTCCCAGATGGAGGAGTTGGAGAAGGGACTGAAAGATCTGAGGAAGTTTGCAGTCCCATGGCGGGAGCAACAGTGTCCACTGGCCTGACCTCCCGATGCTCCAGGAGACTGGATCACCAACCAAAGAATGCACATGGAGGGACCCATGGTGCTGGCCACATATGTGGTAGGGGAGGGTCTTGTTAGCCATCAGGGGGAGGAGAGGTCCTTGGGCCTGAGGGTGTTAGATGCCCCAGTATAGGAGAATGCCAAGGAGGGAAGACAAGAGTGGGTGGGTGGGTGGGTGGGTAGGGGAATAGCCTCATAGAGGCAGGGGGAGGAGAGGGTAGGGGGTTCCAAAAGGGAGACCTGGAAAGGGGAAAACATTTGAAATGTAAATAAAGTATCAAAAAATACAAAAAGACAGTAACATAAGCAAATCAATTATGAAGTTAAATGATATTTAAAAAATAATGGACCCAAAAGATATCTCCAGAACATTTTATTAAAAACTTAATGAATACACATTCTTTTCCTGATCCCAAGAAACATTCTGCACAGTTAACCACATAATAGGATATAAAACAAGTCCCAACTAACACAGTAAAATAACAGTCTACATCCTCTCTAACCACCATAGAACTAAGCTGAATATATACAACAATAGAAACTTCAGAAAGTGCAAAATCTCATAGAAATTATTGCCATACTCCTGAATGATATTTGAATCATGAAAATGGTGAAGAAAGAGATTTTTGCTTCCCTAAGACTAAGTCCAAAATTTATTTACATTTACATCTCAAAATCTGTAGGACATGTGAACACATAGTGAAGAGGAAACTTTATGTCAGTAAGTGACTATAGCATAAAAAATTTACTTTTTAAATTAGTAGCTGAATGATGCACCTGACAACTTTTGAAAAATAATAATAAAAACCACAAATATGTACATATCAGGAGATAATAGAAATCAGGGCAGAAAAAAGAAAACAAGATTAACAAGATAATTAATAAAAAGAACCCATGGTTTGAAGAGTTCAAGAGTTTATCCTTTAAAAATACCAATTTCTTTGATAAAGTTTGGAACAAATCAACTAATTGAAAGACTGATAAATTATGAATGAAAGGGGGAGATAGTACAAAACACACTGAGGAAATTCAGAGAGTCATTAAGAAATATCTAACAGCAGAACAAGCTGGTAAAGTGTGCAATAAAGTAAACACTCATACACTGCTGGGGGAACTTTAAATATGTGCAGCCACTGGGACTGGAGAGATGGCTCAACGGTTAAGAGCACTGACTGCTCTTTCAGAGCTCCTGAGTTCAAATCCCAGCAACCACATGTAGAATCTGTGTGACAAGTTCCACAAACTGAGATGAAAACTTCAAAAGCAGGAGGCCTCCTGGAATCGGCTGTGGAACTCTGACCTGGAACAAAACACTGAGCCGTAGTTCTCATGGCAACTTATCTGTTTTAGGAAACACTTGAAATATAAATAAAGTATCAAAAAAAAAAGAAAAAATTTATCTGTTTTATTTTCTTTTTGTTCCTTTTCTTATTTATGACGTTCCTGATAGCCTAGGCCAAGATCTTAAGTGAGAAAAATAGGTGAGAAACCACCCCTTGAGAAAAGGTCACTAGCCAGAACCTTATCTCTGGGAAAAGCAGTACTTTATTTTATAAATCATTTATAAAATTATATAGTATTATAATAGATAAAAACTTTCCCAATAATGAAATTTCACATGGCTGCACATGTGTTATCAGAGGTGGGCTTTGGTATGTGGTAAAGAAAGCTTTAAATAAAAAGAATTAAAATAGTTTAAATTTACACTTTGAAGATTTATAAAAAATCAGGTATTAGATGTTAAACAATAACTGATCAAAAAATTTATTAACCTGCTTTTGGAAATATGCCACTAGCCTTGGATGATCGCCCCACTGAATAGATTTTTTTAGAGTTGTAATACTCAGATGGTTTCTATTATGCCAAATAACAATGATGCCATCTGTTTTATTCATGATTGTTTTATTGTATGTATTCTTACAGAATTGTAATACCTAGATGATTTTTGTGCTTTACTGTGCCAGATAATGATGATATTTGTGATTGCTTACTGAATACATTTTTTAAGAGCTGTAATACTTGTTTATTTATGTATAAAAACCCTTGCTTGAGAACTGCAAAATACACTCAGATTTAAATTGCCTCTGTGTTTGTTTCTGTTTGTCACTGCCAAATCTTTACCAACCTAGTCTTCAAGAACCCTTGCCCCAGGGACCCCCACACCCAGCTGGGGTGGTCTGTGGAACATGGTGGCTCACAACCATGAGATATGATGAGATCTAATACCCTCTTCTGGTGTGTCTGAAGACAGCTAAGGTGTACTCACATACATATAATAAATAAATAAATAAATCTTTGGGCCGGAGTGAGAAAGAAAAGGGGGAAAAAAGAAAAGAAAAAACTATGTACAGCCACTATAGAATTTATTTCAGCACTTTCCCAGGAACATGGAAATGGATCTAATTCAAGAACAGCCTATACCACATCTAGGCATATATCCAAAGGACACTGTATCCTGCTGCAGAGACAGTTGTTGCTCAACAATATACACCACAGCTCTATTTATAATAGAAATTGGAAACAAAATAGATGTCTGTCAAAAGATAAAGAAAATGGCTATGTTTTCAATGGAATAATACTCAGCATAAAATATGAAAATATTAAATACTCAGGTAAATGGATTAAGCTAGAGTAAAATTATACTAAGAAGTAATTCATACCCAGAAAGAAAATATGGCATGCACTCACTTAAATACACATGTTACCTTTTAAGTAATTGATAAGCATGCTACCATCCACATAACCACAGAGGTTAGGTATAAAGGAAGGGACTTGGAGGAGGACTGGATACTCCTAGGAAAGGTTGGTAGATTAGACAGATATGGATGAATGGGGCAGGGCTAAAATGAAAATATCAAACTTGAAAGAGGGCAGGGAAAGTTGTCCTGTGGACAGCCCTGGGGCTTTTTGTATTCTAATTCTGCCCTCCTGAGAGGGGTTTCAGAGAAGGAGTGAGTTATACCTCTGACTTCTTGTGAACCAATCCCCTAATGAATAAAAGAGCCAATCACTGGGCGTGTAAGGAGGGACATCCAGGTTGGAGAGAGGAAGAGAGGAAGCAGGATAGTGAGAGCCCTTTTGGAATGGGGAGAGCAACTAGGTAAGATGTAGCTAGTAGAGTCTCCTGGTATCATGGCAGATCCACAAGGATTCGCCACCAGAGGAATCAGACTTTGATAAGGTTTACAAGATTAGGGTTTAGTTGATGCAACCAGAGATTGAAATATTATTATTTCTGAACTAAGTTTGTGTTGCATTTTCCTTCACGTGGTGGCTCATCTGGGTTCCAGAGAGAAAGGTACAGCATCAAAGTGTGGGGTTGCCTGATGTGCACCACAGAGGACATGGGGGTATTGAAGCATGGGGCTGGCATGGAAGCAACCAGCCAGTGGGAACCTAGTGAGCTGGGTGGAAAGATTGCTTTCATCTTGTGGAGCTCTGACTCAGAGCTCCACAAGATGAAATCAGGTTGGCCATTGCCCGCCAGTGTGTGGCTGGCCATCTCGCCGGGGAAGAGAGAACCAGGGCATAGTTCGGGAGCACGTGATCCATTCCTTCTTTTTTTAATACTTCTTGAAACAAAGTTGGTTAGTGAGGTAATGTAAGAAGGAAGAGCTAAAACTAAGGGACATTTCAAAGGTTGTAAAGAAACCTAATACAGTAGAAGCTTCCTAAAATATATATACACGTATGAATATGATCTAAATGAAATCTTCAAATAGTGGCAGAGAAAGGCCCAATAAGGCATTCCTAATCATCAAATGAATCCCCTAGTTCTAGGAATAAACTCCTAAACAAGCCAGGATATTACCAAGATAATGGGTTCACTCATGCCAGAAGAGATAAAACAGAAACTAAGGTAAAAACTGTCATTGTGAAAACAAAAAATAAAAACAAACAACAAAAATCCTATCCAGCAAAGATAAACTCAGAAATCAGCAAGTAAAGCTATAATAACTACAAAACACAAATGGCTAAAGCCCAGTGTAAAAAAACAGAGTCAACAATGGGCAGGGCAATGTGGCACCACCAGAACCCAGCTATCCTACTATAGCAAACCCTGCAAAATCCAACAGAGCTGAAGCACAAGAAAATAACCTTAAATACAATCTTATGATTGTGATAAAGGCCTTTAAGGAGGAAATGAATAAATTCCTAAAACAAACACAAGAAAACACAATCAAAGAGGTGAAGGAAATATAAATATAAAATATAAAAGAGGTGAAGGAAATATAAAACACAGTATAAAACTGTTCAAGACCTAAAAGGGGAAATAGACACAATAAAAAAAAACACACACTAAGGAACCATGGAGATGGAAAAATTAGGTAAGAAAAGAGAAACTACAGACACAAGTATCATGAACAGAATACAAGCAATGCAATAGAGAATCTCAGATAGAGAAAACACAACAGAAGAAATTAATACATTAGTTAAGGTTGTTAAATCTAAAACGTTTCTAATACAAAACATCCAGATCAAAGGTATAGAAAATATTTTCAGGACTGCAGAGATGGCTCAGTGGTTAAAAGGGCCGACTGCTCTTCCAGAGGTCATGAGTTCAAATCTCAGCAACCACATGGTGGCTCTTAACCATCTGTAATGAGATCTAATGCCCTCTTCTGGTGTATCTGAAGACAGCCACAGTGTACTTATATAAAAAATAAATAAATAAATCCTTGATCCAGAGTGAGAGGGGCCGGAAAGAGAAGAAAAAAAAAAAGAAAATATTTTCAACAAATTAATAGAAAAAAATTTTCCTAATCTAAAGAAAGAGATGCAGTCTCCATCTGCGCCCTGGAGCTAAGGCTGTCCCACAGCCCTCCACACCCAAATCCTGCCAAGAGAGAGAGCTGGTCTCCCAGGAATGCTCTCACTCCTAAGCCCAGAGGTGAGATCACAACTTTTGCTCCAATAACTGTCTAAAGCAGGACCTGCCAGGAGCACACAGAGCATAGGAACAGCAGAGCAGCTATGGACATGATCCTTCTGGTCTCCATCTGCACCCTGAAGCTAAGGCTGTCCCACAGCCCTCTCCATACAAATCCAGCCCAGGGTAGAAGCTAGTCTCCCCAGGGGTGCAGACACAAATAAGATAACAGGCTAACTGGCACACAAGAGGGACAAGCTCGAGTCACAGACAGCAAGACCAACTAACACCAGAGATAACCAGATGGCAAAAGATAAACACAAGAACTTAAGCAACAGAAACCAAGGTTACTTGGCAGCATCAGAACCCATTTCTCCAACCACAGCAAGTCCTGGATACTCCAACACACTGGGAAAAGCAAGATTTGGATTTAAAATCCCATCTCATGATGATGATAGAGGACTTTAAGAAGGACATAAATACAGGAATACAGAAATACAGGAGAACACAGGTAAACAGGTAGAAGCCCTTAAAGAGGAAACACAAAAATCCCTTAAAGAATTACAGGAAAACACAACCAAACAGGCGACAGAATTGAACAAAACCATCCAGGATCTAAAAATGGAAGTAGAAACAATAAAGAAATCACAAAAAGAGACAACCCTGGAGATAGAAAACCTGGGAAAGAGATCAGGAGTCATAGATGCAAACATCACCAACAGAATACAAGAGATAGAAGAGAAAAATCTCAGGTGCAGAAGATACCATAGAAAATATTGACACAACAGTCAAAGAAAATCCAAAATGCAAAAGGCTCCTAACCCAAAACATTCATAAAATCTAGGACACAATCAGAAGACCAAACCTAAGGATAATAGGTGTATTAGTCAGGGTTCTCTAGATTCACAGAACTTATAGGTAGTCTCTATATAGTAAGGGAATTTGTTGATGACTTAGTCTGTAGTCCAACTCCCCAACAATGGTCAGCAGCAGCTGTGAATGAAAGTCCAAGGATCTAGCAGTTGATCAGTCCCACAAGGCAGGAAGACAAAGAAGAGTGAATCTTCCTTCTTCCAATGTCCTTATGTAGGTCTCCAGAAGAAGGTGTGGCTCAGATTAAAGGTGTGTACCACCACAGCTAGATCTGGGACTTGCTTTGTCCTAGATGACCTTGAACTCAGAGATCTCCTTGCTTTAGTCTCCTGAGATTCATAGCCACTATGCCTCAAGATCTCCATGCCAACATCCAGGACAGAAACTTGTATCTCCCAGCCTCAAGATCAGGAATACAGATGAGCCTTCTAATTCTGGATTATAGTTCAGTCCAGATATAGTCAAGTTGACAATCAGGAAGAGCCACTACAATAGGTATAGAATAGAGCAAAGATTCCCAAATTAAAGGGCAAGTAAATATCTTCAAAAAATTACAGAATAAAACTTCCCTAACCTAAATAAAGAAATGTCCATAGACATACAAGAAGCCTATAGAACTCTAAATAGACTAGATGATAAAAGAAACTCCTCCTGTCACATAATAATCACAACACCAAATGAACAAAACCATGAAAGAATATTAAAAGCAGTAAGGGAAAAATGTCAAGTGACATATAAAGGCAGACCTATCAGAATTACAATAGACTTCTCAACAGAGATTATAAAAGCTATAACATCCTGGGCAGATGTTATAGAAACCCTACAGGAACACAATCATCAGCCCAGGCTACTATACCCAGCAAAACTCAATTAACATAGATGGAGAAACCAAGATATTCCATGACAAAACCAAATTTACACAATATCTTTCCACAAATACAGCCCTACAAAGGACAATAGATGAAAAACTCAAACACAAGGAGGGAAACTACACCCTAGAAAAAAGCAAGAAAGTAATCTTCTTTCAAAAAACCCAAAAGGAGACAGCCACACAAACATAATTCCACCTCTAACAACAATAATAACAGAAAGCAATAATCACTTTTCCTTAATACCTCTTCACATCAATGGACTCAATTCCTCAATTAAAAGACATAGACTAACAGACTAGATACATGAACAGGACCCAGCATTTTGCTGCATACAGGAAACACACCTCAGTGACAAAGACAGACACTACCTCAGAGTAAAAGACTGGAAAAAATTTTTCTAAGGAAATGGTCCCAAGAAACAAGCTGGAGTATTCCTTCTAATATCAAATAAAATCAACTTTCAGCCAAAAGTTACCAAAAAAGATAAGGAAGGACACTTCATACTCATCAAAGGAAAAATCTACCAAGATGAACTCTCAGTTCTGAACATCTATGCTCCAAATGCAAGGACACCCACACTCATAAAAGAAATTTTACTAAAGCTCAAAGCACACATTGCACCTCAGACAATAATAGTGGGAGACTTCAACACCCCACTCTCGGCAATGGACAAATCATGGAAACAGAAACTAAACAGAGACACAGTGAAACTAACAGAAGTTATGAACCAAATATATTTAGCAGATATCTATAGAACATTTCATCCTAAAACAAAAGAATATACCTTCTTTTCAGCACCTCATGGTACCTTCGCCAAAATTGACCATATACTAAGTCACAAAACAGGCCTCAACAGATAAAAGAAAATTGAAATAATTCCATGCAACCTAATCGGATCACCACAGACTAAGGCTGGTCTTCAGTAACAACAAAAACAACAGAATGCCCACATACATATGGAAGCTGAACAACGCTCTACTCAATAATAATTTGGTCAGGGAAGAAATAAAGAAAGAAATTAAACACTTTTTAGAATTCAATGAAAATGGAGGCACAACATACCCAAACTTATGGGACACAATGAAAGCAGTGCTAAGAGGAAAACTCACACCTCTGAGTGTGCCCAAAAAGAAACACTAGCACCTGAACAGCACATCTGAAAGCTCTAGAACAAAATAAAGCAAATACACCCAAGAGGAGTGGACAGCAGAAAATAATCAAACTCAGGGCTGAAATCAACCAAGTAGAAACAAAAGGAACTATACAAAGAATCAACAAAACCAGGAGCTGGTTCTTTGAGAAAATCAACAAGATAGACAAACTCTTATCCAGACTAACCAGAGGGCACATAGACAGTATCCAAATTAACAAAATCAGAAATAAAAAGGGAGACATAACAACAGAAACCAAAGAAATCCAAAAAATCATCAAATCCTACTACAAATGCCTATACTCAACAAAACTGGAAAATCTGATGAACTGGAGAATTTCCTAGACAGATAACAGATACCAAAGTTAAATCAGGATCAGATAAACCATCTAAACAGTCCCATATTCCCAAACGAAATAGATGCAGTCACTAAAAGTCTCCCAATGGATTTAGTGCAGAATTCTATCGGACCTTCAAAGAAGACCTAATACCAATACTCTTTACTATTTCACAAAATTGAAACAGAAAGAACACTACCCAATTTGTTCTATGAAACCACAATAACACTTATACCTAAACCACACAACAACCCAACAAAGAAAGAGAACTTCAGACCAATCTCCCTTATGAACTTCGATGCAAACATACTCAATAAAATTCTTGCAAACTGAATCCAAGAACACATCAAAATGACCATTCACCATGATCAAGTAGGCTTCATCCAAGGGATGCAGGGATGGTTCAATGCCAGGAAATCCATCAATGTAATCCACTACATAAACAATCTCAAAGAAAACACACACACACACACACACACACACATGGTCATTTCATTAAATGCTGAAAAAGCATTTGACAAAATTCAACACCCCTTCATGATAAAAGTCTTGGAAAAATCAGGAATTCAAGGACCATACCTAAACATAGTAAAAGCAATATACAGCAAAACAGTAGACAACATCAAACTAAATGGAGAGAAACTTGAAGCAATCCCATTAAAATCTGGAACTAGAAAAGGCTGCCCATTCTCTCCCTACATATTCAATATAGTACTTGAAGTCCTAGCCAGAGCAATTAGACAACAAACGGGGGTCAAAGGGATACAAATTGGAAAGGAAGAAATCAAAATATCACTATTTGAAGATGATATGATCATATTCATTAGTGACCCAAAAAACTCCACCAGAAAACTCCTACAGCTGATAAACAACTTCAGTAAAGTTGCTGGATATAAAATTAACTCAAACAAATCAGTAGCCTTCCTATACTCGAACAATAAACAGGCTGAGAAAGAAATTAGAAAAATGACACCCTTCACAATTGTCACAAACAATATAAAATATCTTGGTGTGACTCTAACCAAACAAGTGAAAGATCTGTATGACAAGAACTTCAAGTCTCTGAAGAAAGAAATCGAAGAAGGCCTCAGAAGATGGAAAGATCTCCCATGCTCATGGATTGGCAGGATTAGTATAGTAAAAATGGCCATCCTGCCGAAAGCTATCTACAGATTCAATGCAATCCCTATCAAAATCCCAACTCAATTCTTCATAGACTTAGAAAGAGCAATTTTCAAATTCATATGGGATAACAAAAAAACCCAGGATAGCAAAAACTATCCTCAACAACAAAAGAACATTGATCCACTCATATCTCCCTGTACAAAGCTCAAGTCCAAGTGGATCAAGGACCTCCACATAAAACCAAATACACTGAAACTAACAGAAGAGAAAGTGGGGAAAAGTCTCAAACATATGGGCACAGGGGGAAAGTTCCTGAACAGAACACCAATGGCTTATGCTTTAAGAGCAACTATCGACAAATGGGACCTCTTAAAATTGAAAAGCTACTGTAAAGCAAGGGACACAAGCAATAGGACAAAACAGCAACCCACAGATTAGGATAAGATATTTACCAACCCTACATCTGATAGAGGGCTAATATCCAAAATATACAAAGAACTCAAGGACGTAAACTCCAGAGAAATAACAACCCTATTAAAAATGGAGTGCAGAGCTAAACAGAGAATTCTCAACTGAGGAAACTCAAATGGCTGAGAAGCACCTAAAGAAATGTTCAAAGTTCTTAGTCATCAGGGAAATGAAAATCAAAACAACCCTGAGATTCCACCTCACACCAGTCAGAATGGCTAAGATCAAAAACTCAGGTGACAGCAGATGCTGGTGAGGATGTGGAGAAAGAGGAACACTCCTCCATTGTTGGTGGGATTGCCAACCCCACCAACTGGTACAACCACTCTGGAAATCAGTCTGGTGAACCCTCAGAAAATTGGACATAATACCACCTGAGGACCCAGCTATACCCCTCCTTGGCATATACACAGAACATGCTCCAACATATAACAAAGACACTTGCTCCACTATGTTCATAGCAGCCTTATTTATAATAGCCAGAAGCTGGAAACAACCCAGATGTCCCTCCACAGAAGAATGGATACAGAAAATGTGGTTCATTTACACAGTGGAGTACTATTCGGCTATTAAAAACAATGACTTCATGAATTTTGCATGCAAGTAGATGGAACTAGAAAATATCCTGAGTGTAGTAACCCAGACCCAAAAGGAAATACATGGTATGTACTCACTGATTAGTGGATATTTGCCAAAAAGTATGGAAAACCTAGGGCACAACCCACAGACCATAAGAAATGTAACAAGTAGAAAGGCCCAAGTGAGGATCTTTCAGTTCTGCTTAGAAGGGGGAAGGAAATAATCACAGGAGGCAGAGGGAGGGAGAGACCTATTTGGGAGAGGAGAGAGGAAGGGAAAAGGGGAACAGGATCAGGTATGGGGTTCTGGGGACAGAAGAGAAGCCCAAAGGGCTAAGACAATAAATGGAGATAAGCTGACTCAGGGGATAGGAGCGGGGGGGGGGGGTCTAGAAAGTACCAGAGATCCTGGAGGTGAGAGACTCTAAGGACTCAATGGGGGTTACCTTAGCCAAAATGGCCAACAATGAAGAGAACTTGAAGAGCCCACCTCCAGTAGATAGACAGGGCCTCAAGGGGGTGGGGAGAAGGTTACTAACTTACAGTCAAAATTTCTGACCCAAAACTGTTCCTGTCTAAAGGAACTGCAGGGACAAAAATGGAGAAGAGACCAAAGGAAAGGCAGGCCAGTGACTGGCGCAACTTGGGATCCATCTCATGGGAGAACACCAAGGCCTGACGCTATCACTGATGCCATGGTGTGCTTACAGACGGGAGCCTGGCATGGCCATCCTGAGAGACCCTACCAGCAGCTGACTGTGACAGAAACAAATACTTACACCCAACTATCGAACTCAAGTCAGGGACCCCTATGGTTGAATTAGAGGAAGAATTGAAGAAGCTGATGGGACCCCATAGAGAAATCAGCAGTCTTAGCTTACTCAGACCCCAGAGAGCTCCCAGACACTGAGGCACCAACCAGGAGCATACACAGGCTAGTCTGAGGCCCTTGGCACAAATATAGCAAAGGCCTGCCTGGTCAGGCTTAATGGAAGAAGATGTACTTAATTCTCGAGAGATTTGAGGCCCCAGGAAAGGGGGGAGCCTGGGGTGGGGAGCACCCTCTCAGAGGCAAGGAGGAAGAGGAATGGGATGAGGAACTGTGGGAGAGGGGACCAAAGGGGGGGGGGGCAACAACTGAAATGTAAACAAATTTTTAAAAATAATAAGATGAGTAAAAAACATGCTTAGTCATCAAGGAAATGCACCCTGAGATTCCATCTTACATCCATCAGAATGGCTAAGATGAAAAATTCAATTGATAGAACATGCTGTCGAGGATCTGGAGCAAGGGGAACACTCCTCCATTGCTGGAGGGAGTGCAAACTGGTAAAACCACTTTGGAAATCAATGTGGTAGTTTCTCAGAAAACTGAGAATAGTTCTACCTCAAGACCCAGCTGTACCACTCGTGGGCATAGACCCAGAAGGTGCCCCACCACACCACAGGGACACTTGCTCAACTATGTTCATAGCAGCCAGTACTGGAAACAATCTAGATGTCCCTCAAATGAATAATGGATAAAGAAAACGTGGTATATCTACACAATGGAATACTATTCAGTGATTAAAAACAAAGTCATTGGGGGCTGGAGAGATGGCTCAGTGTTTAAGAGCACTGACTGCTCTTCTGGAGTTCAAATCCCAGCAACCACATGGTGGCTCACAACCATCTGTAATGAAATCTGATGCCCTCTTCTGGTGTGTCTGAAGACAGATACAGTGTACTTACATATAATAAATAAATCTTTTTTAAAAACAAAGTCATCATGAATTTTGCAGGCAAATGAATGGAACTTGAGAATATCATCCTGAGTGAGGTAACCCAGATCCAAAAGGACATACATAGTATGTACTCACTTATAAGTGGATATTAGCCATAAAGTACAGGATACCCCTGCTACACTCCACAGACCAAAAGGAAGGTAAGCAAGAAGGAATGTCCAAGTGAGGATGCTTGAATCTCACTTAGAAGGGGGAATAAAATAGACATATGAGGCAGATGGAGGGAGGGAACAGAGTGAGAGAGGGGATAGGGAGGCAAATGAGGGGTTCAAGATCAGGTGGGGAGACAGGAGAGGGGCTCAGAAGGCCAGGAGAATAAATGGAAGTCTGTAGCTAGCAGGGATTAATGGTTGGGGGCATCACAGGGACATGCCATAAACCTGGGATAGGAGAGGCTCCCAGAAATCAATGGGGATGACCTTAGCTGAAACTCACAGCAATAGAGATATAAAACCTGAAAAGGCCACCTCCTGTAGCCAGCCAGAAACCCCAGTGAAGTGATAGGGACACCAACCTACCCACAAAACTTCTGACCCAAAATTTATCCTGTCTACAAGAAATGCAGGGACAAAGATGGAGCAGAGACTAAGGGATTGGCCAACCAATAACTAATAACTAGGCCAACTTGAGACACATCCCATGGGCAAGCACCAGTCCATGACACTATAATATTCTGTCATGCTTCCAAAAAGAGTCTAGCATAACTGTCTTCTGAGAGGGTCTGTTGTGCCAGGGAAATGTTAGTGATCCCCCAAAACACACACAGGAGCAGATCTGATGCAACTCTTTATGCATCAGATCTGATGCAGGGTCTTTATTCTATTTGAGCTAGCTCCCCCCCTCCCCAATGCACCACCGTCACACAGGACGGTTTTGGCAGTGGGGAGTCCCGAATGTCTATTGGGGCAAGGCTTTAGAGTAAACAGCAGGCAAGGAGTACATGTGCAAGCATCTAATTGGAAACCTATTGTGGCCTTTAACATAATTGGCTGGTGCTGGGAGTCATATCATAAACTTAGCTTCTGCTCCCTTCTGCATTGGTGGTCGTAACCTTGGGGAACAGGTTTGTTGGTGGAATAACCTGGAGACACTGGTCTTGTAGAGGGTGTAACCTGGAAATGCTGGTCTTGTTGGGGATTAGCCTAGAGACTGGAGTTAGGCTCTGGTTTTGTTGGGGGGAAACTTGGAAACTAACACTAGGTACCAGACTGTTAGTTTATCTGAGTTCAAACTTGGATCAGATTCTCTAAAATGGAGTCTAAACTTAAAAGATTTGGCATCTCAGGTCCACTCAGAAGCTGACTGAAATAGCTGCAGATACCTACCTCCAAACATGGGATGGAACTTGGGGACTTACATTAGTCAGAGTTCTCTAGAAGTCACAGAACTTATGGAATGTCTCTCCATATTGAGGGAATTTATTGTGATGACTTACAGTCTATAATCCAACTAACCCAACAATGGGCAGCTGTGGATGGAAGTCCAAGAATCCAGTAGTTACTCAGTCCCATGAGGCTAGTTGTTTCAGCTGGTCTTCTGTAGGAGTAGGTTCCAACAGATGTACTGGCAAGTAAGTGCAAGCAGGCAAGAATAGTGAATCTTCCTTCTTCCAATGTCCTTATGGAGGCCTCCAGCAGAAGGTGTGGCCCAGATTAAAGGTGTGTACCACCACACCTGGATCAGGGACTTGATTTGTCCTAGGCTGACTTTGAACTCAGAGATCTCCTTGCTTCAGTCTCCTGGGATTAAAGGCGTGTACTACATTGCCTGGGCCTAAGCTTTTCGTGGCCACTATGCCTCAAGATCTCCATGCCAAGATCCAGGTCAGAAACTTGTGTCTTCTAGCCTCAAGATCTGGATTGTAGTTCATTCCAGATATAGTCAAGTTGACGACCAGGAATAGCCATTACAAGACTCTTATGAAAAAGTTGGGGAACGGATTGAGGTCCTGGAAGGGGATATGAACTCCACAGGAAAACCAACAGAGTCAACTAACCTGGACCCCTGGGGGCTCTCAGACTTAATCACCAACCAAAGATGTATGCATGGGCTGGACCTAGGCCTCCCCACACATAAGTAGCAAATGTGTAATTCGATCTTCATGTAGGTCCTCCAACAACTGGAGTGGGGTCTATCCCTAAAGCTATGAAATGTTTCCCTATCTTAGCTACCTTGTCTGGCCTTAGTAAAAAAGGATGTACCTAATCATGCAGAGACTTGATGCACAAGGATGGGGGATACCCAAGGGAGGTCCTCTAAGAGGAGAAGGAGATGGGTGATAGGGGGAGGGACTGAGTGAGGGGAAGACCAAGAGGGAGGGCATCAATCAGGATGTAAAGTGAATAAATAAATAAATAAATAATTTTTTTCTTTTAAGTGTGTGGGATTGGGGGGTTGATATGTGCACGCGTGTACAGTGCCTATAGTAGTCAGAAGAGGGTATCAGATACCACTGATGATGAAGTTAACAGGCAGTCCTGGGTTACCATGCACACTAGTCACTGGGCCACCTCTCCAGTGCCTGCTTTGTTTTATAAATAACTAGTCTCTCCTATGGCAGTGGCTCTCAGCCTTCCTAGTGCTGCAACCTTTCAACACAGTTCCTCATGCTGTGATGACCCCAACCACAAAATTATTCCATTGCTACTGCCTAACTATAATTTTGATACCATTATGAATCATACTATAAATATCTCATGTGCAGGACCCACTGTGGGAGTTGTGACCCCCATGTTGAGAACCACTGTTTTAGGAGCTTGGTGTGAAATATGAAATCAACAGTGTGAAGTCACCTACTTGGTGAAGTTCCAGGACAATGAGAGACCTCGTTTCAAAAAAAAAAAAAAAAGGAAAGCATCTAAGAATGGACACTCCACATGCAAACACACACATAAACATTCACAGACACACAGAGGAATCACTGTAGCCCAAGCTGGTCTCACACTCACCATCCTCCTGCCTCAGCCTCCCAGTGCTGGTGTCACAGGTGTGTGCCCCACACTCACAGTCTCTGTGCTTGCTAAACTGAGTTCTTTGCCAGCACTCAGCATTGAATCAGACAGACAGGCATGGGTGCCTGGGAGAGGCTCAGTTCAGCTGCTGTAGGACTGTGAAAGGCAGCCTGGTTTCTGGTTGAGCTAAGATTTAAAATGCCTGGTGACCCAACAGGGGGTTCCCCAGCAGGGGATAACCATGCAAGGGGCGGTAGGCGTTTTTTTTTTGCCATGCTCCTGGGCCTCAGGATCCTGGAGGCTGCAGCTCTCCTTAGGTCTTTGACCACCAATCACGTAGGGGCAATGCCCCAAACCCCTCCACAAGTGGAGGATGTGTGGTCACGTAGCCTCAAGACAGATCTCCATTTTAATGAGGTACCTAGAGACTTAGCCAATAAACTCCCGTTCCAAGCCACTCCTCCCTGCCCTGAGAAAGGGGGGTATGGTTTTACTCATCGACACTCTGCCATGACAATAAACACCATGGACTGTCTCTCTTCATCGGATCTGCCATGGGGAACAACGGAACAGGCCTTCATCTAAAGAGTCAAGTCTAGTCTCCTGCAGAAGGCCTCTCAGCGCTCTCAGCCACAGCCTCCGACTCTGTCCCTGGTAGGACTCAACCAGGCTTCCCCCCCCCCCCCCCCCCCGCCTTTCCCCCTCAGCCCCGGGCTAGATCCAGCCAGAGGGCACCCACTTTGTTCTCAGCTCTTCCACGGCATCCAGCAGCGCCTGGGATGCCCAAGAGTCTGAGAACCAGACAGTCTTGGCCTTGTCCCCAGGACCCCAGGCTGTGCTCCCCCACCCCCGGGCAGTGTCCAGCAGCTTCTCACTGCCTGACACCCACCCAGCAGTGGTGTGGGGTGAAGACGGTCAAACTTCCTGTGTCCTGCCTCCCTCAGTGGCCTGAGCCCTGGGGCGGACACGAGCCACCATTTAACCCATCAAACTGCAGTCCTACGAAATAGAGGGTCTGTACAAGCAGAGTCTTGCTATGCTCAGGACATGATCCCACCTTCTCACTGGGACCTTCTGCCTCTAACAGAACAGCTGGTTCCTGTGGGACCCTGCTATGCTGGAGGATGCTGGCAGGTAGTCACTGAACCAGGAGGAGCCCATGAAAATGCAGGCTGTCCACCAAGTGTGTAGGCACTCAGCATACTCTCTGAATTGGGCTGAATTCTAGAGTGGCATCCAGAATCCTGGTGACCTGATCCCGACCCAGTCTCTAAGGAAAGGAAGGAGATGGAGGTGGGGAGTCGGTACTTCTGACTGTCCCCCCATGCTCCCAGACCCAAAGACCTGAAGAGTACATAAGGAACCTGTCCATTCCTAGAAAGACACACACCTTGTCCTGGGACACAGCAAGACCTGTCACCCCTCCTGCTGCCCCTGGGAGACTGTCTAGTCATCCTGGGAGCATGATCAGGCACCTATCTAGAACTGACCATGAAGGGTCTCTGTGTTCTAAGGTGGACCTAGGATAAGTATCCACCACACATGGAGAAAGACCACAGTGGCTATGAGGCCTCTATCTTGGCCTATATATAAGACATCCAGGCCAGGTCTCTGTCCCTTAAGTCTCTGCTCAGACTGGCAGGTCAGGCACAATGCACTGAGGAGTAAAGTAGGTGTAAGAGGACCATCTGTCTCACCAGGAGAGCTTGGAAATCAACAAGCACCGCAGAGACAATTTGGTTCAAAGTTTATAACACACCCTCCCATGAAACAGTAACTTGAAGTTTTGAAACAGATGGAAATGGCAGATTCAGGACCTACTTCCAATGCCTGGCTACACATTTGGTCCATGTGGACAGAGTGGGAACAGGACAGGACATCAAGGCTGAGGGAGGGGCTTGGAGGCCTCAAGGGGTAATCTTCCACAGGCTTGAGAAAAGGATTCAGACCAAAAGCTACGTGTGACCTTCCAAGCAACCTAGACTCCTAGGCAGCCCAAGGGTTGGGAGCTGTCTTCACACTTGTGATCCCTGCCCAAGGCCAAGACCAACTGCCCCACACAGGCAAACAAGGTGTTCATCACCTTCAAGGAGGGTGCTGACTTCATGAACAGTCTCGGACCAACCATTCCTGGGACCATGCTGGGATAGCCTTCCTCAAAAACCCATTGGTGCTGGGAGATAGCCCTAGGAGCAGGACCACATCTTTTGAGGCCATGCGATAGTCAAGGAACGATGAAGATGGGCCCTACTCACACTCAGGGCCAGACAGGCACCCCAAGACCCTGGTCCATAGTCACAAGCCGGGACCCTGGGGCAGCTCCAAATCCAGCAGTGCCTGATTAGGGACAAGGGGCCAACACATGACTGGCCCACAGGTAGCTTCTCAGCTTCCAAAGCAGGAAGAGACAGGGTACTCATAGCAGCTAGGGTCGGTCACCGAGGGTCAGCGTCAGTGACAGACTGGGCTTTCGCTCCGGCTCTTCATCCTCCTGGCAGGGCTGAGGTGGCCGGGATTTGAAGAAATCTGAAACATAACAGACCTGGGGAAGGGGAAGGCAATGAATAGAGCTAAAGGAAGAAGAACATCCAGGAGCCCCAAGGGAGAAGCTGAGGAGGGCTGTAATGTGGATGGGCGGGGCCAGTGGTGAGGGGCAACCTCTTGGAGGCCAAACAGCTGGCAGAGGGCATGGAACATTGGAGTCAGGCAGAGCAGATCCTGTAGGACAGACAGGCAAGCAGGACTCACCGTGAGGCAGGCCACCAGGGCTCCCTGCAGGAGGCCGACAAGGACATCACTCCAGTGGTGCTTATGGTCAGACACTCGGGTATAGCCCACATAGATGGCAAAGGCCACCAAGAAGAACTGAACGGTGGGCCTCAGCAACCGTGCCCATTTCCAACAGAGCCGGGCCTGCACATATAGCTGTCGAGACATCAGACTGCCGTCAACTGGGCTCAGGAGTATCCACAGCCTGCCCAGCCCAGGGCAAGAGTCACAAGCCCACCCACCTTAGTGCCTCCTTCACATACCCCATTGTGCATTAGGGAAGATCAAGGCCCAGGGAAGGGTGGCCCCATAAGGTTCCCTGGGAAGATGGACACTCACCGCCAGGAACAACATGCAGTACATGCCAAAGGAGGAGTGGCCAGAGTAGAAGGACAGCCTGGGAGAGAGGACAGCCAGTCAGGGAGACCCAGAGGCAGAGCGACTCAAAACTAAGGTAGGTGGGGCCAGAGAGGTGGCTCAGCAGTTAAGAGCCCTGCTTTTGCAGAGGACCCAAATTCAGTTCCCAGCATCCACATCCTACTGTTCACAACTACCTATAACTCCAACTCCAGGAAATCTGATGCCTCTGGCCTCTGAGGGTACCTGTAGTCATGCACGCACACACACACACACACACACACACACACACACACACACACACTTAAAAGTAATAAAAAATAAATCATCTTTAGGATTTACTTATTTTTAATATATGTGTTTGGATGTTTTGCTTACATCTATGTGTGTACCATATGCACGCAATGCCTGCAGAAGCCAGAAGAAGGCGTCAGATCCCCTGGAACTGAAGTTACAAATGGTTGTGTGTGGGCTACTTTATGGGTTCTGAGAATCTAGTACAGATCCCCTGGAAGAGCAGCCAGTGGTATCAACCACTGGGCCATCTCTCTAGCTCCACAAAATAAAATTTTAACCTAGGGGAACTGGAGAGATGGTACAACAGTTAAGAGCACTGTCTGCTCTTCCAGAGGACCTCAGTTCCATTTCCAGCAACCATATGGTAGCTAACAACCATCTGTTACTCCAGTTCCCAATTCTGGCCTCCATTGTTACCAGCCATGCATGTAGTATACAGAAATATACAGGCAAACCACCCATACACATAAAATAAAAATAAAATTGAAAAACAAATTTTAACCTGAGGGAAGGCTTGCACATAGGACACTCCATCAGGAGGCCCTGGAGCATCTGTCTCCCCTCCTCACTCTCAATTCACCTACTCCAACCCCCTGCCTGCTCCTGGAGCAATTATGGCCAGCAAGACCACACTGTCAGGCTCCCAATACTATAGTCACAGCCACTGTTGTAACAGCTGGTGGTCTGGGTTGCTGGCCATCACCTCATCTTACAAAGATATTAGTCACTGCTTGAGCGGCAGCCAAGACCTATGCTTTGGAGGCTCAGAGGAGCCATCCTCCCTAAGAGCACCCCCAGAGCCACTCCCCAATTTTGGCAGACAAAATAAGGCTAAGGCAGAGTCCCTGTCCCCAGCCCCACCCCAGTACCAAGAAAACAAAAGTGAAATGTATCTCCAATACTGCTGACCGCTGTGCTAACACGGACCCTCATTACAACATGGCCACCCACTGTTCCCTCACAGGAGCCACTAAATAGACAGCAACTACAGTGTCCATTCTCCCTGTGACTCAGTGTTAGAGACATTTGCCTGGCAAGTTCAAGTCAAAGCTGTGAGTTTGATCTTCAATACAGCCACAAACAGACACAGACAAACATGACTGTTTTGCAGCAGCAACAACAACAACAAAAAGTCATGCAGAATAAATGGTCAGCACACACATAGAACGGCTAATAAATAGAAGCCATCTAAGGAGATGGTCAGCCAGTAATGTCCCCCTGTGCAAGCCTGAGGACCTGAGTCCCACCCTAATAACCATGTAAAAGGAGGTGCATCCCTTAACCCAGGACTGCAGCTTGGGGGCCAGTCTAACAGAACTGTTTAGTGAGAGACCTTGCCTCAAAATATAATGGAAGAGGGACTGAAGAGTGGACTTTGGGGTTTAGAGCGCTCAGTGCTCTAACAGAGGATGAGGGTTCAGTTCCCAGCATCCACACGGCAACTGACAACAGCTTGTCACTCCAGTTCAAGGGGATCTGATGCCCTCTTCTGACCCCCATGGACTCTGCAGGAATCTGATATACATACATAAATACATTCAGGAAAACACACATCACACATATACATATATATACATATATACACATATATACATATGTATATATATACATATATATATGGTAGAGAGCAAGTGGGGAAGACACTTACCATTGACCAACCACTGACCCACAAGCATAAACACACACATACACACTTAGGACACTGCAATCTTTCACTTGAAACGTCCAGAGATGAGAACATCCATGAAGAATGAAGAAAGAGACAGAAGCCAAGAAGACATCCTAGGCCAGTCATGGTGGCACAGACCTGTCATCCCGGCACTCAGGAAACTGAGGCAGGAGTTTGAGGTTATCCTGGGTTACATGGCAAAACACCATCTCAAAAATCTAAAAATGCATTATGGATGTGAAAATGCCGATAATATTCAAAGTGAAAAGGCGCCAGAAGTCCTGATGGCTGACCAGAGATGACAAGTAGAGCAAGGCTCAGATTACAGAACGAGGATGAGGATGCGGGATACACAGGCCATGCCAAGAATGAACAGTGGGGGCCCAGAAGAGCAGGACACCAGGAAGAGAAACAATGCTAACTGCAAACAAGCTCACCCACAGAAGGCCTTAAAGAAGCAGGAGCTCACTCAGACACAGCAGATCCCTCATCACCCTCCTCAAGGCCCAGGAGGTAATCAGCCCACCCCTCAGGGCTGGACAGTGCCTCCCAGACAAACGAACCCTGAGACTACCCACTTGCATACCTGACCTGCCAAAGATGCAGAGGGAGAGTCATGACTGCCTCCTCTGCCTGACTCTGTAGACAGATTTTCTCCATCCACCAGGCTTTCTGTCTGTCAGAGCCTTGCCTGGGCTGAAGCCAATACCCACCTGGCCTCGGTGACATTAGCAGGGTTACCCCTGCACACCTCCAGCTGCACATAGCCAGAGCAGTTGACCCGGCTCCAGTCAGGGTCACAGACAGCCAAGAAACTGGGTCGAAGACGGCCAATCATGTACTTGGCCAGGTCGGTCAGAGACTGGCTCACTGCAGCCCCGAACAGAAAGGTTCCCAGCACCTTGTAGATGGCAGCCACATAGTTGTTGAAGTCGGAGCGTGAATAGAGGCGGTCTGTGTACACCAGGTAGGCCTCCCCCGATGAGACCTGCCGATGGAACAGTCCCAGAGCACTAGGCAGACACAGCTCCCACTGTGCCCATCCCCCGGGCGGGCTGGCCCATCCCCCAACCCAAGCCCTTTTCTGCCTTACAAGGATGACAGTGGCTGTGATGATGACCCCAGCCATGAGTCCATGGGTGATTGTGTCTGGACGGTACGGGTACCGGATGGAATCGTCTCCACAGTAGAACCCTCGCTTATATGGTGTATTCACGAGGGTCAGGATGGCAAAAGGCAGAGAGGCTGTGGGAAGCCGGGGAGGGCACATGGTTCTCTCCTGCCCCCTGTTAATCTGCACATCTATCATGGCCACTGTGCATGTCCCCACTGGAAACTACTCTGTTGGCTTCTTTGAATGAGCCCAACTATTGAGCAGCTCTACCCAGCTCTATAGCCTGGCCTCCCTAGAGCTAACTCTTCACCAGCAACCAGGACCCCTGCATACACACTGCAAGCACTGTGACTCCCCCACATCTCACTTCAACACCCCTCCTGATGAGCCACCATGGAGTAACTGTTACTCTTCATAGCTTCTGTCCCCTGTAGAACCACATAGGCACAGCAGAGGCCCTGCTGTGCTCAGGGTGGGACACTGGCAACTGCTCACTGCCTGGGCAGTAAGACCGTCCAGCAATACATGAGACTGTAGGGTTGTGAGGTTGTGTAGCTCACAACCAGAGCACACCCATAGGGCCACCTCTGAGCTAATGCTGGCTACACACTGGATAAGATGGACCAGCCTTGGATGCAGAAAGCTCGGACCAAAGCCAGCGTCACAGCCACTCTTGGAAATGAATGGCCTGGAAGTGAAGCTGTGAAGAACTGCAATGTGAAGCCTCCAACCAACCCATGGTGGCTGGGAGGTGGGAGCCAGTCACAAGGACAGGACAGTGGACAGGCACAGGAACATACACACACCCAAAGAGGCAAACCCCCAAAAGTGCCCTTTGCCTGTGAGCAGCAGGGAAGCTGGGTGTGGAGAGCGTGGCTCTCAGGCCCTGGATGCTAGGAGAACACTGAGGGGGCCTCAACATGCAAAGGGGAAACAGACTGGCCAGAATATAGTCCCTGACGTGGGCTGAGCCATCTCAGAGCCCAGAGGGAAGGTGCTAACATCATGAAGCTGAGAGGTGGGGCTAAGGAGTAAGGAGACAGAAGCAGTGTGTCCCCTGGGAGGGGACAGCTTCATGACTATGAGAGAAGTCTTGAAGAAGAAGAGGTCAGAGGAGAAGGATGACACAGGGTGAAATCAGGGGAGAGGGGGAGAGGAGGGGAGAGGGGGAGAGCAGGGGAGAACAGGGAGATGGTTAGAGAGAAAATCAGAGAGGAGGGAGTATCAGAAAGGATGAGAGAGGGAGAGAGGATCAGAGGAACTAGAGGAGCTGAGGTCAGAGAGGATGTGAGAGATCAGAGGGAACACACATCTGCATAGGAGGAGGTAAAGCACAAGGTTCTGGTGATAGGGAGCAACAGTGAAGGCAACTGAAGTGAGTGAGTCCTCAGTGGACATCCCAGGCAGACCACAGCCACAGGATCAGCTGTGCAAGGTCTGGACGGACCTAAAGCCCTGAGCACAGCTGAGTTGCATGGCAGGTGTGGACCAGGACACTGGTTCCCAGCTGTGTCCCCTCTTCTTCCTCCACCTGTAGTGGGTATCTGTAGGGGACTTTGTCCCCACCAACAGGAATGGGCTTCCTCCTTCATTCTGGCTGCAAGGCTTCCCTATCGCCATCCAAAGTCTGCACTGACTCCAGTGTTCAGCTACTCAGACTAAGGAGAACAGGCAGCATTGGCCTCCTCCTGCTGCTGTGACTTCCCAGGTAGTCCTGGGTCCCCTGGGAAAAATGTAAACTATTTCCAAGTCCTGTAGTGCCTGGCACATAGATAAAGCAACAGAAATGGTTCAACCAAACCATACACTTAAAAAGGGTGCCAATGGCTGGGGCATGTCCCACGGGGCCTCCTAGCTGCCAAAGGGCACGCTGAAAAGAGTATCCTTCCGGAATATGGAAGGTGAAAGGAGAGGGAGATGCAGAATGGGGGAGGATAGACTGTACCCCGTCACTGCTTTGGGTTAGAATCCAGCTACTGTCCCCTGGGCCCCAACAAACACTTGGCCTTTGTTCGAGCCTGGGGGGGGTTCGGGATGCTCCTCCCCGCGGCCTGAACCGGACTGGCAGGTTTGTCTGTGCGAGCCTAGCCGTCCCCGCCTCCCGAGGGCACAGTGCTGGACCTTGGCCACCGGTCACTGGCCTGCAGGGTCTTGGTGCCGCCCCGCCCGTGTGAGTCACTTCGTTCCGCGGCACTCGAGCGACTTCCTGCTGCCAGGACCCTCCACCCGGGAACAGCTACAGGTAGACAGGCAGCCCCGATCTCTCCAGAAGCCCAGGAGGGCTGGCGGGGTGCTCACAGGGAAGTGGAGAGCATCATCTCCATCGTCCACATCTCAAACGCACACTGGCCAGAGGGACCGGGGAAGTGTGCACCTGGGAAAGAGTCCCCACACCCGGGGCTTAGGCTCTTACCGACCAACACGCAGAGCACGTCCAGCAGCACGAGGACCCACCTCCGCTCCATGTAGCCCACGCCCAGGGACGCCCGCGACCCCCACTTGCCCCAACTGTCCCAGCAGCCCCAGGATCACATGGCCGTGGAGACTGCCCGACCCAGGGAAAAGGGCTGGGCTTGACGAAAGGGCCGGGGCGAGGCGGAGGCGGGGCTGGGGAGGGCGCGGCATGAAGAGAAAGTGCGGAGGCGAGAGGGCAGGAGAGGGCGGAGACCCTGAGGATGTGTTTGCCACCTTGACCCGGGCGTGGAGGGGCAGGGGCTTCGGGGTTGGGAGGGGGGGTCTCAGGACAAACTGAAGTCCCCTAGTTGGGAGGGATCTCCAAGCTGGAATCCCGGAATCTCAGTGCTGAGAACAAGGCTCAGAGGTGTCGCAAAGCTTGACTGGGGTCTCCCTGCTGGAAAGGAGTCTTCCGGCTGGGAGAGGCCAACAGATCTCAAGGCTGTAGGTGGGAGGTCACCTAGGTGTCCCCAACACTTGGGCGAGGTTCTGCAGTTATAATGCAGAGTTGCAGAGAGGGCTAGCCCACAGCCGCCTGGGCAGCACTCCAGAGTTGATCTCAGCCTTTCCAGAGGAGAGCACCTGTGCTGGACACCCTGACACTTCCAATAAGTACCTTAGCATGGGGTGACCAAGCTCAGGCAGAAACCTACCTTCCCTCTAAGACAGCATTTTGTCGTTGGCATGTTGGAAGGTTTCATGACACTTCGTGGTGGGAAGGTCAGGATCATGCCTTAACACAGGCTGTATCCACTCTAGGGAACACCACAGAGAGTCTGAGGTTGACCCATGATGGGACTCAGCCTACCTTGTTCAGGGGTTGTCCTTGGACCCTGGGCCAGGGACACTTGTAGACTCTGGAAAGAAAGGCCAGGATCCCAAAAGCCCACAATGGATCCTTCAGGTGTGACCTCCTATGGGTATAAGAAGCCACATCGTGAAGTCTCCACTCCAGAGATTACAGGCCACACTCAGAGCCACTGTCAGCCCTTCCTCCACAACAAAGTTGACTTGAGTTCAGGGTGTTTGAGACTTGAGGGCAAGGAAGGTCAGGAAAGAGACAGCCTCTTGCTGAAGGTCCAAAAGGTTTCCCCTGACCTTCCCCTGTAGGATGTCACCTGGGCAGAGCTGACCTGAGAAGTCCAGAGAGAACCCAAGTGCCTGCATTTTGGTGCTGGGAGGGAGCAGAGCACAGTGACCTGTTCAGGGGTAAGGGAGGGTCCCTGCATCCTAGAAGTGTCCTATAAAGTGGGCAGGCAGAACTTTCAATACCCTGTAACCTGTGCTACACACAGGGCTGGACATGGAGTGTGCAGAAACCTGGCTTCAGATTTTCATCCGTGTCCCTCCCCCATGTCTACCCAACACCTATGCGGCAGGTCTGACTCTTTAAAGACAAGGGCAGGCTGGGCTTTGGTAAGAGGATGCTATCTGAGTAGAGGTCCCCACACATCCACCCATTTGTCTACAACACATGGACTCAGGGGTGCCAGAGTCACCCTACCATATGTGTGACATGTCCCCTAGCTCCTGACAGTTCATATGACCAGAGGCATCTGTAACACCCCCTTTAACCACTGTTTACTGGGACCTAACCACAGGAAAGTCTTAGCCAGGGCAACACTGAGTACCTACTGTGTGCTGAAAGGAGAGCCAGGAAAGAAGAGGTGATAAAGGAAACTGGGGCAAAGAGAGAGAGATGGGGCAGGGAGGCTCCTGAGGAAAGGAGACAGGAGGAGGGTGGACAGGAGAAGGAATGCAGCCAGAAGAAAGACTGGATGGAGAAGGGGAAGCTGGGGAAGGGTGAGGAGGGGTGTAGCTAGAGGACGGTGAGGGAGGAAAAGGGATGTGGCTGGAAGAAGACTAAGAGGAGGAGGGCAAGTGGGAAGAGGGAGGAAGCTGGAGGAGGGTGAGTGGGAGGAGGGAGGAAGCTGGAGGAGGGTGAGTGGGAGGAGGGAGGAAGCTGGAAGAGGGTGAGTGGGAGGAGGGGGAAGCTGGAGGAGGGTGAGGGGGAGGAGGGGGAAGCTGGAGGAGGGTGAGTGGGAGGAGGGGGAAGCTGGAGGAGGGTGAGGATGGAGAATGTTGATGGAGAAAATGAGTCTGGAGGAGGGTTGAGGCCTGAGAAGTGTGAGGAAAGAGGAGGACTAGGTTAGACGGGGTGGGTGGAAGGAGAGGTGGGATTGGAGGAGGTTGAGCCTGGATAAGCAGGGAGGCTGTGGGAGAATTGAACCTGCATGGAATCTTTCTTCCATCCTTCCCCTCTTGGAAGGAATTGGGTCAGTTGTTAAAATCCCTGGGCATATCAGCATTAAAACCTTGTGGAGGTGGCAAAAATTAGGATTAGGGTTAGGATTGAGGTCATGGCTCCTAATCCATTACAGTGTGGCCATACAGCTAGGAACTTCACTTAGAACTTTTCCAGCAGACCATGTTGGGCAGAGCTCCTGATCCTGTACAGGGGCCCCAGAGAGCCTGGGCTAGGAGTCTGACCTTCCTCTGGAGCAGAGGGGACTTGAAAGTCCTGCTGTCTTGCTAGCTTCCCATTCCTACAGGGCACTGTTGGCCCTGATCTAGCTCTGGCCCTGAGGACTCATGAGTACTGAGGTGTCCGTGTCTCTGATGGAATGCTGCAAAGGATCCAGGAAGAGGACAGACAGATATGTGCACACAGACACCACCCACATTCACACAACCTCGGCTCTCCATCGTTGGGGATCTGAAGGCTGTTTCAGTGCCCATCCCACAGGGTCTGATGCAAGCAAGATGCAGTCCATAGCAGAAAATCTGGGTGTCCTTGCAGACAGACCCTGCAGCCTAGGACCTCTGGAAATCAGCCGTTAGAAATAGAGTTGAAGGGGAAACATAGGGGTTCTTTGGAAAGTGTCGGGTGGATGGTGTTTTGCTGGGGCAAACGTGAAGGAACGCTTTGTTAAAGTGGACACAGGTGTGAAAGGCTAAAGCAGATGAATGAAGGTACATTTTGCTGAAGCAGACACAGGAAAGAGGATGTTCCCCTAAAGCAAGCACGTGAAAGCACACGTGATGGAAGATTCCTTGCTAACGACATGACTGTATTATTAGTCTGCCTCACACTGCATAGTTGAGCTCCATTTGCGGGACACCATAGAGAAAAACGTGCCATAAAACTTCTGGTGGTGTGCTTCTTGCCGCTTCCACGGACTCTGGCTGACTGGATGCACGTGCTGAGGTAAGGCACGTGGAGGACAGGTGATATCTGGAGGGTACAAAGAGGACTCCAAGGAGTGACAGAGACAGAGCTTGGCTTGCAGGTACAGCTAGCTGTGCAACGCTTGTGTGTCTCATGTCTTCTCTGATCACTTCTGTGAGAGAGGCACAGCTGAGATCTTCTGATGTCCCTCCGAGTCCCTCCTGCTGACTCAAGCAGAGGCTGAGACCTGGCTATCTCTGATAGGTCATGTCACCATCACCACTGTTATTAACTATATCAAACTGGACTGCTGGTGTAACCATGTGTGAAGTGTCTGCAAGTGGATCAAACTGCTACTGCTAACCTGTGAACTGAACTGCTGATTTCCAGACAACACAGACAAGAGTTGCTCCAAAGGACCTTTCTAAACTTCCCCCGTATCCTTTCTTTTCCACTGCTTCTGGTTGTTTACTAGGAAAGTTAAAGCATTTAAGAACCATCATTAAAAGTAGGATTTGAAAAAATTAAAGTTACATAGAGTCATACTCACCAGGAAGCACCCTGCAAGCAGAGCGCAGCCTAGAGAGAGGGCTACCCTCAGACTCAGTACCCAACACTCCAGAACTGGTCTCCTCATCACCTTGAGCTTTCACCCCATGCCAGTCACCTGTAAGTCCCAGGCTGTGCATCTGCCCATTGCCTAGCTGCTCTCCTGCATGAGCATGAGGAGGCAGTGGATGGACAATGCACACACCACCAGCACACACACGCACACCACATATCCCCTGCACGGAGACTGGGGATGGCTCAGCAGGACAAGGGTGTACTAGCAACAGTGGACAATGGAATGGTGGTACACTACTCTTACACACAGCAGGACATGTGTGAGCATTCGGTCCCCACACACCCCTTTCTCAAACATGGCAACCGCCTTCCCTGCTGCTGCTCAGGACCCAGTATAGCCATACAGAGGGGCAGGCAAGGAGGGGTTCCAAGGCAGACTCCAAAATAGAGATGAGGGACTGAGCCCTCTGGCGCCTGAGGTAGAGACACCTTGGTGACCCCATTGTCATTGTTCATCTCTCTGGATATGATAGGTGTCTCTCTGATGGTCAGAGCTCCATAGGGGCAAGGAGTGGTTATTACAGTGGTCACCCTGACCTCAGTCTGGAGGCTCCCCAATACAAGTTCGACCATGGAAATCTATACTGAGGCTCTGAGCATTCCCCTCAAATCACTACTCCTCCAAAGCTTCATGCCAGCCTCAAGGCCTGGATCCAGACAATGCCACAGTCCTTAGTAACTGACCAGGGCAGGGCTGCTAGATCAAGCAAAAAAGACAGAAGGCTCAGAGGGTCTGAAAATTAGCAGCTTTAACAAGCAGCTATCAGAGGAAATGAAATTCTTGGTAGTCTGAAACATGGTGCAATTGTAAACAGTTTGTCTGTCATGGGAATGAGTTCCCTGCATTTTACCTGATGACCCCATCAAGGAGCTATAGACTGAGGACCACTGAGAAGAGATGAAAATAAGTTTGGACAGTGGAGTCAAGCCTTGGCCCATCATATCCCAGAGCTCTAAGCCAGGGAGCCAAATGCTCAACACAGTGGCAGGCCCAGGCCCTCCATCTCTGGGACGTTGTCTCCCTCCTCCAAGGCTCAAGCCCCATCCAAGTTCCCTCAAGCCAACATCTACGTGCTCAGTCCAGCAGACTCCCACATTTCTTCATAAAAGCCTTCGTCCTGGCCCTCAGGGATTTCCCAGTCTATGTGGGGATGTTCTGCAACTCTGGGCTGAGAAGTAGAGGCAGCACTGGTAGGAACGGCCTGTGAGCATGAAGGTGGCCTGGCATTTGCCCCAGCTGCAGAGAGTGAGGGCTGCCAGCCCAGCTCTACTCCCCAAGCCTTCGATGTCCAGTACAAAGCAGAGACACACAGATGCTGATGGCAAGCATGGGAATCAGCAGTGTGATACGGACTCCGGGGCGCCTTCCCCTAATTCCAGCCCACTTCAGTCCCCCAACACACATTCTGCAGCAGCCCGGACCCCCTCCCCCCACCAGGCTTCATACTTCTCCAGATCCCCAAACCTCTTAGCCTGGAAGAGTGTCCTAAAGATGGGTCTACGCTCCCCAGAACCAAGCAAAGATCACAGACACAGTAAACACTCATTCCTCTCAACTGTCCTGACACACTCAAACAAAAAATCCCATCTCACTATGGCCATTCAACCCAAGAAATCTCACTCAGGATTTGTTGGTAGGACCATGGGAAAAAGACCACAGGGCTGCCAGCCACAAACCAGGCATGGCAGGCACACCAGCCTCCCAAGGCTGCCTACTCAACCCAAGCAAAGCTGCCTCGGCAGGAAGTGAGCTGAGGGGACAGGAATGTGAACACAGCCTTCTATGACCCAGGTCTGCAATCAGGTAGCTTGTCTAAAAAAGTATGTTGTGCATGGTTGCCCAGGCCTATAATCCCAGCAGTCAGAAAAATGGAGATAGGGAGTACCAGACTCAAGGCCAGCCTGGGGTACACAGTGCATTTGGTGCCAGTGTAGGCTTAGGAAGGAAGGAAGGAAGGAAGGAAGGAAGGAAGGAAGGAAGGAAGGAAGAAAAACAGAGCCAGAGAGATGGCTCAGCAGCTTGTACGCTGTGAAGCCTGACAACCTTGAGTTTTCTCTCTGGGACCCAGGAGATGGAAGAAGAGAATGGCTCCTTTACTCTGACCTCTCACGACATGAACACACCCACTACATATACACTCAAGTGACATTTAAAGAAGAAAAAGCAGGGCTGGGAATATGTCCATGGTAGAGGACTTGTCATGTGCAAGGCCTTGGGATTCCTTCACAGCACTGGGGGTGGGGACCACATTCCAGGAAGAATGGCAGGTTCCAGACCAGCCTAGTCTACAGAGAAAGTAAGGCATCCTAGGCTACACAGCAAGACCCTGTCTGAAAACAAAGCAGACAAACCACGTAAACAAACAACAAAACTAGTAATGACTACAAAAAATGAGATGGCAGACACAACATGTAGTTTTAGAGGAGAAATAAAGGATCAGGACTGTGGATGGGCCTGGACTGTAGGATGCCCTCATTTCAATGTGTGGTTAACAGGAACCGTCTGAACAGAGAGACGGATGGGAACAGACCCACTGTACTAAACAATAAACCACACAAAAGCCTCCCCACAGCCTGGGGGTTCTCAACTCCCATACTGTCCTTCATCTCTCTCAGACTTACCTTCCTTTCTCTGTACTGAGCCCCACTGTCTGGGCCACAATCACCTCACAGGGTCACCTGCCCTGCCCAACCAGTCTGCAGTACTCAAGGAAGTGATGCCAGGCACAAGTCTCCAATGGTGACCACACACAGTACCTTCCTCAACCTTCCCAACCCCAGCAAGCACTGGCCTTGCCACAGCACCTCTGCCCAGCCCCCAGGACTCTGTGCCCTAGTGTCCCCTCTGCCACTGGCTGCAGGCAATGCAGACTGATACTGCACGTTTGAGCTTTAACCCCACGTCCAGGACTTGCATGTGCTCCATGCCGTGGGCTCCTGAGTGACCTACTGCCCTCAAGCGTCTCAGCTGTGTTCTGCTCTGTCCTCAGGCTCTTGCCCAAAGTCCCCGAGGGGTGACAAAGGCAATCTAGGCTCTCCAGTCCCTGGAATCCATGAGGCGTCCCGGGCTTCAAATCAAGTTTAATAAATAAAATAGCATTGGGCAAAGGCAGTCTCACATCACAGTGTCCTCGGTGGGGCGAGGGATGGTCAAGTCCAGCCGCACTGGCACAAACAGCCCGCTCTGCCAACACCGGGCGGAGCTGCCTGCCCAGGAACCCCACTCCAAATTGTAAACACCAACATAAATAAAATGAGGGGGGCCGAGGACAAGATGGACCCAGCCACCCTGCTAGGAGCCTCCAAAGAAATGAGACCCGTGGGACAGGTGGGCGGTAGGGTGGTGCTTCCAGAGCTGTGCCCCAGGACGCCCCAAAGAGAGGAGCAGGAAGGGAGCAGACCATCTGCTCCTCACACGCCTGGGATGCCGAGGCCCCACCATGACACAGGGTGGGGAGTGCAGGCAGGAGGCAGCTGGGGGCTCCTCACACGCCTGGGATGCTGAGGCCCCGACACAGGGTGGGGAGTGCAGGCAGGAGGCAGCTGGGGTATAAAGTGCGGCTTTTCCTGAAGTGAAGAAAGACGGCAAAGGGCCGAGAAAGGGCGGCCACAGGGCGAGGTATATGGCTCTGTGCCCCAAAGTCCCACGCTGAGCAAAGGCTGGAGGCCACAACCCCGCTGTGGTGGGGAAAGAGCTGGCCTGTGGAGGGGGCCTGGGCAGAGGCTGCTGGTGCGAGGTGAGTCCTGCCCAAAGCCCCAGGCAGCACCGCCTACCCAGCCCCTGCTGGCTGAGGGGCCCGTGGCTGGCTCCATGTTGGGACAGGCCCTCTATGAGCCCAGCTGCCAGGCTGACTCCATGGCATGGTGGCAGCTGGGGCTGTGGCGGTGCTGGATGCTGAGGTCTGGGGTCTGTGTGGCCCTGGCCACTTCACTGAATCCCATCATGTTCTGAAGCAGAGAAGGCATCACACAGGCCTGCATGGGAAGGGGGGTCAGGAAGACTGACTCGCAGGCCTGGCAGTGCTGCCATGTCCATTCTGAGCACACGTACCCACAGATGACCAGAGATCAACAGGTCATCACATTGCACCTATGGGAAACCATAAGCAAAGGTCAGTGGCCAAGTAACCCAGGTCTCACCATCCTGACCTGCTGCCCCCACCCAAAACACAGCTCTGGTTTCTGCCTGAAGAAACGGGCAGACAGAAGCCTGGTGCCTGTGCCCACTTGCAGCATTATGGACCACAAACAGTGAATGCTTACTGCCGAGGAGAAAACTAAAGCTGCAGAGGTACAAATAGGGCTGCAGCAGCCCCCAGCAGACAGCTGCAGCCCTGGGCACCGACCAGCCTGCTCATGCTCCAGCCTGGGGAAGGTACCAAGAGTGGCACTCACTGTGACAAAGGCTCCGAGTGCAGTGTGGAGGCTGGGCACGCTGAGTGTCCAGTTAGGAAGCTATTCACATCCCCAATGCCAATGAGTCCAAATTCAGTGACCGACAAAGCCACTTGTGCTGGAGCCATGGGCTCTGCAGTGTCCTCGCTCAGATCTACAGGGCTGGACGCAAGGGGCAGCTCCTCAGGTAGGGCAAGGTCCACAGCCAGCCTGGGGCTGGTACTGGGCTCTGGAGCAGCAGCAGCCGGTGGGAGTTCAGCAGAGGTGGCCAGGCTAGTGGGCTGCTGGAGCGAGGGCACTGCAGGAGGTTCATCCAGCTGCTGGAATGGACATGGTCCTGGCTCTGAGGAAGGGAGGTCATCTGAGCCCACTCCAGGCTTATCAAGTCCACCAGCTTCGATGTCCACATTCTGAGGCTCTGAAGGGAGAACAATGAGAAAGACCTGAGCAGAGGCTCAGCTCCTCCCACAGCCCCCCACCGCCCACCCCCCCGCTCCTCTCAGATCTCACTCATGCGAGGTCTCCTTACAAGAAGCCAGCCACACCAATGGGCTCAGCCAGAGACTATGAGGTCAGGAGCAGGCCATGTCCACAGCATTAGAAACAGGAATCAGAGGCCCAGGAGATAAAGCACTGGGGCTCTGCTGGAAATGGTGACACTGGCCGATTCTTCAAACCCATAGGCACAACACAGGGACCACCAAAATGATGCCTCCACCAAGAAGCAGACATCACAGGTACAGCATCCGTCCTTATTAATGTCCCCTGTGTCAATGTACTTCTGTCCCCTCCCAGCCACAGGGTAAAAGGGGTTGGCCTCTGGGGGCAGGACCAAGCAGGCCCACTGCTCACTGTGGGAACTAACTGCCAAAGGCCTTGGGTCCCCTGTCCTTACCCACAGCGCCATCTCATGTTGACTCACCCACGGGCACCCCTGCCTCAGACTGCAGCCGGGCATGGCCATCAGGGTCAAGACCATCCAGGTCCTGTTCAGTATCCCTGTGGATAGAGAGTTATGAAGAGAAGAAAGCCAGGGAAGGAGGACCCCGCCAGGAGGGGCCGCCCCACACCCCACCACACCCACCCTGGCCAGATGGCTAGAATGAGCACGCACGTGGTTCCAGAGGAGACGAACTTCCTCCGGCCCAGCCGTGTCTGCTGGGCAAAGTAGTCGTAGCGCTCGGACTTCTTCCACAGGTAATAATACTCCACACACTCTCCCACTGACCTCGTGCGTACCTGTGTGAACCATAGGCATGCTTTGGGCCACACTGCAGGCCACAAGGCAGCAGGAAAGGTTTCCCCTAGGACCCCACGAGGCATCGCCTACTGCCTCTAGTCCCTACCAGTGCCCCATCAACTAGCACCCCAGGCCTTCTTTCCCGGACACCATGAGCGCCTGCCTCCTGCACCTCAGACCCATGCACCAGGACATCTGTGCTTCTCCACACAGACAGACAGAGCCTCTAGTCAGAGAGCAGCTGGCTGCTCCAGGCTGCTGGCCCATGGAGTCAGCTGCTATTGTGAACATGAACTTGCAGCTATCCTGAAGACACAGCTGAGGACAAGCATTGCAATGGGACCCAGTGCTGCTCAACTGCACTGCCAACAACCCAAGAGACACATGCCAGGCATCTTGACACGGGTGTTTCCAGGGTATACATGAAGAAAAGCCCACACTGCATATGGGTGGGGTCCAGGATGAATCACAAAGGAAACAAGCCAGCCGAGCACCCATGTCTAGCTACCCAATGACTGAGAGAGAACTCAGTGTGACCAGCCGCCTCATAGTCCCATCGCCAGGGTGACTGTATCAAATCACAACCAATAACAGACGTCCTTAAGATGTTTATGGCCAGAGGTTTGGTCACAGGGAAGTGACAGACAGGACACAGGTGAGTGACTGGGAAGTGACAGACAGGACACAGATGAGTGACAGGGAAGTGACTGGCAGGAAATCGTCCCATGGCCATCAGCTCCTTCACTCAGGATGCCTCATGCATCTGCAATCCCAGAGCTATGCCAAACTAAAACCTGAGGCATTCTTAACTTCAATGTCCCCCCGTAGTGTCCCACCAACACTACATGGACCCTCCAACAAGATGCCTTGACTCACACAGCCACACTTGCCCAGGACAAAGCACTCTGCAGAGACCCAGTGTCTGGACACCCACCCTTCCCAGAGGCCAGGCTGCCCCTGAAGAACAGGTCACACAGAGAGGCCAAGCTCCCAGGCCCTCCACGCCTCTCACTCATCCTAAACAAGGGCATTGTCTGTCTTCAGAGGAGCCCGACTAGGCTGTACCAAGCCCCTGGATTCACAGATGCACTCCTGCTTTCACAGTTCATGGCTGAGTGCTGGGTCTGGCCAGCTGTAGGCACAGTCAGATTAAGTAACATCCCAGTGACACCCTAGGTCCAGAACTCACCTCTGTACTACCACTTACAGATGACACCAACACCCCAGGGTGAATGGGTCCCCAGGTTCAAGGCCTGCCAGCTTTGACAAAGCCTGACAAGCAGCAATGGCGAGAGAAAGGTCAGAGAGCTGAGGCCAGCATGGAATGTCATCCCAGAGCAGGACAAATTCCCACAAGGACTCAGAATGTGAAGGAAGAAAGGCTCAGGCAGCCCTTATCTCCAGCATGGAGCACTGAGTCAGCAAGCTCCACTGAGGACTCAAAGGTCACAGGACCAAGCAGGGGTGGGGTGGGGTGGGGTGAGGCGGGAAAGAGGCCTGTGCCCTCTGTTAGTGGTAAAGGCATCTGATGAATATAGTCAAGACCAGAGGAAGCCAAGCATAGGTAGGGCAGCTGTGGTGGGAAGAGAGGATGTCTCACCCACCTTGTTGGCCTGAATCAGATGGAAGTTCTTCCCGTGAACACGGAAGCCATGTTCAAAGTTCCTGCACTCCTCCTCACTCCAAGCACACAGCCCGTCTGCAAACAGAGGAGGGGGTTGCTTAGCCAGCTCAGGGGCAGCAGAGACAGGAGGGGAGCCCAGGGCTGTAGCTCACCTCGGATCACCTTTACGTTGAATCTCAGCCTGCGCAGGGCCTCCTCCACGTTGAAATTACACTTCACGAGCTCATACAGTGCCTGGGGCAAAGAGTGGTTGACCTTTCCCACCAGTCGACCAGGGTTAGCACAGAGCATACTACACCACAGTCCCAGGGCCACACGCTGCACCCACAGCACAGGCCAGGGCCACACAATGCACCCACAGCACAGCCCAGGGCCACGCACTGCACCCACAGCACAGCTCAGGGCCACATACTGCACCCACAGCATGGCCCCAGGGCCACATGCTGCACCCACAGCATGGCCCCAGGGCCACACACTGCACCTACATCATGGCTCCCACAGCTACAGTGGTGTTTGCACCTTGGCCATGACAGCTGTCAGGAGTGCCTGCACTGTCATACCAGGATTGACATGGAGCACTGACACCATTGTCTCTCACAAGTGGGTTCAATGTGAGCTCCATCCGACTAGCCACACTGTCTGACCATTCTCTGGCTGCTGCCCAACATGTGGCCCCTACCTGTTCACTGTCCTTCACCACCTCGCCCTCTGGGATCTGGGGGCCAGCCATCTCCTGCCACCTCCGTTTCACTGCCCTGTACAGGAATTCCTCCACCTCCCGCTCCGGGAGCACACTGGGGCTCCAGAGCAGCTGGTCTTCATTTTCATAGACTGTGGAGAGAGGCTGAGAGTCAGGAGTGGCAGTGGCCACCCACAATGGGGGAGGCGGGGGAGGCACCTCAGCACCTCCCAGTGGACAGCACCAACTCCAGACACTTGCAGCTCAGCATCTCCCATGGACACAAAACAGCTATGGGCACTCAGGGAAGTCAGGATGCAATGTGCACACGACAAAGTTGGGGTATGGAGCCAATGGAATCACCAGGTGATTCTGGAGTGGCTGTACTTCCTCTTAGGATGCCACAAACACAAAGGACACATCAGAGATGGTGCTACTCAGTGTGGCCATCTGCAGACAGCTCCAGTCCACAGCAGACAAGGGCAGAAACAAAGGGTAAAGCAACAGAGAAAGCAGTGGCACCCGCCTATGTTGCCAGCACTCAAGGGTTCTGGCTGGAAGATCAGCTCAGGGCCAGTCTCAACACAGAATGTTCTAGGCCAGCCTGAACTACAAGAGAACTTGTCTCAACAGAGGAAAATGAAACATACAAACAAACAACAGAACACACAGACTGAAGTCTATGAATAATCAGTTTAATCTGTCATTTAAAAGTTCACACACACACACACAAAACAAACAAAAAGGTCACACAAACACAGCATGGTGAGCACATCTTTAATTGGAGCACTCAGGAGAAGGAGGAGGCAGGTGATCTCTGTGAGTTCAAGGCCAGCCTGATCTACAGAGTTCCAGGACAACCAGGGCTGTAAGGAGAAAACTTGTGCCAAAAATCAAAACAAGTAAAACCAAAAGTGAACCATAGGCCCACACAGCCTCATTGAAAAACTCTGTTACACACACTTCGTGGAACACACTCAGAGATTCTGCCCCACTCTGAAGAAAAGCAACTTCCACACTTCCACAGGGCAGCATAACCCTGGTGTTAACACCTGACAAAGCACAAAAGACCGACTGTAGGCACTGCTGTGAGCACACACATGTGCAAGAGGCATGGAAGAGACACTCATGTCAATCCTGCAGCAGACAAAGACTGCACACATGATCACCCTCTGTTGCCCACCACAGACTTGGGATCCCTGGAGCCTCATTCACTTACACTTCAATCCATCCATAAGCATGTTTCCACTTAAGCCTGGCTATGTGTGACTAGAGCCCATAGCTGAACACGTAGCTGGAGTTCACTATGTAAGGTCTCCCTCATACACAGGCTGATGTGTCTTATGCTGGGTCACCAGCAAGGCAGCATTTATAGGAGACAAATTGGGTAAACAGGTCCCTGGGGTGTGCCTGTCAGGGTTATACCTGCCCCAGTCCCTGCCTCACACTGCTTCCTGTCCACCATGAGGCAACCCCCCATTGCCAGATGCTCCCCATGCCATATTCTTTTGCCTGGGCGCCTGGAGTCCAACAACTAAGAATCAACCATCTGAAACTGTAAGCCAAAATAGTTTGGCTTTTTTGGTTTTTTTTTTTTTTTTAAGAGTATGCACTCGAATACACACATATTCATGAGTAAAGTCTGAAATTCTCCCAGGCATTTGGTCACAGCAGCAATCAGCAGGAGCTAATACACTGCTGTTGACTGGACCTCCCTCCAGAACTGCTCTACCAGTCTCCATGGAGGTCTCATGGAACCTTCGTGGACGACACCACTCCAGCCCCACGAGTCCAAACAGCAAATAGTGCCATACATAAGCACACAACACAAGAGTGATGAGAAGGAAGAAGCCAAGCCTCCATCACAGACACACAGTAGGCACCGTTTGCAGCTTAGCGAACAGCTGTGGGGGGAGGACAACTTTTCATGGCAGGGCTGCTCCAGAATGCAGGCCGGCCCAACAGCGCTGAACTCAGAGGATGATGCCTTTCACCACACCGGCCTGATCCTAAGCACACACTGGACACCCAACAACACTCATTCTCTGCTAACTGAGGTCCACAGCTGGACAGAGGGGCCCTTCCTCTGCCGAGGCATCAGCCCTGAGCACTATCTCTGAGCATGGTATCAGTGAGGCATCGGTGAGAAGTCTCCATGGTCACCCTGAATTGGCCACCAAGCCCAACAATCTAAATCTTAGCCTTGGAACCCACATGGGAGAACAATCCAACAGGTTGTCCTTCCTCTAGTCCCCACATGTGAATGCATGTACACACAAGCATACGTACATAAAGTGTAGACAGTATGTGCATAAAAAAATGTGAAGGAAGACACTAAACTGTCCCCAGCAAACAACATATACACAACAACCCTCAAAGCACCAGCCAGGCACTACACAAACGGACAGAAGATGGAGGCCATGCTGACAGGAAGGCAGGGAGGCTACAACCTGGGAACGACCAGAAGCCACCCAGGACTGTGTCCCAAACACTACAAACCACACATTCACTATACAGGGTTAGGCCCACAGAGCATAGTGCTGACCAGGCGGGCAGCAACTGCAATGCCTGCACATTGGGGCACTCTCCACCTAACTAGGGACAATGTGACACCAACCAGGAGATGAACGTGCAACTAAGGAATACCTGGCAGCGACATATACGCAGCATACACTCTTGAGGGCAGTCCACAGAGGTACTGCCACAGAAGGCCCACCAGGTCTGGGCTCAAGGACACAGTGGGCTACATGTAGGTGCTGTGTGGTGTAGCTATCTCAATGCCCCACCCTGGGTGTCCCTGAGCCTGGAGCTAAGTGGGCATACCCTGCACAGCCCACATCCCGGCACTTAACCCTACAAGGTCCCTGGCCCCAGCAGCTGAAGCGCTCTATGGTGGTCCTGGCCCTGCTTGGGGCATAAAGTCTTAACAGGAAGTGACCTCCAAGATGAAGGAACAATTAGGGAACACAGAGCAGCAAGTATATGGTTTCCGGGGCAGGCTCCTCAGAGTAAGGCACTGTTGGTAGTGCAGTAGACAGAGGGCGGTGGGGGCGGAAGCCATGGCCTGGCAAGGCTGTTACCCTAGAGCTGGGCTAAGGATGGTAAACTCCGCCCACAGACAGAAAGCAGGAGCTTTCAAAGATGCCAGCTATTCCTGGGGCCCCTGGGCAGGACCCCACTAGATCTCCTGAAACACTTACTCTTGTCACAATGTTGGTTCAAGTGCAGGATGTTGAGGTCAGCTTGGAATTGAGGACCCACCATGATCTCCTGCAGAGACAAAGGCCAGGGTCAGGATCAGGAAGTGACCAGCAGACACGAAGCTGGGGCCCCAGGGGCACCATGGGCTTCAAGCAGAGGTTGTCACAAAGAGCTGTAGGTCTGCCTGCCAACGCCCACTTCCACACTGTGTGGATGAGACAGAACACCCTGCTGCCTGGCCCTGCACACCAGTGCAGGACACTGGGCCACATTACGGGCTTAGTCATCCCTACAGCAGCACAGCCCAGGTCCACACACATGGTGGAGCTGGCCCACCCACCGATGAAGCCACAGGGCCCTCCTGTCTCTGAGACAGGCCTCAAAACCCATGGATCCTGCCAGCAGAGTGATGGAGGAGTAACCACGCAGCCCCACAGGCAGGCACAGGGTCATGGAGGAGTAACCATTCAGCCCCACAGGCAGGCATGGGGTCATGAAGGAGTAACCATACAGCCCCACAGGCAGGCACGGGGTCATGAAGGAGTAACCACGCAGCCCCACAGGCAGGCACGGGGTCATGAAGGAGTAACCATACAGCCCCACAGGCAGGCACGGGGTCATGGAGGAGTAACCATGCAGCCCCACAGGTAGGCACAGGGTCATGGAGGAGTAACCACGCAGCCCCACAGGTAGGCACGGGGTCATGGAGGAGTAACCACGCAGCCCCACAGGTAGGCACGGGGTCATGGAGGAGTAACCATGCAGCCCCACACCTTCTTGCACTTGTTGGCAGGAAGCGCGTCCTCTTCAGTGTCGGAGGAGGCTGAGGAGCCTGGGCCATTATCACCAGCCAAGAACCGGGCTGCAAGCAGAGAGGCAGTGAGGGGCACCATCCAGGGTATGGCTGGCCCTTCCTGGGGCCCTCGATGGCAGCTCATCTTGCAGCCCCCACCTGCACCATGACCACCCAGCTGCTAGAACTGCCCTGGAGGGCACCTGACAGTCTAAAGCCACCACACCTGAACTGCTAGGCAGAGACCCAGTCCTGTCTCAATCCAAACCAACTCTGTGGCAGCTCACAGGCCAGGACCCCAACCCCACCCTGGACCACCACGGTATGACCCCTGCAAAGTCCCCAAGCCCAATTCATGTGTGTGTGCCTACGTGACACACAGCCATGATGGATGAAGGGCCAGTGACACCTACACCCACTCTGGTTATGAAAGAGGTCCGAGGCCTCATGGGAGGTGACAGATGGGGTGAGGTCATCAGCGGAGGACTGTGTTTCTTCCTCTTCTTCCCCAGACAGCAAGTCCTTGGCTATCTGCTCCTTTGAACAGGACAGTAAACGAGGTATGGTAACTGCTTTACCAACACCCAACACCAACACAAAAGGCCAGGCCTGCCGGGGTGAAGGGGACAGAGACCAGTGGCCAGCTTAAGCCACCATCTGTGTTAGACCAAGGTGCAGACTCCACCTGCCCTCTGGGGCTCCAGCTCCTTTTTCCCAGCCACAGTTCCCTGGGATGGCATCCATCACCCAGACCAGAATGGGTGTCAGGCCAACCCAGGGCAGGGTTGCCCATGGTCGTGCCAGTAAGGACAGAGGAGGAGACCAACCCTGGATCTGGCCTCACACTTGCTGACTGAGTAGTCCCCCCATCCTGGGCCTGGCATCCCTCCCACTCACCTTGTCCAAGGTCATGTCCGGCAGGGTTGGAGCCGTGTCACCGCCCTCACTCTCCTGCTCAGAGATGGGGTCTGACGACTCGTACCCATACAGTGCAAGCAGTTCATCCAAGGGCATGTCACTGCTCTGGGAAGGAGCACAGGGCCCATCAGAGGATGAAGCCTGGGGCTCTGCCCAAGTCCCACTAATCTCTGAGGCCAGGTCCCCTCCACACTCCTCCACACTCCTGTGCACCAGGACCACAGAGGAGGTGAGCAGTACAAGACACAAGCAGGCTCCAGCATCACCAAAGCTCTGAGGAACAGAGCAGGCTCTGAGGCTGGGCCAACACAGCACAATGCAAACCATGTGTATGGGGCTGGACCAAATGGAGCCCAAGGAGAGCAACTGGACACAGTCCAGTGAACCCCCATACCTGGTCAATGAAGTCTTTGTCCAGCTCCTCCTCCTGCTTGTCAGGACACTGCGGGGCCTCAGCACACCCTTCTTGGAGGCTATAGTTCTGTGTCAGGAGCTCAGCAAGGTTGAACTGATGGTCAGCAGAGCCCATGGATACCACTGTGGAAGAATTCAGCAGGTAGGCAGGGTTTGGGAGCTGAATGGGGATAGGTCTGGAGAGGCATGTGAGCTGGGTGGGACCAGTGAGGTCTGCCTCACTGGATCTGGAAGGGTGTATGGACTAGACGGGGGTAGGTCTGGAGAGCACAGAGACTGGGCAGGAGCAGATGGTCTAGAAGGACATTAAGCCTAGAAGATGAAAGGCATCAGTCAGGTGGCAGTGGAAAGCCATGAAGGAGTCTGGCCCCATAGCCACAACCTTGGCTCCCAATATACACATGGGGGGACATAGGCAATACCATGCAGGTCACTGTAGGAGTGACAAATTCTGCTATCTACTGGTACACATCCATGTGATGTTTATGGGGGCAGAAACCTGTAACACTTCAACTTCTTGGGCCCACAGCAGGTGACCAGAAGACTACTAGACACCTTAAAGCCACCAGGCAAGCAGCCACCTCAAAGAGGGCTCTCCTTGGTCATTCGAGGTTAGCTAGCCATTATCCCATAGCTCCAAGGATAAGGAGTGCCCTGACCACTGTGAACACCTCCAACTGACGGAGAACACCGGGCCTTCCTGGACCTATGCCTGCTCAGTCTGGGTTCTGCCTGTGGAGATCTGGGACAAAGGGGGTGGTACCTGCCGTGGTTTGCAAGCTGGGCTCCCGAGGACACAGGCTGTGTACAAGGCAGGAGGCCACACGAGGACTCTGCCTCTCCAGAGAGGAGGCCTGCAATGGAAGAGAGGAAGACCTCATGCAGCTACTAAGGCTCGGGTGAGAGCCTAGCCACTGGGTAACCTTGAGGACTCCAGGGGAAGCAGCCTGGGGACTGTCCAATCACAGCTCCAGGGTGGAAGGACCTTGAAAACATGAGGCCTGGTAACAGATACAGACATAGAAGGATACACTTGTAACCCTCTTAACAGAAAACACCAGAACAAAGAAAGCAGAGAGTGGAGCTGGACTCAGGGTCCCAGTGGCTGGGGAGGGGATAGTTCTAGAGATTAAACAGAGGCTGAGAAGGTACCAATGTACCCCAGTGACCCCCGGGTAAGTGCCAGCACACTGAGACTGTGTCTGCAACACCAGGACCAAGGGATGCCGGGATGGGCCTGGACACACCCCCACATATCTGTGTTCTCCCCAACACCATGAGCACTGGCCAAGGCTCCAAGTGTCACCATAGCAGGGCTACACGCCATCTTGTTCCCACTCCAGCAACAGACATCCCCTAAAATAAGGAAACAGCCCATCACAGCAGCCAGGATGAGCACAGCATATGCTCCCTAAGAATACAGCCATGTTGACAGAGAAATATTGGGACCAGAGAAAGGAGAGCCATGTTCCCAGTCAAGGTCCCCAGGCTGAAAGATGAAGAACCTCTCGAGTGGCCTAGCCAACACCACCTGAATTGTAGAAACTGAGAAGCCAATTCCAAACAGCATACACAGAAACTCAGAGACCCAGAAGAGCGACAATCACCTGGAACAGGGTGCTCCCACTTTCAGAAATGACCAGAGTCATAGATGTCTCATCACAGTGGTGTGGGCCCACAGATAGGCACAGGCCAGAGACACAAAACTGGAACCTCAGAGACAAATTCCCCATGGCCCGGACACACAAGTCCAATACACGTGACCAAACAAATATATGACAGAACTCAACAGACTGGGGAGGAAACGCCAGCAAAGCACACATCTGGAAAGCAATGGTGTGTGTAGAAACTGAGTGAAGATCAAAGTCAGCAGTCCAGCTTGCAAACATCACATACTGAGTACACCTCTCCAAAGAAAGGCATAGGTGAGAAGATGCGGAGCTCCTATCAGAACAGAGCGGACAGTCCATAAGTGACACCAGAACAGGCAAGGGGCATCAGGGCCCAAATGCTAAGGGTCAAGTGTGTGGCACCAAAGTTACATGACCATCCACCTCAGTCAGAAGTGGGAAGAACACATCCACCTGCTCAAGACCAGGTGAACCAAACAAAGTAACACCACAGAGTTATCACATAGCCAAGAACAAGCGAGTGAGGTCTTCATATGTATCACCTAAACAAGGCGGGCTACACAGTGATAGGAAACACCCCACATAGGTAAACCCAGAGATGGTAGTGGGCCTGTCCAGGCTAAGTGCTGGAAAGTGGACAGTGACTGCCCTGACAGCAGGGCTTCCTTCAGAGGTAATGGAATGCTCTCCAACTGATTGTGCTGGCAGGCACACAACTCCAAAAAGGGAGACAGCACAGGGTGTACCTCAGCAAAGCAGCTGCAAAAAACAAAGAGAGAGAAAGAGAGAAAGAAAGAAGATGGGCTAGAAAGAGGGCTCAGTGGTTAAGAGCACAGAGCTCAAGTGCCACACAGTGGCTCACAGACATGTAACTCCAGTTCCAACAGATTCTATACCCCTTTTTGGCAAACACTCATACACAAAAATAACGGTAGGGGTGTGTGTGTGTGTGTGTGTGTGTGTGTGTGTGTGTGTAATTCTCAAAAGTTAAAATGTTAAAGTTTAAAACTTAGAACACAGTAGCACTGGGTCATCAGAGGTCAGAGGTGAGGCACTCATCCACCCCAAAAGAGAAACAAGACTAAATCCCAGAGAGATCAAGCTTCTTACTCAAGCACACCAGAAAGGACCTCACTGAGTGCCAGGTCCCTCCACTGAGCACTGTACCATGCAGCAGGGGGCAGTGGATAGCACAAGGCTGCATCCTGGAAAGATGTTCAGGAAACTCCCAAGATTTATGGTTCAAGAGTGACCACAACCCAAAAGGCTTTTGAAGGTGCCCCCCACATGGGGACAGAGGGCTAAGAAAGCCGATGATGAGAGGGCCCACCCTGGGATGGCCGCAGGGGCATTCACCCAGGCATCTGGCATCTTACACTCTGTACCTGGTGTAGTAAGGCAAAACATCCAAATCTTGGAACATGGACTAAGACCAGCCCCACGGGCTGATAATGTGAAGCCACAGGGTAGAAGCCCCAGTGTCCTTGAAACCATGCCCAGTACAGTCTAGCTCCCTATGGGTGGCTATGGGCTGTGCCCAGGGACTGGCTCTCTGTCCCCGCTGTCAGCAACTCTAACTAAGAAGTGGGGACACTACAGTTGCATGACAGGGTAGCAACAGTCCCACAGTCTTACTATCCTGACAGAATGGGAATCCTCAGTGGGATCACTGGACCACCAGGCACATCATTTTAATGCCACTTTAAAGGGTGGGTCCCAAGGCCCTATTTCCCCATGTTGGGAAAACTCAAAGGCCAGCAAAGCCCCTCAGATCTCTATGTCAGGAGGAAAGGGGGGAGTCCTAAGATGATCCAGGTGACAACAGGACAAACACACTAAAGGCTGATCCCCAAGCAAGAGGCCAGAGGCAAGCAGGCCCCCCAGCAAGGTGTCTGAGAAGGGAGGATGCAAAGTGGGTTGGCGTGGACACCACCACCCTGCCTTCTTAGCTAGGAGCCTGGACACAGTTCAGGTAGCACCTCCCAGGCAGGTCTCACAGGGAGACTAGGGGACCAGAATCTAGCCAGGCTGAGATGAGGGAAGAAGGAAAGGTAGGAAAGGTACTCGTTCTGGAAGCTGCATCCCATGATTCCACCTAGCATCTTTCGAAGCAGTGACTCCATACTGTGAGGAAGCCCAAGCCACACAGAGAATGTGTTGTAGCCCACACCCCAAAGGGGTAGAGGCCTCAGAATTAACTCCAAGACCAGTTACCTACAAACAGCAACCCACAAAGGACCAAATGAACCCCAAGAATCATGAGAGGTCAGAACAAGTGAATACTTAAGAGTTAAATAAATTCTCAAGGGAAATGACCCACATCCACACCCAGGCAAGGGCCTGGTGACCCTGGTATCCCAGCCTCGCCTCTCCACTGTGGCAGCTAGGACATCCCGAGAGACGGGTTCAGCCTGTCTACACCCACATGGAGCTAGGACATGGGACAATAAGGGAGCTAAACCAAGGCACAAGAATGAAGAAAACAAGGTGGGGGCTGGGCAGCTGGGGTCAGAGGTGGCATCCTAGGGACCAGATAAGGTGGGACAACTGACAGACAGCTCTACAGGAATTCGAAGTACTAGAAAGGAACCCAGGGGCTGGATGGTCTCATGAGGACTGAAAAGGATAGGCACAGCAAAGAGGTGTGGCTTATACTAAGAACGGGACAAGCCACCAGCCCAAAGAGATGGCAGTTTCTGGGTTCCATCTCCATTGAGAGACACTAACCAAGTAGCTGACACTGAGTCTAGGTAACTGTAGCCACTTTTATGAGTTCAAAACATGGATGCGGCAAAACATCCTCTCGGTTATGGGACGGCACCACCAGGTTCTCACTTGAGATGAGGAAACTGAGGCAGCCCCCTTCCAAATCCTAGACTCCAGGAGAGCACGTAAGCACAGGCTGGGGAATCTCCACCACCCATGCCACACAGGGCAGAGCATTCCAAGAGCACCCACTTGGCCACCATGCCCCAAAAGGGGTATCGGTTGATCTATCTTGTCTTTGAAAGGTCTGTTTCCCCAAATGCCCCCTAAAGAAGGAACTAAGCCCCTAAGAACTCTCTGAGTCAACCAGCTAGAGTTGTCCAACGGGGCCCCCAGAGCCCGGCCCTGTGGCCCACGCGCGGGCCTGTTGCTGCCCAAGCTGCCCCACTCCCGCACGGTGCTGAGTTCCAGTACCGGAGTGGCGGATTCGCAGCGCGTCGATGAGGGCTGATCCCGGAGTTCGGCGGCCGCACCCCGAGGTGCAGGTCAGCTCTGGGCTGAGCGCCGCAGCCCCGCACCCGCGGGGAGGCCCGCGCTCTCGCTCCCACAGCCAGACGAACTCCACGCGCGAAACTTTCCGCTCGCAGAGCGCTGCCGACTCCGCGCCCTGCGCATCCCTAGCTTGCCGGGATACGGTCTCCGCAGCGCCGTCCCAGACGCCAGCGCCGCAGACCCACCCCGTCCGTGGCGCCCTCCCGCCGCGCGAACCCGGGTCTCGGCCCCGCACCCGGCCGCCCGCGCCTCGCGCCCCTCCCCCCCCCGCCCGCGCATGCGCACCGTAGCCGAGATGGAGGGGGGGGTCGTCGGGCGCCCACGGGGCTCATGCTCCGCCCGGGAATAGTGGGGAGGCTCGTGGCGCTCGGACTGGGAGAGCACGGGCCGGACCAGGTCGACCTAGGGCAGCGTGTGGGAGGGGCCGCTACCCAGCCGCTCACTCACCTCCGCCATGGCCGAGCGTGCGAGCGGGAGGCGGTGGCCGCGCGGTCCCCGGATGCGGTGCCGCGCGCTTATTGGCAGAGGAGCTGGGAGGCGGAGTGGGGCAGGGCCGCGGGAGGCGCGTAGTAGGTGTGCTGGGGCGGAGCGGAGGTCTATAGCCTGGGTCCGGTGTGCCCCGCCCGGACATCAGCCAACCAGCTGATTCCTGTGTGGATGCTCAGCCACCGAGGGGGATGTCCACAGGTGAGGGAGATGGCACAAAAGTGAGGGGAACAATCCACAGGTGAAGAACAGTCTACAAGTGAAGAGGTTCCACAGGTCAGGGGACAATCTAGCGGTGAGGGGTTTTGGTCCTGAAGTGAAATGGGGAATGGACTAGAGATGAGAGGGGATAGTCCATAGGTGAAGGGGATGTCCTAAAGAGGAGAGGAGACAACCCACAGGTGAGGGGGGTGATGGTCAAGGGGTGAGGGGGATTATCCTGAGGTGAAGGATACAGGCCTGAGGTACAGAGAGCAGGTGAGAATGAGAGCCTTCAGAACAGGTACACAGACCTGGATTTGCTGATGTCAGGATGGTGCAGACAGAATGGGAGACACTGGAGACCACCAGTGGGCTTGCAGAGGTGAAGGCCTCTGGTCTACAGAAGTCACCAAATGACCCTTCCCACTGAGCAACTGAGCTGGGAGGTAAAGGCACCACTAAGGTTGAAACACAAAAGTTGTGCCCCACCCCTAAGGATTTACCAATCCAAGACAGAAAGTCTGCCCCCTGCCCCTGAGCCAGTGTACCATCCATAGCCCATGGCTGTCACTCCTGCTTGGGCAGTTCTTTCTGTGGTTGAGATTTCTCAGGAAAAGAAAAAAAAAAGTTTGGTGGGTTCATTCATTCTTTGAACCTGAGTCAGCCTGTCATAAACAGAGAAGACTCCCGAAAGAGAGCTGTGACAAGGATCACTAGAGAAAGCCAAGCATGGTGGCTCATACTTGTAACTCCAGTGCCCAGAAGACTGAGGCATGAGGGTTACTATCAGTTTGAGGCTAGCATGGGCTATGGAGTGAAACCCTGCCTCAAGAAACCAAGTTACTGAGTATGGTACCACATGCCTTTAATCTCAGCACTCAGGAGTCAGAGGCAAACAGGTCTCTATGAGTTCAAGGCCAACCTGGTCTATATAGCAAGTTCCAGAACAGCCAGGGGCTACATAGTAAGACACTACATGTATCAAAATAAACAATAATAACAAACAGAGAGAGAGAGAGAGAGAGTTTAACCAATAACCAAAGGTTAAACAATTGGATGAATGGGCGAACAGGAAAATTCTTCAAGATTAGGACTTCCTTTCCCATGGACTTGATAGTTGCAGTGAAGAGCTGAGGCGACTTTTCAGCCAGGTGGCAAGCATGAGCATCACTCAAGAAGAGCAGGTTGACACTCGGCATTTCCTCAGGTAATGCCTGGACAGCATCTCTCATCCAGGCCAGAGTTCAGAAACTGTTGACAGAAGTGTGGGCTCCAGACCTAGCCTGAAAGGGAAGGTCCTGTTAAATGGTGAGACTGTGTTCTTCGGAACTGCCAGAGGAGAAAGAGCTGTAGAAGCCTCCAAGTTCCATCAACAACATGCAATACTTGATACTTAATGACCTACAAGACAAGGGAAATGCCACAGAGGCCTCAGACTTGATTGCTGGAACTGAGTTCAGATGTAAAGACTTGGGTCACTGTCAAGTTTCCCAAAATTGGTAACTAGCTTATGGATCTGTAAGAGTATAATCTTATTTAGAAAATCAGTGAGGTAACTCACACCTGTTTTCCCACCGTTGAGGCTAAGGCAGGAGGCTTGCTGTAAGACCAAGGCCTGGGCTACTTTGGCAATATTTCAGTCTATATCCCATGGTGAAGTCACTGTAGCCCAGGCCAAGTCCCATCCCTAGTCCCCACATAGGGACTTAAAACTACCTGTAACTCCAGGTCTAGGGGATTCAGTGTTCCCTGCTGACCTCTCCTTGGAGGCCTGCATTCACTCAGGCACATACACAGAAAATAAAATTTAAATCTATAAAAAAAGACCCACGAACAAACAAAAGTCTGTCTTAATCAGGGTTTCCTTGCTGTAAAGGGACACCATGACTAAGGCAAGTCTTACAAAGGCAAACATTTAATTGGGGCTGGCTTACAGTTTTAGAGGTTATGTACATTATCGTCATAGTGGGAAGCATGGTCTTGTGCAGGCAGACATGGTACTGGAGGAGCCAAGAGTTCTTGGTCTGAAAGCAGCCAGAAAGGTCTGATTCCACACTGAGCAGACTAGAGCATATATATGAGACCTCAAAGTCCATTCCCACAGTGATACACTTCCTAATAGTGCAATTCCCATGGGTCAAGCATAGTCAAATCACCACACTGTAATGGAGAGATGGTTCAGTGGTTTCAGAGGCTCTTACAGAGGACTCGGCTTTGGTTTCCAGCATACACATGGCGGCTTACAACCATCTGTAACTCCAGAGGCTTTGGCAGCATGGCTCCGCCCTCCCTCCATGCCGCCCTGCCGCTTTCACCCTCTGGCCCAGTGCAGCATGAACTTTTCTTAGAGAGGAGCCCACAAGCAACTGTTCACCCTAAGGGATCCTACAGACAGAGCTGTGATTCCCCTGAAGCCAGTGAGTTTATTGGACTTACAGAGAGTGTATGTGACCCAAAAACAGCTGAACCACCAAAAGGGGGCACCCAGTGTCTTAGTGTTTTACTGCTATGAACAGACACCATGACCAAGGCAACTCTTATAGGAACAACATTTAATTGGGGCTGGCTTACAGTCCATTACAGAGGTTCAGTCCATTATCATTGTCAAGGCAGGAGCATGGCAGCATCCAGGCAGGCATGGTGCAGGAGGAGCTGAGAGTTCTCCATCTTCATCTGAAGGCTGCTAATGGAAGACTGTCTTCCAGGCAGCTAGGATGAGGGTCTTACAACCCACACCCACAGTGACACACCTACTCCAACAGGGCCACACCTTCTGATAGTGCCACTCCCTGGGCCCAGCATAGACAAACCACCACAGCCAACATGGATAATAATGTCCCTAGAGCTGTGCAGATGGGGTTCCCCTTTCAGACTGTGAATTCGGGCATCTCCTGAGACCGGAAGCAGACTGGGATTGCCCACAACTGGGAGAATGCTGTAGTAAGGCATCTCAGATGAGGGCTTAATGCCACTCGTCAGCTTGTTCTGCGAGGGAGCATCAATCCCAATCTTCAGGCAGTCGTGATTGCTCCGACAAAGACGGTAATGGCTGTTAGGCTCTGGGGAAGGACAGCATTCCACAACACCCAGGCTAGACCCCAATGGTGACTTTGGTGTGTTTCTGCCCACGATGCCTCAAAGTCCATTATGTCAAACTATGGCTTGAGTCATTCTCTGAAAGATTTTAAATAACAAACTGAAGGACTGCCTTGGTATGTCTGTACTGCTTTAAGAGAATACCACAACCAAGGTGGAAGATGGGCATAGCTTTGCTGCTCAAGAGTCAAAAGCAGAGGGTCACTTGAGCCCAAGAGTTCAAGGACAATCTGGCAGCAGAGCAAGATGCCTTAGTTACTGTGAAAGTACCATGACAAAACACCATTGCCACAGCAACTTACAGAAGAAAGCATTTAAATCGGAGCTTATAGGTCAAAGGTGAGTCCATAGCCAGCATGGCAAGGAGGCAGTGGGTAAGCAGGCAAGGTGCTGGAGCAGTAACTGAGAACCACAGGCCCAAGACAGACAGACAGACAGAATGCACTAAGTAGGAATGTGTGGGTGTTTGAAACTTCCATGCTAGTGACTCACCTCCTCAACAAGGCCAAACCTTCTGATCCTTTCCAAACAGTTCCACCAACTGGGGGACCAACTGTTGAAACATATGAGCCTGTGGTGGGGGGAGGGAGGTCATATTCTCATTCAAGCCACCACACAGGACACATCTCAATAATAATAATGCCACAAGTGGGTTATAAAGGATATAAAGTAAATCTGGCATATTGAGCTGGGTGTTGATGGTGAATGCATTTAATCCTAGCACTTTAGGAGGCAGAGGCAGTTGGATTTCTGAGGTCAAGACCAGCTAGCTCTAGGACAGCCAATCCTGCACAGAGAAACCCTATCTCCTAAAAAATCAAAAACCCAGCATCTTGCCCCTCGTGTTAATACTAGCACCTGGAAGGCTAAAGTCAGAAGGATCAAGGCTCAAAAACTGCTTCCCCAAAAATGTATTTCCCAGGACTGGGGAAAAGGTTTAGTACAGTGCCTGCCACACAAGGGTGAAGAGCTGAGTCTGGATCCCTGGCACCATAGAGGAGCTAGATCTACATCACTGTAGCTAGCCCTGGGGGTATGAAGATATTTGGGTCCCAGAACTCACTAGCAGACCAGTTTAGCTGGTGGTACATGCTGGGTCAGGTTTAGGGTCTGTTAAAGAACCATCATGCTCTGCTGCCAAGATTGTGTCTTGCCATGGTCTAAGGGTGAAAGGGCAAGCAGGAAGCCCCTCAACCTCAACCTCAAATCCTTTTATAAGATGTGACTCCCTTGAGGGCTCTGTGCCATAGACTCAATCACCCTCTACATAATGGAATATTAATCATCAGGAGTGAATTTTGGAGGGGACACCATCATTTGAGTCACAAGAAGCAGCAATGTAATAGAGATGCCCCCCAAACAAGATGGTGCTTGTCACAGCTTGTCAAAGCTGTGTCAAAGCTACTCTCAGAATGGATGGCAGGATAGCCCTGCTGTGTGCTGTAATCCAGGGGCAACCCATGCATCCATAGCATTCTCTCACTTGTACAGGGCCTAGTCACCAGCACAACATCACACAACTACCTGCTGTCTACCAATATGTCCTAGGGCATCTATGCCTAGTCGTTACCATATACAACCTGGTTATCAGAAACTGCATTTGGGAAATCAGCTTTCTCCCCATCCTTTTGCAAGACATGCTCTCTAGAAAGCTGCCTTGGCTAGTTATGGTTAGTTGATTAGTTGGTTTTGGTTTTTCAAGACAGGATTTCTTTGTGTATCCCCTAGCTGTCCTGGAATTCTCTGTGTAGACCAAGCTGGCCTAGAACTCACAGAGATCTGCCTGCCTCTGCCTCCTGAGATCTGGGATTAAAGGCATGTGCCATCATTTCCCAGAGCCTTGGCTAGTTTTTATGTCATTTTGACACAAGGTAGATTTATCTGAGAAGAGAGAACCACAATTCAGAAAATGCCTCTGTGAGATTGGGCTTTACACAAGCTGGTAGGGCATTTTCTTACTGATTGATGTAGGAGAGCCCAGTTCGTTGTGGGTGGTGCTATCCCTGGGCAGGTAGTTTGGGGTTCCATAAGGAAGCAGGCTGAGCAAGCCACAAGAAGCAAGTCAGTAATCAGCACTCCTCCATGGGCTCTGCATCAGCTCCTGTACCCAGGTTTCTGCTGTGTCTGAGTTTCTGTTCTGACTTCCATTGATGATGCACTGTCATATGAAAGTGTGAGCCATAAACCCTTTCCCAACTTGCTTTTGGTCACAATGTTTCATCACAGCAATAGTAACCCTAAGACAGAAGTGAACACAGACAGAAGCTCATGTTGGGGAGCTTGCATGGAAGTAGAGGCAGTAGCAAGAGAGATCTACCATGCACTGAGCAGAAGCCTTGGCTCCAGGAGTAAACCCTGAAGAGCCCTTGGTGGCCTACAAGTAGCTAAGACTGCCCCCAGGCAGAGTGTGACACAGAGAGCTGCCTTCTAGGGCAAGTGTCTTCCCAGAATTGGAGTGAAGCCATACATGGTAGCACACACCTTTAATTCCAGTACTCAGGAGGCAAAGGCAGGAAGATTTCTGTGAGTTTGAGGCCAGCCTGGTCTAAATATGGAGTTCCAGGAGAGCCAGTATGTAAAGAGATTCTATGTCTCTAAAAAACAAGAAAAAAGAATTTTGGCAAGCACTTGACTTCAAGGGACACCCCTCCAGATGGTCACATAACCTCTGCATCTTTTGTCCATTCATCCCTGATAATTTGTGTGGCTTGATTTTGTTCTAGCAATGATCTCCATAATTACAGACATGTGACTGAACTTCACTCTGTCCAGACCAGCACCAAACAATGGGTAGAGAGAGAAATCACCCTAAAATCTCCCACTGACTACACTTCAAAAGGAAAGAAAAACATAAAGTTTTGTGACATGTTTTATTTAATGCCACATATTTTTAAGTATTATTTTCCTAATGTGCAATCAATATAAAATTATTAATGAGCTTTTGGTCTGCAACTAAGTCCAGGAGCAGATCCTGTGCTCCAGCCCCCGCCTCACCCACACTCAGAGACAGCTTGACCCCTAGGAGTTCTGATACCACCAGCTCACAGGTGAGTCATCCCACCCCCAACCCCTGCCACAAGACCTGGCCTAACTGGAGACACACAGCCCCAGGTCCCATACAACACAGGACCTCCCACCCTGCCAAAAACATACCTTCCTTCTGGTCCACAACTGCACCCAGCACCCCCCACCCTGCCCACACACAGAGTCAGCTTGATTCCCAGGAGGTCTGACATAGCCAGGATCACAGATCAGATGCTCCAGACACCCATCCCACACCCAGAGACAGCCTGATCTAAGGAGGCCCAAATTAACCAGGCTCACAGAAGGAACAGGCTCCAATCAGAGACAGCAAGGCCAGTAAACACCAGAGATAACCAGATGGCAAGTATAAGTGCAAAAACATAATCAACAGAAACCAATGTCACTTGACAAAATCAGAACCCAGTTCTCCCACCACAGCAAGCACTGGATACCCTAACACACCTTAAAAGCAAGATTCTGATCTAAAATCCAATCTCATAAAAAATGATAAAGGACTTTAAGAAGGATATAAATGCCTCCCTTAAAAAAAAATACAGGAGAACACAGGTAAACAAGTAGAAGCCCTTAAAGAGGAAACACATAAATCCCTTAAAGAAAAACAGGGAAACACAATCAAATAGGTGAAGCAATTGAACAAACTGTCCAGGATCTGAAAATGGAAATAGAAACAATAAAGAAATCACAAAGGTAGGCAATCCTGGAGATGGAAAAACCAAGGAAAGAGATCAAGAGTCACAAACGCAATCATCACCTACAGAATACAAGAAATAGAAAAGAGAATCTCAGGAATAGAAGATATCATAGAAGATAATGACATAACAGTCAAAGAAAATACAAAGTGCAAAAAGTTCCTAACCCAAAACATACAGGAAATTTAGGACACAATGAAAAGACCAAACCTAAGAATAATAGATATAGAAGAGAGCAAAGATACTCAGTTCAAAGGGCCAGTAAACATCATCAACAAAATCATAGAAGAAAACTTTCATAAACTAAAGAAAGAGATAGATGCCCATAAACAATCAAGAAGCCAAAAAAAAAACAAAAAAAAAAACAAAAAACAAAAAAACAAAAAAAACATACAAGAAGCCTACTGGGCCGTAGTGGCGCACGCCTTTAATCCCAGCAATTGGGAGGCAAAGGTAGGCAGATTTCTGAGTTCGTGAGGCCAGCCTGGTCTACAGAGTGAGTTCCAGGACAGCCAGGGCTATACAGAGAAACCCTGTCTTGAAAAACAAAACAACAACAACAAAAAGGCCTACAGGAGACCAAATAGATTGGACCAGAAAGGAAATTCTTCTCATCACATGATAATCAAAACACCAAATACACAGTTATTAAAAGCAGTAAGGGTGAAAAGGTCAAATAATATGAAGGCAGATCTATCAGAATAACATCAGATTTCTCAACAGAGACTCTAAAAGCCAAAAGATCTTGGGCATATGTCATGCAGACCCTAAAAGAAAACAAATGCCAGCCCAGGCTACTATACTCAGCAAAACTCTCAATTACCATAGATGGAGATACCAAGATATTCCATGACAAAAACAAATTTAAACAATATCTTTCCACTAAATCAGCCCTACAGAGGATAATAGAAGGAAAATTCCAACACAAGGAGGGGAACTACACCCAAGAAAGAGCAAGAAATTAATCTCACAACAAACCCAAAAGAAGAGAACCACACAAATATAATTCTACCTATAACAACAAAAATAACAGGAAGCAACGATCATTTGTCTTTAATATCTCTCAACATCAATGGAATCAATTCCCCAATCAAAAGACATAGGCTAAATATGTAAACAGGACCCAACATTTTGCTGCATACAGGAAACACACCTCAGTGACAAAGACAGACACTACCTCAGAGTAAAGGGCTAGAAAAAAATTTCAAGCAAATGGTCCCAAGAAACAAACTGGAGTAGCCATTCTAATATCCAATAAAATAAACATTCAACAAAAAGTTATCAAAAAAGATGTATAAGGACACTTCATACTCATCAAAGGAAAAATCCACCAAGATAAACTCTCAATTCTGAACATCTATGCCCCAGATGCAAGGGCACCCAAATTTGTAAAAGAAATATCACTAAAGCTCAAAGCACACATTGAGCCTTACACAATAATAGTGGGGGACTTCAACACCCCTCTCTCATAGATGGACAGATCATGGAAAGAAAAACTAAACAGAGACACAGTAAAACTAACAGAAGTTATGAACCAAATGGATTTAACAGATATCTACAAAATATTTCACCCTAAAACCAAAGAATATACCTTCTTCTCAGCACCTCACAGTACCTTCTCCAAAATTGACCACACACAAAACAGATACAAGAAGATTGAAATAATCCCATGCATCCTATCAGATCACCACAGGCTAAGGCTAATCTTCAATAACAACAAAAACAACAGAAAGCCCACATACACATGGAAGCTGAACAACTCTCTACCCAATGATAACTTTGTCAGAGAAAAAATAAAGAAATTAAAGACTTTCTAGAATTTAACAAAACTGAAGACATATCATACCCAAACTTATAGGACACAATGAAAGCAGTGCCAAGAGGAAAACTCATAGCTCTGAGTGCCTTCATAAAGAATTTGGAGAGATCCTACACTAGCAGCTTAACAGCACATCTGAAAGCTCTAGAACAAAAAGAAACAAATACACCCGAGAGAAGTAGACAGCACAAAAAGGGAGCGATAATAACAGAAATGGAGGAAATTTAAAAAAATCATTAGATCCTACTACAAAAGCCTATAATCAACAAAACTGGACAATCTAGATGAAATGGATGATTTTTCTAGTCAGTTACAATGTCCCAAAGTTAAATCAGGAGCAGATAAACCATCTAAACAATCCCTGAATCCCTGGCATTCTCTCTCTGGAACAGGGCCCACTCAACATCCCACAACTACATGCTGTCTACCAATAAGTACTATGGCATCTGTGCCTATGTGTCCCATAACCCCTAAGGAAATAGAAGCAGTCATTAAAAGTCTCAAAACCAAAAAAAAAAAAAAAAAAAAAAAAACCCAGGGCCAGATGGTTTAAGTGCGGAATTCTGTCAGACCTTCAAAGAAGAGCTAATACCAATATTTCTAAACTATTCCATAAAATAGAAACAGAAGGAACACTACCTAATTAGTTCTATGGAGCCACAGTTACACTGATACCTAAACCACACAAAGACCCATCCAAAGAAAGAGAACATCAGACCAATTTTCCTTGTGAATATCGATGCAAAAATATTCAATAAAATTCTTGCAAACCAAATTCAAGAACATATCAAAATGATTACTCACCATGATCAAGTAGGCTTCATCCTGGGGATGGTTCAATATACAGAAATCCATCAATGTAATTCTCTATATAAACAAAGAATAAAACCTCATGATCATCACATTAGATGCTGAAAAAACCTTTGACAAAATTCAACATCCCTTCATGTTAAAAGTCTTGGAATGATCAGGAATTTAAGGCACATACCTAAGCATATTAAAAGCAACAGGCAGCAAACCAATAACCAACATCAAATTAAATGGAGAGAAACTAGAAGCAATCCCACTAAAATCAGGGACAAGACAAGGCTGCCCACTCTCTCCCCATTTATTTAATATAGTACTCAAAATTCTAGCTCAAGCAATTAGACAACAAAAGAAGGTCAAAGGAATACAAATTGGAAAGGAAGAAATCAAGATATCACTATTTGCAGATGATATTATAGTATACATAAGCAACACCATATATTTTACCAGAGAACTCCTACACCTGATAAACAACTTCATTAAAGTGGCTGGATATAAAATTAACTCAAACAAATCAGTAGCCTTCCTCTACACAAAGAATAAATGGGCTGAGAAAGAAATTAGGGAAACAATACCTTCACAATAGACACAAACAATATAAACTATCTTGGTTAACTCTCATCAAGCAAATGAAAGACCTGTATGACAAGAACTTTAAGTCTCTGAAGAAAGAAATCAAAGAAGACCTCAGAAGATGGAAAGATCTCCCATGCTCATGGATCGGCTTTCAATGCAATCCCCATCAAAATTCCAACTCAGTTCTCCACAGAGATAGGGCAGTTCTCAACTTCATCTGGAAGAACAAAAGACCCAGGATATAAAAAACAATTTTCAACATTAAAAGAACTTCTGGAGGAATCACTATCAATGACCTCAAGCTGTAGTACTACAGAGCAATAGTGATAAAAACCACATGATATTGGTAGTACAGAGAGACAGGTAGATCAATGAAATAGAATTGAAGACCCAGAAATGAACCCACACACCTGTGGTCACTTGATACACTGAATCTAATAGAATAGAAAGCGGGAAAGAGCCTAGAACACATTGGCACAGGGGAAATTTTCTTGAACAAAACACCAATAGCTCAGGCTCTAAGATCAACAATTGAAAATGGTACCTCATAAAATTGAAAAACCGTCTGTAAGGCAAAGGACTCTCTCAATAGGACAAAACGGCAACCCACAGATTGGGGAAAGAGCTTTACCAACCCTACAATCAACAGAGGGCTAATATTCAAAATATACAAAGAACTCAAGTTAGACTCCAGAGAATCAAATATCCTTATTAAAAAATGGGGAACAGAGCTAAACAAAGAATTCTCAACTGAGAATATCGCATGGCTGAGAGTCACCTAAAGAAATGTTCAGCAGTTGTTTGTGCAGTCTTGGTGGCTGCGGCGACCCACAGTGATTCGGCCGCTGCGCCGGGGGTTGGGGGGCCAAACGGGACTCTTTTCTTTCAGACTGACAGCGGGGCAGCTGCGGAGCATGTCGACCCTGGCCCGCCGTAGGAGGCTCATGCGGGATTTCAAGCGATTGCAAGAGGACCCACCTGTGGGAGTCAGTGCACCATCTGAAAACAACATCATGCAGTGGAACGCAGTTATATTTGGACCAGAAGGGACACCCTTTGAAGACGGTACTTTTAAACTAGTAATAGAATTTTCTGAAGAATATCCAAATAAACCACCAACCGTTAGGCTTTTATCCAAAATGTTTCATCCAAATGTGTATGCTGATGGTAGCAGATGTTTAGATATCCTGCAGAATCGATGGAGTCCCACATATGATGTCTCTTCCATCTGCAATTCAGTCTCTGTTGGATGAACCGAATCCAAACAGTCCAGCCAATAGACAAGCAGCACAGCTTCATCAGGAAAACAAACGGGAGTGTGAGAAGAGAGTTTCGGCCATTGTTGAGCAAAGCTGGAATGACTCATAATAGACTCCTGGTCTGTTCATCTTTTCATCGTTGTTGTGTATAATTTATCTCCCAGTAGAAAGGCTAGCAAGTTTTAAGTGCCACGGGTTTTAAGGATTCTGCAGAGAAAAAAGAAAAAGCCCTTCAGTTTAGAACCTACAAAAGCTTGTGTATCTTGATTAATGTACTTTTTATTGCATGGTGTGAACTAAGTTATTGCTGCATAAATTTGTAATATATCCTGTTTGTATTTTTTCCAAGTGTATAATGTTGGTGTGGAGTTTTCATGACAGAATATACACATTTTGTAAATCTGTCCTTTTTTCAAATATTGAATGCCTTGTTTTTGAATTCTTTAGATTTTTAATTGGAGAAAAGCACTTAAAGTTTTTTATATATGAATATTACATGTAAAGCTGTTAAAATACATAACTTCAGTGCAAGAGACTTTGTTACTTATTTCCTTACCTGTGCAGGAAAGACTGTGCAATCTGCTCTCTGCCAGGAAAGAGAGAGCCTCATTTCCAACTGCAGAAGGTCACTCTTCTGTTTTATCAAGAAAGTCTGCAAATTTGATTCTAAAACCAATTCTGATCTCCGGCTTTATTTTGAATATACTTATGTTAGTTCAGTTGAGTAACTATAGACTTACTGGTCTGCTTCTGTCCATCTCTGTATTTGGGACACGTGTTAATGTAAACTGTGACTTCACAATTGGCACCTCAACCACGAGCAGAGCTGACTTACTCTACTGCGTGGCAGCACCTTCACAGGCTTTTGATTAAGAAGAAAGTAAAACCATCACCACCATTTACCAAACGCCGTGCCACAGTATTAGCAATGGCCGGTTGTGCTGGTTTGAGCAAGGCAGAGATTTGGAAGGAATCTTGGTGTAACTACCTTTTAATGCAGCTGCACACTACCTGTTTATTCTGGAACTGTTGAGCACCAGGACCGCTGAGTTGCTTGTCACCTCCTCAGTTGTACACAAGTTGTACTGCATCTTAGTTTACTGGATAGATTTAAAACACAGTATTGTAGAAAGCTAATACAAAGCTATCCTATGCCTTCAAATAGTATAGAAAATGGAAAATTTACAAGTAAATTATGTTGAAAAAAAAAAAAAGAAATGTTCAGCATCCTTAGTCATCAAGGAAATGCAAATAAAAACGACCCTGAGATTCCACCTCAACACCAGTCAGAATGGCTAAGATCAAAAACTCAGATGACAGCAGATGCTGGTGAAAGAGGAACACTCCCCCTTTGCTGGTGGGATTGCAAGCTGATACAACCACTCTGGAAATCAATCTGGTGGTTCCTCAGAAAATTGGAAATAGTTCTACCTAAAGACCCAGCTATACAACTACTGGGCATATACCCAAAAGATGCTCCAACATATAACAAGGACACATGTTCCACTGTGTTCATAGCAGCATTATTTATAATAGCCAGAAGCTAGAAACAACCCAGATGTCCCTCAAACAGAAGAATGGATACAGAAAATTTGGTACATTAACACAACGGAGTACCGCTCAGCTATTTAAAATGATGACTTCATGAATTTTGCAAGGAAATGGATGGATCTAGAAAATATCATCCTGAGTGAGATAACCAGACACAAAAGGAAACACATGGTATGTATTCACTGATCAGTGCATATTAGCCCAAAAGCTCAGAATACCCACAATACAACTCACAGACCATATAAAGCTTAGGAAGACCAAAGAGTGTATGCTTCAGTCCTACTTAAAAAGGGAAACAAAATAATCACAGGAAGTAGAGGGAGGGAGGGACCTGGGCTGGAGAGGGGAGGGGAAGGGGAAAGGGGGTGGAGGCAGGAGAGAAGTCCAGAGGGCCAGGAGAATGAATAGAACTATGTAGCAGTGGAGGTTGCGAACAGGGGGAAAACACTAGAAAGTCCCAGACACCAGCAAAGCAAGAGGTTCCCAGAATCCAATGGGAGTGGGAGAAATACCCAACAGAGGGGAGATAGAACCTGAAGAGGCACCTCCAGTAACTAAACAGGGCCACCTATCCATCTCAAAATGTTTAACCCAGAATTGTTCCTTTCCACCTAGGGATCCACCTCATCTGCAGACAACAAGCCCTGACACTATTGCTGATGCCAAGAAGTGCTCACAGACAGGAGCTTAGTATGGCTGTCCTCTGAGAGGCTCCACCATCATCTGACTAAGACAGATGCAGATGCAGATACTCAGAGCCAACCACCAGACTGAGCCCAGGGATCCCAGTGAAAGAGTTAGGGGAAGGACTGAAGAAGCTCAAGGGGATTGCACCCCCATAAGAAGAACAACAATGTCAACTAACCTGAACCCCCCAGAGTTCTCAGAGATGAAACCACCAACTAAAGAATATACATGGGTGGGTCTGTGGGTCCATGGCTCCCACTACATATGTAGCAGAGGATTGCCTTAGCTGGCATCAGTGGGAGGGGAGGTTCTTGGTCCTTTGAAGGCTTGTTGTCACAGGATAGGGGGATGTATAGGGGTGAGGTAGAAGTGGGTGGGTGGGTGAGCATCCTCTTAGAGGCAAAGTGGAGATGGGACAGGGGATTTGCTGAGGGGAAACTGGGAAGCAGGACATTTGAAATGTAAATAAATAAGATAACCATTTTTTTTTGTTTGTTTTTAGAGACAGGGTTTCTCTGTGTAGCCCTGGCTGTCCTGGAACTCACTCTGTAGACCAGGCTGGTCTCAAACTCAGAAATCAGCCTGCCTCTGCCTCCCAAGTGCTGGGATTAAAGGCGTGTGCCACCACTGCCTGGCTCAATTTTTTTAATTTTAAAAATTAAATTATTGAAAATTTTACAGTGTTGGAGATTAAAACCAGGCTTTCCATGGTAGATAAGTACCCCACCACTGAGCCACACCCTATCTATTGAATGAGATATTTGCATTCTTGGCTTAGTACTGTCTCTGCATTCCTATAGGTTTGTACTTACAGATCATGTCAGCTCTAATCATCTGCATTTTACATGCCTTAGGCCGCCCATGGCTATTCCTATGGACCTGGACAAGATTGTTGTAGACACTGACTTCATTACTTCCATGGAATTTGTTGTTAAAACAATGTTGGCAAACCAGATATGATGTAGGCCTGCAATCCTAGAGATTACAGGGACTTGGCGCATCATACACCAACAGTCACTCCTGAGAGCCAAATGCCTAGCCCCTCACTGGGGGATTCTAGGTGGAGATCCACCCTGACCATGCACCCAACTGTAGTGACAATTCTGGAATTCTGTTTCTTTAAGAAAAATACAGAAATAGAGTATGCTTTCATTTTAATCCCTGTGTGGGTTGTGGGGCTGCTTCAAACTGTCCATAGCAGCTGACTGTGATTTGCCTCGTGCTCTAGCAGAGGCGTGGCTTTGCCAGCTGCAGCTAGTTTCTGTGATTGTGTGACATTTGGAATTCTGGGAACTTTTCAGGGGGTATATACATGCTAGAGCTCCAAGAGGTGGGGTTGGTGGTTGGTGGTGGTATAGGGGGGTTATCTGCAGTTTGTTACTAGTCATGCTCAAAGGAGAAACAAGAGAAAAGAAATTAGGTTCAGGGACTTCCATCTTTGTCTCTTCCCTCCATCCTCCTTTCCTATCTAGTGTTAGGGACTGAACTGAGGGTGGGGATAAAGGATGGGAAAAGAAAAACCTGCAAAGTAGCAAAGACCAGCTACACCCATCCCCTCACTGGGGATTCTAGGCAGAGCCCCACCCCTGGCCACACCCCCAGCCCCTCACTGGGGGATTCTAGGCAGAGCCCTACCCCTGACCACACCTCCAGCCCCTCACTGGAGATTCTAGGCAGAGCCTCACCCCTGACCACACCTCCAGCCCCTCACTGGAGATTCTAGGCAGAGCCTCACCCCTGACCACACCTCCAGCCCCTCACTGGAGATTCTAGGCAGAGCCCCACCCCTGGCCACACCTCCAGCCCCTCACTGGGGGATTCTAGGCAGCAGCTCTACACCTGAATATGCTCCCAACTGTCTTTTTACTTATTTTGAGACAAGGTCTTGTCAAATTATCCAGGCTAGCCTTGAGCTTTCAGTGCTCTTGCCATGGCCTCCTGAGTACTAGGACTATAAGAATGAACTATCATGTTTGGATTCTAGGCAATTTTCTTAAATTATAAATCTAAGTATTTCTCACTCCATTGTTTCTATCCTTTGAGGGTTTCATTTTTATGGATGTAGCATCTCCTTGCTCTTGTCCAATCCATTGGGATCATCCTGATACTTTGGGATGACTTTATTTCTCTCAAGTCCTGCACACTGTGTCCCTTCTTGCTATCTTTGGCACTGTCTGGTCTTCTTAAAACTAGTTCAAACCAGACTTGTCTCTTACCTCACATTTCATCACCTTTGCTCTTCCCACAGCTAAGAACTCTTGTGTCCTTTTGTTGAGATGGCTCTTGTATTGATTTATTTAAATTCCTGCAGAGCTGGAGGAATAGCTCAATGGTTAAGACTGGCTGCTCTTTGTCTGTCCATTCATTTGTTTGAGTTTTTTAGAAAGTCTAACTGTGTAGTCCTGGCTGACCTGGAACTCGCCCTGTAGCCCAGGCTAGCATCAAACTCACAAAGATCCACATGCCTCTGCGTCATGAGTACTAGGATTCAAGGTGTGCACCACAGTTACCCTGGTACTGGCTGCTCTTGCAGATGACCTGGGTTTGATTCCCAGTACCCACATGGCAGCCCACAACCATCTGTAACTTCAGTTCCAGGGTATCCAGTCCCCCACTCTGGCCTGCAAAGGCATCAGGCATACATGTGGTACACAAACATATAGGTAGGCAAAACAATAATGAAAAAAATAAAGGGTTTTGGGGTTTGGATTTTTGGGGAGGTAGGAGGGTTGTTTTGGTTTTGATTTTGGTTTTGGTTTTGGTTTTGGTTTTGGCTTTGGTTTTGGTTTTGGTTGGTTTGGTTTTTCAAGACAGGTGCTCTGTCCTGGCTGCCCTGGAACTCACTCTGTAGTGAGTTCCTAGCCTCAAACTCACAGAGACAGGCACCTCTAACCACATATAGCAAGAAAAATAAGATTAAAGAAAAATCCAATAAGTACAGCTTTTAAAAAAAATAAATCGTTTAAAGATTGTGGAATGTTTGACCCAGATGTCCCACAACAGAAGAATGGATAGAGAAAATGTGGTTCATTTATACAATGGAATGAAATACTATTCAGCTATTAAGAATAAGGACATCATGAGTTTTGTAGGCAAATGGATGGAACTAGAAAACATCATCCTGAGTGAGGTAACTCAGACCCTAAAGGACATACATGATATGTATTCACTAATAAGTGGAAATTTGCCAAAAAAGTACAGAATACCCAGGATACAATCCACAGAACTCAAGAAGGTTAACAAGCAGAAGGGCCCAAGTGAGGATGCCTCAATCCCATTTGGGAGGGAGAAGAAAACAATCATGGGAGGCAGAGGGAGGGAGGTACCTGGGTGAGAGAGGGGAGGGAGAGGGAAAGGGGGAACATGATCAAGTATGGGGTGGGGAGATGACAGGAGGGAAGTCCTGAGGGCCAGCAGAATGCTTGGAACATACAGCCTCAGGGAATGGGGGCGGGAACCCTCTAGAAAGTGCCAGAAACATGGGAGGTGAGAGACTCTCAGGTCTCAAAGGGAGGGACCTTAGATGAAATGCCCAGCAGTGGGGAGAGGGAACTTCTAAACTCCACCACCAGCAGAAAGACGGGGAATCAAGTGGAGGGTTGGGGTTGCCAATCCACAGTCAAAAACTCTGACCCAGAAGTGTCCCTGTGTAAAAGCACAGGGACAAAAATGGAGAAGAGACTGAGGGAAAGGATCCATTTCAATGAGAGACTTCAAGGCCTGACACTGATACTGATGCTATGGTGTACTTACAGATAAGATCCTAGCATAGCTGTCCTCCGAGAGGCCCAACAAGCAGCTTACTGAGACAGGCATAGATACTTACACTCAACCATTGGACTGAAGTTGGGGACCCTTGTGGTTGAATTAAAGAAAGACTGTAAGAAGCTGAGGAGGAGGGCGACCCCATAGGAAGACCAGCAGCAGTCTCAACTAACCTGGACTTCTGAGATCTCTCTGACACTGAGCCACCAAGCAGGCAGCATACACACACTGATCCAAGGCCCACACACACACATATACAGCAGAGGACTGTCTGGTCTGGTCTCAGTGGGAGAAGATGCTCCTAACTCTCAAGAGACATGAGGCTCCAGGGAGAGGGAAGGCCTCGTGGAGGAAGACATCTTGAAGATGGGGGAGGGAAGGCCTCGTGGAGGAAGACATCTTCTTGAACAGGGAGAGGGAAGGCCTCGTGGAGGAAGACATCTTCTTGAAGATGGGGGAGGGAAGGCCTCGTGGAGGAAGACATCTTCTTGAACAGGGAGAGGGAAGGCCTCGTGGAGGAAGACATCTTCTTGAACAGGGAGAGGGAAGGCCTCGTGGAGGAAGACATCTTGAAGATGGGGGAGGAGTAATGGGATGAGGAACTGTGGGAGATTGGGGGGGGCAACAAATGGAATGTAAAAAAATAAAAGTAATTTTTAAAAAATCAAAGTTAATCTTTAAAAAAGATTGTGGTGTGTTTGATGCTCCTTGTTTTACAATTTTCAGTTCACCTGTGGTACCTGATCTGCAGGGTCTCTCTGTTCTGAACAGGTATGGACTCTCTGAGGTGATGTGACCCTGGCCCACCCCTACTGTGGTAGGAACTCTGCTCAGGACATGCTGCCTCTAGTCTCCTCTATGGCTGGTCAAGCTGGCAGCTGCTCAGCCAACACAGCAGCCAGCTCTAACTTCAGAGGGCCCAGTCCCGTGCCTTCCTTACTCAGCCCTGCACACACACACCCTTCCTCAACCCTCACTCCAGTGCTGATTCAGTGCTGTGGGTCCTTCAATCTACTGCCTTTGTTTCATAGTTGACCATCACAGTGAGCAACTGTGCATGTCCCCCACAACATGAGTGGATTTTTTTCTCAGTAGATAGTCAGGGGAGAATTGTTGCAATATAGATAATGTGCCCTTGCAACTTTTAAACCTATTGGCTCAACATGGTGGGTGGGTGTGTGTGCGTGCTTTCAATCCTACTGCTCAGGAGACTTGAGCAGGCAGATCTCTGTGAGTCCAAGGCCAGCCTGGTCTACAGAGTGAGTTCCAGGCCAGCCAAGGCTACACAGAGAAACCCTGTCTCAAAAAAAAAAAAAAAAAAAAAACACAAAACTTTTAAAATGAAGCATATCAAATGGCACTCCAAAGAAATATTGAGAAAGAAGGGGAAGCAAACTGGAGAGCACAGACAGACAGACAGACAGGGAGAGGTGCAGAGATGGAGAGCGAGAGGTGTTAATCATCCACCAGTGCAGAATTGTTTTCCAGTGCAAAACAAAACAAAACAAAAAACAAAACCTATATACAAACGGGTCACCTAATGCCCTCCCCCAGCAGAGTCACACTAGTCTGTGCTGATAAGAATCAGGGTATCCCAGCAAGGTCAAGTCCAAGGGTGTATGTGGCTCTCAGGACTCCCGGGGTTAATTCAGAGCGTTGAAATGTTGAGGTGACTTTGAACAGCAGTGCACACAGCATTTGAGGCAACAACTGATTCCAACATCCTGTCTTGTTTTATTTTATTACCCCCCCCACACACACACAGAAGCAAAAAGGGTCTTGTTGAGTAGAGCAGGCTGACCTTGAACTCGCAGAGTTCGCCTCTGCCCCCAAGTGCTGGGATTGAAGGTGTGTGCAGCCACTTCTTGTTTGGTTTTTAGTATTGCTGGTGTTTCTCAGCCTCCTGGAAGAGATGTCACCTGAGCCACCACTGCAAACCACCCCACCCCACCACAGGCCCACTGACTCAGCCTAGCACTTTCTAGGTTCCGACTGCTGCTACATCAAATTCACCAATTCCAAGGCTAAAAAGGACGCACAAACCACACATGGTGGCTCATGCACATCACCACACTCTGAAAGCTAAAACAGAAGGATCACACTGAGTTCAAAGTCAGCTTGAATTACATAGTAAGATCCAGGTCTGAGTGAGACCTGTCTCAAAAAGAAAAAGACCTTCACCCGTTACCTGAGATTAGAACATTCCTGGGCAGGGAAAAGTAGAAACCACTGTGCTTAGCTGGGCAGTGGTGGCGCACGCCTTTAATTCTAGCACTTGGGAGGCAGACACAGGTGGATTTCTGAGTTCGAGGCCAGCCTGGTCTACAGAGTGAGTTCCAGGACAGCCAGGGCTACACAGAGAAACCCTGTCTCAAAAAA